>OX246739.1:34025607-34548107 GCA_945910005.1 Isoperla grammatica
TAGACGATCATCGTTTCTCGTCAACCCATTCACACACCATTGATGTTATTGATGATGTAAGCTAGAATTTTGCAGCAAACTGTCAAGCAAGCGAATTTGTAGAATTGTTTCCAATATTAATAATTGTTTTCAATATTAATAATTGTTTTTTTGACAATATAAATGTCTATTAAATTTTCAATGTATGATGCATTACAAACTAAATTTTGTATTCGGTTTGTTTGTAAACTTGATATCTTCTTATTTTTGTAATTCGTTTTTCGTATATATACCGGTACCTTCATAGTTCAGAATTCAGAAAAACAAATTATTTGAAAACTTTACTTCTTCTGTTATCTTTACACTTTTAAATTTTTAATAAAACCATATTGATCACGTACTTTACATGATTATAGAGCGTGTTCTAAAAGCGTGGTAGTGTCGACTCGCAAGCCGTGAGTATGGCTGTGATGCGGGAAAGGGTTATACAGCTATACCTGGCCGGCTAGACACGGGTTCTTGTAAACAGTGGCAGTTCGGTGGATTTGTCTTCGCTAATCGGATCAGCTGCACACACACAAAGACAGACGGGCATTTTGACTGACAGTTGGCTTGACCGGCCCTGACGTAAACCTTGTCCCAATGTGCTCTAAATAATGTCCGTATTGTATGGGCAGACAGACATGCGCCAGTGACAGATAAGATACGGATTATTAGTTAGTAATCTCTGCGAGAAAATAATATGGGAGGTTTTTGACAGTCCGGTCGTCAGTCTGGTTTGTTGAAAACGAAAGTACAGTGCTGTTCAAGGTTCGGTATTCACTTCTTATTGTGTAGGGGTGATAAGTAAGTTGTTATGCTCACGAAATAGCCCAAGTCCAATAGTGCCAACTTAATTTAGTAGTACTTTTGTTGCTACCATCTACACTTGAAACAGGCTCTTTGGTGATACTTTATGACCGTATTGGTTACCTGAAAATTCCAAACACAGCGGGCGTGTCTAATGAGGCTTGTCGACTCAACTACAAAAAAGTTGAGTAGTTGAGTTTTTTTTTTGTAGCGGAAGACTTTCTTTACGAATGTGTGAAAGAACGCCAGGAATCTGTGGATTATCGTCGAAACAGAGTGCGTGAAAGCTGGGCATAGTCTCATAGGAATAACGCCGATTTGATTGGGGTGACAGTGGCCAATAGACCACCTACGAGACTGCATGATTGTTCCAACAATCAATAATGTGATATCAGGGACAGATGATGTGGATGGACCGTCGGTCTAGTCGGCCACCTGCTACGCTTCAGTGGGTCTTGATACAACTCTGATAACGCATTCCTAATTGTTGTTTTTATCACGTCACAATGGAATGTATACACGCTTACAATCCCAACATACTTGTCCCGTGGGTCTTACATGGCATGACACCTGTATGTAGAGACGGAGGATTGGGGTTCGACTCCCGAGGAGCGGGAACCAGACCTCCAGACCTAAGACCCGTCCATTGTGACTTTCAACTAGGCCTATGTTAGACAACTTCATTTCCAATCTTTGGTGGTTTTGTCCCGGTGAAAATAGCTTAGAAGTAGTCCTAGTGATGATGATATTTGCTCTGGTTTTACGTCCCATATTTCTGTAACGAGGCTAATCGAGACGATGAGTGGGTGATTATGAGGATGAAAAAACGCCACATGACATCCATGCTCAAGCCAGGATTCGGAACGCAGAGACTGCGGTTTACTAGACCAACGCCTAATTGACCTCGTTCAACTAGTAAGACCAAATTCTAATGGTTTGCGACTGTTGGGTAACGGCTTTTTATGAAAAACATTCTTTTGTCTTTTTAGGGTAGTTGTAACGTAACAACTTCTGAAATAATTAGTACTGAAGTCTCGAAATATTCTAATCATTTGTATCTGCATAAGCTGGTGTGATTGAGAGAGTGTCCAGTTTTCTGTCAGCTGTTTTGTACAGCCGTGTCGCAAGTATGTGCAACCACAGTAAGGTT
This sequence comes from Isoperla grammatica, assembly GCA_945910005.1. Lineage (NCBI taxonomy): Eukaryota > Metazoa > Arthropoda > Insecta > Plecoptera > Perlodidae > Isoperla > Isoperla grammatica. The sequence goes on from OX246739.1 coordinate 34,027,586, forward strand.
CGTCGCGTCCCGATCGTCAATATCTCCCAGTACACCATTATGCGACCAATCAGAGCAGTGATCAGGCAGGGATGCCCAACGCGGCAGGTGGGAGCGCCGGCCACACCTGCCGCTCAGGGAGATTATGGGTTATTTGGTCGAGCTCATGCGTATAATAAACCCACTTACCACATTACTTGTTACCCCACACATTCGACTTTTTATTATTGGACCCTTCATCTGCGTTCTCCGTCCACTGAGTTCTTCGTGGGACTTCTAAACCATGACCAAAAATTAATTAGAACTGAATTGCATCGCGAATGTGAATTACTTTAATATTTAATTGCGTTACGAATTTCGTATTTAAATTTTGATAATAACATGCATAGGGCATTGAGTTAGTGATGGCTCTATCTATTGAATCAATCTCGAATTAGTATATACTCTTGATATTTTGTTGCACCACAAATTAGTAATTTTTTAATATCAGGGTCGCTTACTCGAGTTGATCATATTTCAATATTAGTATTTAATAGGCCTACTCTTGAATTAATTACGAATTTTTTGTAATAATTTAATAATAGATTGAGCTGGAATTAGTTGTCTTTATAGGTGGTGTTTTATATGTATCGTGATTTAGTTAAATATTTTAATACTGAATCTATTTCACTGATTAGTAAAATCGCATTTCGAATCGAATCTTGGATCAGTACAATTTTGATATGAATGAATGAATGCATCCGTAAAACTGTAAGATCGTCATACTTGTTCAAATCATGCACTATAATAGTGTACTAAAATCACCGTTGAATAATAAAGGAATTTCCACAAAATTCATGTAGATTGATCGTGAAACGCTTTCTTCGCGTGCCCGGTTACCAAGATTGCGTGCCTTGTCCCTAATTACATGGTGCTGTGGCAGGATTTGTTCTCTTTAGGGGGCGGGATCTAATTTCCTTACAACCCTTGAGATATATTCGCGCATACATATTCCTCTGAACGCCGCCATGCCAATTGCAAAATAAAACAATTTTTATATTACGTTGGTTCAGTAACCCCATTCCTTTAATAGTAAATAGTTTCTAGATCGAAAAATGCATGAAAAATGCATTTCAAGACACAAAAGGTGGGCGGGAGGAAGTATAGTAATGTATTATAATATAAATTGGAGTGAATGCTTATAGAATTCCATTATTTTCGTCTCAACCGATAATAAACTGCATACACGGTTACCAAAAATGGTGACTATAAGTTACGTTTGAACAACGACGTTTTGTTATCCACATTGGAAATGATTTAGAATATAAAATTCGGTTCTTTCTTTTATAGACTTCTCGCGTCTGACGAAGAGAGCCGAGATCTCGAAAATTCACGCACTATGGTGACTAGCCTTTTTTGACCGTGGTTATCGTTTCTTTCATTATTCTCCGATATGACTGAGCCTCACAAGAAATGTTCTAATGAAATGTGCGCGATCTACAGTCGATCGCAATCACCAGTTGACGTCATGTGACGCAGTGGGAGGGGCGGGGGGGGGGGGGGGGAAGTTTAACAGCAAACTCTTGTAGTTTTACTAATGCATGGTTGCTCTACATGCAGAGTGAACTTCACTCGCGAGTGCGACGGACACTCGGATGCAAAACATGGCCGATCTGCTCATGGGTCGTAGCCCGCGGACCACTCAACGCGCTGGTCTCTTCGTGTCTCGACATACATTGAGCATTTTACTACGGAACTCATAGGGATTACAGCTGTTGATTTTTCGATTTTTCTTCCCGGTAGATAAAGAACGGAACAAGTACAATCGTCTACAAAAAACGTGGGAAATTTTAAATGGAATTATAAATCTCAATTGAAAAAAAAAATACACACAGTTCTGGGCTGTCCAGGATGTCTTTTTGTGAATTGTTATGGAAATTAAACAACATCGAGTAAAAAGTAAAAAGGCAATCGTTGGAAACATTATTTAATTAGGATTAGGATTTTAAATTTAAGATAAATATATTTTTACAATTTCAAAATATTTCATTTTGAAATTAGTGAGTAAAACAAAAAATCCATTTCTTCCGGTGTCAAGTATAGATAATGCAAGGTCCACTAAATCGTCCTTCTGTCGTCCTGCGCGCACGCTACTAGCTTGTAGATAATGAAATGCTAAAAACGCCTGCTATGCCCTAAAATACATTGCTTTATAAGATAGCTATTATCCTGTTTACTAACAATAAAGCGGGAAATATAAAAGATCAAGCCAACAATGTCGTGATTGACAAGGCACAAGGCACTTTAATGCGACGGTATTTTTAGTTAGTGCTTTGTTGAACGCTGACAACACAAATATTTGGAAGGGCCAATTATAGTCAGGGCTCTATGTTACCAATCTGATGTAAGTGATAATGAGCACTTTTAGCACTTTACGCTAACCACTGACTATACACTATCTTTATTACGAGTAGAATGAGAATGTGTGTCCCTGCCTTCCACATACATTTTGACACATTCTCAGTAAACAACTGCACTACGATGAGGTTTGTTTATTTCGCCGTATTGATGTTGTAATATAACACCTTTTTTAAATCATAACAATAAAAATCTTGATACTAATAATTTTAGAGTGTGGTGCCCAACTACTAACGCAGTCGTTCACGTACTCGCACATATAACAAGTATATGTAAGAGAATATGTGAGAATATGTAAGAGTATATGTACGAGTATATTATGCTATTTACCATTTACAGTTACTAGAAAGGTAAATTTGAAGAAGAGCTGGTAATGCCATTATTTTTCAATGACAGTCACTTATAAAATTGTAATTACAATTTTTGTTTATAGTAAATAAATACATACATACATACGCAATGTACATCAAGTGAGCAAATTCTTCGCGGTCGGAAAGTGCAGAATAAAATTGGTGATTATAGTTGACTACTGACTATAGTAAAGCATCGATGACCATCACAAACTAGTCTGGCAGATACTAAAATATATGATTAGTACAATAGTGTAGTGAACTACCATCGAAGGCAGTGAGTGCAGGAATGGTAATCGAAGCCACGACGTCCGAATGGGAGTCTTGTGTTTCTATCCCGAAAGTATCTCATCTCATTAGGCAGCTATATAGTCTATATAGTCCTGCCTAATTTCCACCCAAGTTGTATTGTACGATTGTGACCGTGATAAGGTTCAACAGTCGCCGGCCGATCCGTATCGCCGTTGACAAAACGAGCTTAATTGGTCGTGTTCATATTCGAGATAGGTAATCTTTACTACTTTGATTAAGATATTCGTGTTGACTACTGTTGTTTAACCCAAATTGTGTTTCCTTGTAGTTGGTTGTAGTTCGCCATTCACATTAACATAGTTTATTATGCGGTGACCTCTTCGTAGAGTAGACAATCACTGGAGGAGAGCGGCGGTTGAAGGTGAAGGAAGGGGTCTCATTAGATGTCGTGGAGTCTTGGTCGAGCAACTGCATGATGGAATAACGCCAGACATGCACAAATCCAGTTGGACGTACAGATTCGGCGTTATTCCCTGAAACTTCAATAGGCCTATATTATTTCTCCTTGTCCTTGCAGCCGATTGGAAACGATGAGAGAACAAACCTTATACTTCAATATTTGGTTAGAAGGTTCTCAATATTAAACTATATTCGTAATAAGCATTGTAGACGAATGTTTTTGATTGATACTCTTCGATGAAAATGAAGAAGTGTAGTTTCATAAATTGATAAATTTAAATGTTTCACTAGTCAAATTTTAGTGCGTTTATTTGTAACAAAGTTTGGTGAATTAATCGGAGATTTGTTTCTAACGTACATGGCGCCTGGTAGAAGACATGTTGCGCATTTTGTATGCAATGTTTCTTGAAACCATGGTTACCACTCCAAGATTGTTAAAACCAGAGATTGAGACGTACAGGCCTATACATTACGTGACTGCGTGCACGTGTCACCATCTTAGCACGCGCACGCGTATTGGCTTGCAACGCACACGCACACGCGCACGGATTTGTTGATCGTCGATTGAGAAGTTACACGGATGTGCCTCGCATGGTAAACACACGCGTGTGTGTGTGCGCGTGTATGTAGGCCCGTGATACACGCACGCACGCACGCACGCACGCACGCACGCACGCACGCACGCACGCACGCACGCACTGTGGAAGGCCGCGCGATATTCTTCACTGTATAATGAGCCCCCCTGACAGAGTTTGGCAACTACATTCATCTTGTTATGTGGTGAAGACTTGGCAGATCTGCTTTATACCTTATTTTATATAATATATCATGTTTGTACACAGTAAATGTATCATCAGGTATCATCAATGCAGAATTGTAGGACTTCAACTTTTGTTTTACTTACCTTTTACAAAGTTGATATTCAGTGAGTACTCCGCGTCGGTCCATTGCTTGAATTTCTTTTCATTTTAATTTCCAGTTTCCTACATTATCATCGTGTTTTCATATATAAATATATACAATACATTTAGTAAAATAAATTTTTAATTCATTGATGGATTTGATTTGTTTGGTTTGGTTTATTCTTTTCCTGTACAGTGTATTTCCATTTGTACGTCCTATATCTTTGGGCATATATTATTATTACAAGTTGCACTTGCACGTATTTCAATCTTTTTCCTACACACTTCATATTTCCCTCCTCTTCTTCATGATATTTCTACGTGACTACACCAATGTAGTCTAAGCAGCTAAACGCTCATCTAAACTTTGTTTCATGTTTTGATCTTTCAAGTTATATTACTATTTATATGTACACAAATTTAACTGTTCAAGTTGGGTATAAATTCTGTCTCCTTGTACTTAGGTAAACTAAAACACCCGAATTGCGTGTCTTACCCTCCACCATGCAATCTAAGGTCTAATTAGCTATACAATTAACTAAAACAAGATTGTAAAGCGGGTGCGCGGACCGTGGTAATTATATGCGCGGGTACCGCGTGGAATGCGCAGTTTTATCAGTAGTCACGAGACACTCTTGAGTGCACGTGCACTGGTGATGGGGAGACTGATTTCATTAGGCAGGTGGTATAACGTGGTCTACTTCTTGGCGACAGACTCGAGAGTTTTGTGAAAAAATGTGACTGTTGTATCTTTTGATCGATTCACATGTAAAACAAAGCCAGTTTCACATAACAGAGCGGATAATTGTGTTTCGTTTTGGTCGATGTATCTTGATTGAGTGGAATATTTCGAAGAAAAAAATCGGAATGTTGTGCGCGCGCGTTTTTACGCTGTTGAATATACGGAAGTCAGTGCCATCACTCACACTATAACGTGTCCTATACTGACGAGATATAACTGAGTGCATGCAAGGTACCAACCTTATTTTCTCGCGCTTTGTCACGCTGTTGCCAACACATTCCTCAGGACTCGAGAGTAGAGGTGTCCCATATCACATTAACATTTAGGTTGGAATTCATAGTCGGCCCCTACACCTAGGGGCACCCATTGTTGCTATGGATTTGTTTTGTTAATGGGAAATAACATGGAAACAACTGTCACCTTGGTAACAATGGGCGCCCCTAGGTGTAGGGGCCGACTATGAATTCCAACCTTACTGTCTTGACACATAGCAGAGTGCCAGAGTAAAAATGCATCTTTTTCGATGACGTGGCTTATCAGGCTTGTGTCTTTATTTTGTTGGTGATGATCGATCCTAAATTTTTTTTGTAAATCAAAAAGAATTTGTGGTTAAAAAAACTTACAAACGTGGTGTGATACAGACAAAAAAAGATCGGAGCAAATCAAGTGTCTCAAGAAATTAAAAAAAAATAATTAAAATATGCTTAGTTTTAAACAGTCAAGAAAATAAGAGACAGAAGGCGAGTAAATGTAATAATACCCCGAGTGTTGTACTGAATGGTGACGGTGTGTTTCAGACCGCGCTTCACTGGGGGGCAAAGCACGGGGACGAGCACGTGGTGAGGCTAATCGCTGGGACTTACGGCCTCAAGGTGGACGCCAAGACGGTAACTATATACTCATACCTTACACTTATACACACATGTTTACATCTACTTTAATGTTGTACTGTGATGCTATAGCAATTTGTAGAAAAAGTTTGCCCTGGTAGGGAATCGAACCCGTAATTATAATTACAATTGCTATCATTTCTCAGCAATGTCCATAATGCTAGCCATAGGTTAAAAACTGTGTAATCATTATATTTACATATAGTATTAATATGTAGTGTCATAATTCTGTAATATAAGAACAAAAATAAATGTATGCCTTATAACTTGTATTTCCCCTATTAAATAGGAAATAAATAAATTAATGTATAGGCTATGCTTCCTAATTAATTAACCAATGTATCTGATTATTTCATTAACATGGCATGCCCCGAATTAATAAACTATCTAATGTTTGGATTATTAAATCAGTTTTTCCAAGCTTAATCTACTAATTTTTATTTATAATTATTACTATTATATATATTATTGTTTTTCATCCTATTCACTCTCTCTGGTTGTTGCTTGATGCCGGAGTACGGCCCTATACGTGAATTCCATTAGCCTTGACCGAAACACGGGCTTGATCATTTTCTGAACTTTCCTCGAATATATCACCAAACAAGACAACCATCATATAATTTTGATTTAATTCCTAATCCCAACAATCCAGAAAAGTGTAAAATACTAAACATTTCAACTTGTGTTCGCGGGCTGTGTAACCGAGTAGTGACGTCACACGCCCCTCTTAATGATGATATAATGCGACAGTTTAGCCGCGCGTATTTAAACGTTAATTCTTTCCTTCCCGGATGATTGATCTTCGGATAATGAAGTTGTCAAAACGTTTCTCACTTATATTCCCATTTGTCCGGTTGGCCGGCAACGCATTAGTCGCGGCCGTCCTTCGTCTCCTAACGAGGCCGGGACGATTCACGCGTCGTAAACGTGTAAAGCGTTAAAACATTACGCGTCCATCAGATAATTACGGTTTAAATATTAATTTATGACTGCTCAAGTTTTTTTTTGTTTGCTCCTGCTGCTGGCCACGGCTAGAACCATTAAACATAACATTTACATTCGTATCAAATCGTAAACACGCGGTTGGGATGGAACGATTGTGTATAGCCCGTATTTCGGTCATTATGTTATAAAAATATAATTATGTTTCTTCTCGTGATATGATCAACGCCTTTGTGTGTGTGTGTTATGTATTTAAATTTAAACCATCATCTGGTTTTTTTTTCATGGCTGCTTCCTCTTCGTCGGTCGCTGGCTGCAGAACGGGGTAAGTGATGTGATGTGTGTGGCTTTGCTCTGGTTGTGTCTTGGGTTGAGGCACAACACTCTTTGTTGGGATACCCACTGAATTAAATAATAAGCTAGGAATATACTGACTGTTTTAGTTTTGATAATTTAGAAACCATTATACGATCATAATTTCACGCAACATTATTATAGCGGGAAAAAACTGTGTGTGAGGCAAAGTATTGAATCTTCCAAGATATCAATTACCTAAAAAGGAATAACTCAACTTTTTACCAATTATCTCACTCCTAGAGCATTTTGTAAAACTAAGTATGTGTTGTGCCGTGTGCGTGTGTGTACATTCAATCACTAGATGTGTTTTAACATTCGTGCAATGTCAAGTAATAATTTTAAAACCTAATGATTTTGAAGTGAATTTTCTGAAGAGATTGTGAACATGTATTGTTTTTTGAAGCATTGAATAGCGATCAACTAATTCATTAATTAATACACAATGTGGTTGGAATAACTACGACATTACAGAACGCAACAGCAAAATTAGTTACGTATACATCCATACTTGCATTGCGATTTGAAAATCATACGGATGTAAATTGGGACTGTTATTGCAAACTGGCATGGGTGGAGTTTCTCCCAACATATCTCCCCAGTGTTTCTCTTCTTCTGAAGCCTGTGCTAGGATTACCTAAGTTTGGGACATTCATTGATTGACAGTGCTCATAATTGACGACGTCGTATTATAAAGTAACCTCTTTTTGAAGTCGTGACCTATTCAAATATTCACGCTTCAATTTAATGACAATATAAACATATTATATGTTACCCAATAATTACTTTTTATGTAGGCCTATTACTAATTGTTTCGTTTAATTATCTTTTGAGGATCCTCTAATGAGCTCGATGTTTGTCAACTGATAATCTAATGTTTGAAGGCAAAGGTGAGATGTTTTAACTGAGTGTGGAGTCGACGTGGAGGTATCAATTTGAAAAACGTCTTACACATTGATTTTTAGGAGAGTGATGGGGTTTTAGTGAAACTTGAAACAACCGTGTTCTGTGAACTGTGTTTTTCGTTTATTATTTTTCTCGGGAAATATATTGCAAATAGAAAAATTTACTCTCAAAATAATATATGTCAACTTTTGTCCCCTCTTCCATTGCCATATACAACGTATTGGGGTACTAACAATAACTGTAAAATGTACCATTGTGTAAAACAGGGTGTCCGGGAGTGGGGGGGGGGGGGCGTTGCTTGGGAGGGGATGCAGATTAAAAATCACCCTATCTTGGAAAAGCAGTTGAAAATCATACCAAACATAAAAGTTTGAAAAGAAAACAGACTGCAAGCCAGTTTGTATAAAATATTTCAAATTCAAAGAGTTTAAAGCGTTCGCATGTAGCCTACATTTTCCTTACACTCTGGTATATTTTCTATTTACCGTAATGACATTACTGATTTCGATTGTTTGGATTTGTAATATCCGAATCGCCCGGATTTCCACATCTTGAATGTCGATATTATACACCGCACGGTTTACATCATTCCAGTAAACTTGTACGTTTACGGACATTTCGTGCTGTATGTTTTACTCGCTTTGTTTTGAAACCACGGCAAATCTCTTCCACCGGTTTTGATTTATGCACGACAAAGGTGGTTACGTATTGTCCTCCTTTGTAAATTAGTTTGTATATATATCTATATATATATAACAGTTGGAGGATTCCCAGATGAACAACCCATATTGCCACTGTTGATGTCTACGATGTTGGTTGCGAACAATTAGCTATATATACATATATACATACCCAAGGTATAACGCAAGAGCCCTGCTGACGCAACGAATAGAACGCCTCTATTGGTTTGACATTGCCATGAGAATCAGACTAGACGTCATCATTTATATTTTTGTGGATAGCAATTATTCCTCGAGCAATTCTTCCAAGAAGTCAAATTGCTAACATGTTTTGATATAAGAATTCTGCGATTTCTCGTAATCAGTTCCAAATTTAAATCGTCCAGTTTATGGAAAAAAGTGATTCAGCTTCATTCAATTCAACTTCGAAAACTTCGATGGTGTTTTTTTTACCCTCCAATGACGAGTAGTGACGTGTTTGCGCAGAATGCGTGTGAGTGTAAATACTAGTCCCAAGAACCTAACTATTTGCTGCCTACCCCAGATCCTATATCTACTGCCTCTCACGCACACTGTTTCAACGAACACCAATAGATTCTCGGCGTTCTACTCTTTCACACATTGGTGTCTGCCGCTTAGGTTCGAATTCACCAAACTTTTTATTCGGCCGATTTACTTATCTCGGATTGGTTACCATGGTTTCAACAAACATTACATGTACAAAATGCATGGTGGGTTCTACCGGGCGTCATTTTTGATCTCCGATTAACAGAAAATCGCCGGTTTAAGGTTTGTTGAAACTGGCCTTTAGTATAGACTAGAGAACATAAGCCTCATTAGCCATGGTCACTGTGCGTGCATTGTTTTCAGGTAACCAATATAGGTCGTCAATTATCACTGACTTTAAAAAGTCGAGAAGTATACTTATGAAGTGTTAGTTTAGCTTAGTTTAAGTTTAGTTTAATTGAAGTGTTAGTAGTGTTTAGTCTTAGAAGGCTCTTCGCGGCACAAGATTTCTTAATGTTTGCTAGCGTCGACGCCGTTTCTTGTCAAGAGACTTTTAAATTTGTTTTTTTCTTTCATTTTTACTTATGTGGCTTTGTGATGCCAAGAATAAACAATTAATAATAATAATAATAATAATAATAATAATAATAATAATAATAATAATAATAATAATAAATAATAATTACAATTATAATAATTACAATTATAATAATAATAATAATAATAATAATAATAATAATAATAATAATAATAATAATAATAATAGTAATAACTAATAATAATAATAATAATAATAATAATAATAATAATAATAATAAAAAAATGCTATACTGTTGGACGCGGACTATACAACCGTATAAATGTAATCCCGTGCGACTGTACTGGCGCCCAACGGCGCAGGCGCAGTTAGACCTCCCAGGTCGTCTCGGGTAATCTGGATTAAACGGTGACTATCTCCACATCTCGTGGCTTCTGGGTTCGCTTCACGTCGCGACTTATGACGCCCGATTCTATTGGCGACTAAAACAAAAGATAAACCCCGCAGCTTATGGAAGAGATCTACTTTCGTCGAGGTGTTTTTTTTGTGTGTATGGGATTCAGTTCAGGCTTATATAAAAACTATAAAGTGACTTCCCGGAGCTTTTATGAGTAGCTATACACATGTTTTATTATGTTTCTTTGTTTGTTTATGTTTTGTTTGATGCCATTTGGTGTCGTATGTCACAGTTCTTTTCCGTACTTTTCTCGGTAGGCTACTATTGTGCTGCTCTTGCAAATGAGGGTAATAAATAAATAATATACAAAATTTAACCACCTAAGGTGGGTGGTACTTACTGTATATGTATTTGCAGTAACTTCCTGTCGATAATAGTGAATTACGATTTATTGGTTATATGGCGGTGTAGAATATATGTATTTGACTTTGCATGGTTAATTTGCGGTTTTGTATCCCCCCCCCCCTTCTGCCCTGCATTTTAAAGTATAATTGATGTATTTAACAGTTTTATTGACTCATAGGGCCAATAGCTTGATCACACCTGTGGCTGTTATTGACTCTTTGAGCGTCCTGAATGTCTTTGCCCCTTCCTTATACCCGGGTGTATTATTGAGATGACCGTGGTTACGGCCCTGGGTCCAAGCAAGATGCAAATCGCTAAACGGCAATGTTTCGTGTAAGGGACTATAGGCTTTACTACCGGGCTCTATTCACATCGATAAGTTATTTCACAATCTCGACACAGCTATAAATAATTTGTGTCACCACAAATATGGAAGATGAACAGTCGTCGTTTTCGTGTTTTTCTATCAGGAACCTGTTGAAAGTCTGTGAAGGTTGGTAAAAACGTATTCTACGGCGCTGCTCCTTCGCTTTCCGAACGATGGAACATTGGACAAAAAGTGTGTAGCACATTTTTCTTGAGCCTAGGTGCGTAGGACCTTTTTGCGTCCAAGGTTGGCTGCTGTATATAGGTCAGTCAGTTCATGTAGGTTATTGTAGAATAGATGTGACAGTTCGAACTATTCTGAGCAAACTCGAGATAGATGTTTGGTTTTGAAGTAGGTTTCTAAAGACAGTCGACTGGTATTTAGCCTGTATACGCGAAGTCCTTCGTTGATTTCCCGGGGTAGATTTTGGTCTAGGGTAGCTCTGCCTATCGTAAGAGGCGACTAAAAGCCCCACATGGACTAATGTTTTTACTGTTAGTAGTAGAACCACATACTTTGTCAACAGCATTATTTATCCACTCAAACTCAATCGTAGTGTTATTGTCACTTGAAGACTTCATGACGGGTATACATTTTTCTGAACACTTTCAGGAAGGGTAGAAAGAACAAGCTGGCGCTTCACGAAATTGGCCACAACTACAAACTAGAACTTTGGAACTTCATTTCAATTCATCTATAAAATGTTAAATGACATTGGTTTTGATTGATATGGAAACTGTGATTTGGGAGTTGTCGTAACAACGAAGCATATACATACTGAATGGTATAAAATCTCCCCCACTGAAAATCAGTTCTTGTATATAACTGAGTAGGTATAGACAATAAATACAAATGTATATTTATATCCGAATCAGCTAATACCCCACAATGGTGAGTGCCCGTTTGTCGCAGCCTTGTCGTCCTCACCGATAGATATGCCATGAAGGTAGTCAGGCATATAAGTCTTTGTTAAGCAGCGTGTGCACTTCTATATATTACTTCTCCGTAACAAATTACCCCGTTATCAATCAGCGGTCTCCGGCCCGCAGCCGAATTCTACATGTTTTTTCACCGTCCAACTCGTTTGTTTGTTTGTGTCGTCTCCTCTTTGTATGAACTTATTATGCGAGATTGTTGGCGAGATTCGAGGCAAGTCAGAGGGATGACTCGAGATCTGGAGATATGGTCCATTGCAGCCTCCCGCCGTTGCCCGCGGGCCGTGTCTTACTCAGGGGTGTCCCGACTCTGACAACCTTTCGTGGGGCCTCACACCGGCCCAGTAAGATCGTTCTACCGTGCACCGGTGTATTGGAATGGAATATCTTTACGCATAGCCCATCATTAGTAATACCCGCGCTCCCTCAAGCAGCCGTTACACGTTGCGAACAAAGAAAAGGTTAAGCTACGTTATACTAAGGTTATATTGGTTTAGATTAGGTTAGGTTAGGTTAGGTTAGGTTAGGTTAGGTTAGGTTAGGTTAGGTTAGGTTAGGTGTGGTTAGGTTAGGTTAGGTTAGGTTAGGTTAGGTGTGGTTAGGTTAGGTTAGGTTAGGATAAGTTAGGTTAGGCTAGGTTAAGGTTATTTTGAGACCCCACGTTTTCTTCTGATGTTCGCTTCGCAACGTGTAACGCAATCTGAGTAATAATATTCCAAGGGTAAAGATATTTTGTTACACCGGCCCTTTTTCTTTCTACCCTTTTAGAAACTGTTAAACTTGTCGTGTAACTGAGAGGGTAGACTATCAATAAAAATTTAGTTGTTTGCAACAATGTGCATTACAATTCAAAATGTGGATTGTAACCCTATTATTGTACCTTGCAAAATATGTGTGTATGTTCCATTTCATTACACATATACGAAAATAGGCATTTATGCGCAGATTAGCATTTTGTGTAAAATTAATTTTGATCGTGACTAAAACCACATTCTCCAATTAAGTCCCCGATTATGAGGGTAATGCATCAGGATTTTGTTAGTAAGCTTATGTACCGTTACTATTCAAATTAAAAAAAAAAAACATATCTTGATAACCTCGACTCTACTAGTGTCTTTCGCCAACGACTATTTTACTTTTGTCGAAATATCTCTTTTTATTTTTCCTTTCACAAAATAGAACGCTGTTTGAATTAGGGTACATACAAGCGTTCAGTGTAGTGAGTTGTTACGTGGGAGGGATCACCTACAGTGATCGACCACGCGTCGTCTGATTCAGTCACTGGTCACCCCTGAAGTCGCATCTAACGCTTCGGAGCAAGAACTTTGGTTTTCTAGAAATTCAAACAGAAGAAACGACAAAGAACTAAGAACATGGAAATGAAGATAATTCTTTCGATCGAGATTAAATCATTACAGACAATTTATTTGAAACGTTTCAACACAACCTACTGTCACGATTGAGAGTCGAGCGGGGCCGCTCTGGCCGTAGACCGACCCTCGCCATTCAATCGCGGCGGTCGGGTCGCGAGGACAGTGTAGGACAGGCTGTATCGGACAGTGGGGGTCAACACAACCTACTGTCACGATTGAGAGTCTAGCGGGGCCGCTCTGGCCGTAGACCGACCCTCGCCATTCAATCGCGGCGGTCGGGTCGTGAGGACAGTGTAGGGGACAGTCACCTGTCCTACTGTCACGATTGAGAGTCGAGCGGGGCCGCTCTGGCCGTAGACCGACCCTCGCCATTCAATCGCGGCGGTCGGGTCGCGAGGACAGTGTAGGACAGGCTGTATCGGACAGTGGGGGTCAACACAACCTACTGTCACGATTGAGAGTCTAGCGGGGCCGCTCTGGCCGTAGACCGACCCTCGCCATTCAATCGCGGCGGTCGGGTCGTGAGGACAGTGTAGGACAGGCTGTATCGGACAGTGGGGGCCAGTGTGTATATGAGACAGTGCATGAAGAAAATACTGTATGAGGTTGGGAGTGACAGGTTGTGTGGGACAGTGAGAGACAGGCTGTATCGGACAGTGGGGGACAGTGTGTATATGAGACAGTGCATGAAAGAAAGACTGTATGAGGTTGGGAGTGACAGGCTGTATCGGACAGTGGGGGACAGTGTGTATATGAGACAGTGCATGAAAGAAAGACTGTATGAGGTTGGGAGTGACAGGCTGTATCGGACAGTGGGGGACAGTGTGTATATGAGACAGTGAAGGAAAGACTGTATGAGGTTGGGAGTGACAGGCTGTATCGGACAGTGGGGGACAGTGTGTATATGAGACAGTGAAGGAAAGACTGTATGAAGTTGCGAGTAACAGGCTGTATCGGACAGTGGGGGACAGTGTGTATGTGAGACAGTGAAGGAAAGACTGTATGAAGTGGCGAGTGACAGGCTGCATCGGACAGTGGGAGACAGTGTGTATATGAGACAGTGAAGGAAAGACTGTATGAAGTGGCGAGTGACAGGCTGTATCGGACAGTGGGGGACAGTGTGTATACGAGACAGTGAAGGAAAGACTGTATGAAGTTGCGAGTGACAGGCTGTATCGGACAGTGGGGGACAGTGTGTTTATGAGACAGTGAAGGAAAGACTGTATGAAGTTGCGAGTGACAGGCTGTATCGGACAGTGGGGGACAGTGTGTATATGAGACAGTGAAGGAAAGACTGTATGAAGTTGCGAGTGACAGGCTGTATCGGACAGTGGGGGACAGTGTGTATATGAAACAGTGAAGGAAAGACTGTATGAAGTGGCGAGTGACAGGCTGTGTGGGACAGTGAGAGACAGGCTGTATCGGACAGTGGGGGACAGTGTGTATATGAGACAGTGAAGGAAAGACTGTATGAGGTTGGGAGTGACAGGTTGTGTGGGACAGTGAGAGACAGGCTGTATCGGACAGTGGGGGACAGTGAAGTGGTGTGGGACAGTCTATGAGGCAGTGAGACACAGACTGTCCCGAGACAAGACTGTGTCGTTGAACCGACCGTAAGGCTAACATTGGGTATTCTCTGTCCAACCCTATCTGGTGACTGGGACAAGTTTCACCCCTTACTACTCCGTTTTTTTTGCCGATTGCATGAATATAGTCGTCCGACAACCCAACACGTGGGCTTATGAAATGCTTTTCATACTTATTGACTAAATAGCAATCTGTAATACGTATTATAGTGATATAGGCTACCTTCTCATGCAAGAACATGAGATGTATCTGTTAGTTTCTCTCTCATTCAACGGTCTTCGGTCCAAGGGGGTGAAAATGTGTAATATTTGCCAGATATGGAGTCACCAGAGAGAGTAGGACAGAGTATAGACTGTAGACTGTAGAGCGCGCCCTCTGGCACTGACGGCGACACTTACTCAGACACCGCGTTATGGCCGGCGGAGGAACCCGACCTTATGAAGAAGTCGGATGTGTTTTATTGGCGCCCCCCCTCCCCACCCCGCGTCGCGACGTCTTGGGGGCAAAAACCGTTGAGCTCGTGGAAATGTGTCGCCTCACACACGGAGACAACAATTGGATCGTTTACGACGTTGCGAAGGTACTAATAATCGTGATCTCTGTTGTGTTGGTGTGTGAGCGAAGACAATTGCTCGGTTTGTGATGTGAAGCTTGTATTGAAGCGACGGGACCGAGATGCTGTTAGTGTGGACCATGTCGTAAAGCTTTGAGGAAACTTTGCGTTGTTTCGTGTCCCATTTGCTGTTGTGTAACTGTATTGGCTCACCGTAGAAACGAATCATTATGAGAAAATAGTATAAATACTTTGCATGAGTTTTATAGGGAGGGGTAGGGATTCGGGATGAAGAGGTTTATTTTTGCATTATTTTGTTCAAACGTGGCTGGGCTACTTTTATGATATTTTTTAGACTGGTTATTTCTTAGAAGCAGCCATTTAATTTACAAGCTACGAATTTGACCGACGAACTTCACTAGTTCAATTGGCATTTAGTCATTTTTACATCAAGCAAGAAATATTATATACTCAAGAGATAGATATATGAAGTGCAGGACAGTTTCGTGCACGTTTGTGTTCGTCTCTATAGATCTCGTTGTATGAACTATATTATCAAATTACATATAGTGTTGGAAATTAACAGTCAACTGCATTCGAAATATTTTATACATCTGTAGTGCCTAAGATGTAGGTCCTACCTCTTGATCGTCTTTATGATCCTCGTTGCACGCGCATTGCGTCAGGTGTCTCGTGGTGGTATCGCTATCGGCGAGATCTGATCTACCAACGAGACGAAGGCCTTCGATTTGAATTTGAAACGTTTTAATAACATAATGGTTATAGGCCCTTCTTCTAGCCTCGAGCCGCGCCCCCCCCTCCCCCCCATCCCCCGCCTTGTCGTCCACAAGATGATAAAATAGTCGGAGCAGGTGTCGGCGGCGATATTATGCAGATGTCAACATAGTTTAATTTGAAAATTTGTCATCAAAATTTCATAATCTTGGTTGTTCCGAGGAGCGATATTACTTTGCCGTATTTTTATTCTCCCATGCTCGGAGCGTGTCTTGTGCTGGGGGGGGGGGGGGGGCGCCCTGCTCCGGCGCCAGCGATTCAAAATTTAATCAAAGGGTTCCCCATGCAGCCGTGTCCCGAGCAGGACGCGCGTTCCGATGTTGTAAGGAGTGAAATGAAAAATGTGAATGAATTCAGCGTCAAGATTTATTAATTCGCCGTTTGTGGCGGATGATTCTTATTCTGTCCCCCCCCCCTACCCTCCCCTCCTCCTATAACCCCTCCATCACGTGACAGCTGATCGAGAGCTCTGTTATTGCAGCCAAGTTGCTAATCATTGGAAGAAACCCCATTTACACGGACACACTCCTCGCTAGCCCTCAACGATTCATTCCAATCCGTGCAGTCCAAGCTGCTCTCAGTCTCCATCTAGTTTCTAGACTACCTTCTACTCTGTAAACCATTTGAACCTCACCTTTGTGTTTCATTGATGTATGTACACCTATTGTGTATCCTATTGTTATTTTTTGCAACAGAGCGTGATGTTTCATAAGTGAGTAGTAATAATAGAACACAAGTGTCAAGTAGGTACATGTAACAATCACTGATATTTGGGTGAAAATGGTTACAATGTGATTACAACACTGATTTACACAGGACAATCAATACCGTGTCTAGAAACGAATTCACCAAACTTTTTAATCGGCCGCTTTACTAATCTCTTATTGGTTACTACATGGTTTCAACAAACATTAGATACAAAATGCACGGTGACTTCTGCCGGGCGCTATTTTTGATCTTCAATTAACAGAAAATCGCCGGATTAAAGTTTGGTAAAACCGGCCCTATACATCATACAAAAGAAGTAACACAAAAGTGACTTGCACTGGCACACTAGCGCAGTCAAGGATAGCTGTGGCGTTTGCGGTGTATAGTTTCGGCCGAACAGAATAGTAGTGTCATTGGTCACTCTCTGCATTAGAAATTTCAGGAATATAACCCAAAGTCCTAAATTATCTCTAATGGGGATATTTCAAGAAAATTAAGTTGGTAATTTTCACTCGACTATTGGCCCCTCAAAATAGACTAGACGCATTCTGGTGGCAAGAAAATAAACTACTATAAGGATGAGTTTATCTGTCAATTGTTCATTGTTGCTTTATTGTTAAATCATCAATGGCGCAGATAAGGGTGTTGCTTAGCAGCGCTATCTATGTGTTAATTTGAGTCTCCAATATCGTACGTTGGGGCAACTTTATTATTGTTGTTATCCGAGGAAAACGTCGGTCAGGATGTCTGTGACGGGATTGGGAATAGAACCCGCGTCCCACCGCCGCCTCAACTGAGCCGCCGCGCGCACGGGTGTCGCTAAGATACTCCGAGCACCATCTAGCGGACTTTCGACGAAACATCGCGACAGTTCGCGTGGCGTCAAAAATAATATCAACTTGAAACGCGTCGTCACACTTGGTACGGCTGTGCTGTTGATTATCAACCTGAAAGAAACTATATTATTCACTACGGTTCTAAAAAGATTTACAATTTGTCTCTGATGTGCCTAGCTATGAAACCATCTCTATCAAAAGCAATGACTTGTTTTGGGGTAAAGCCACTAATACAGTGCTCGAAATTGATATTTTAAAATTATTGTCTATATATTAAGTCTAAAAACACCAAATTTTATGAAGAATTAGCTCAAATGAACTGCTTTTAAGAGCGAAATGAAAATGAATGAGAATTACACATAACCTATCAAAAGTTGGAAGGATTATAACCCTCAGCCCAATTTCCTCACACTGCTCGCTGTGCACGCCGGGCTACTTCACACTGCTTACTACACTCGTTGGACCTCGTCACACTGCTCGCTGTGCACGCCGGGCTACTAAACACTGCTTACTACACGCGTTGAACCTCGTCACACTGCTCGCTGTGCACGCCGGGCTACTAAACACTGCTTACTACACGCGTTGAACCTTGTCAGACTGCTCGCTGTGCACGCCGGGCTACTACACACTGCTTACTACACGCGTTGATCCTCGTCACACTGCTCGCTATGCACGCCGGGCTACTTCACACTGCTTACTACACTCGTTGGACCTCGTCACACTGCTCGCTGTGCCCGCCGGGCTACTTCACACTGCTAACTACACGCGTTGAACCTCGTCACACTGTTCGCTGTGCACGCCGGGCTACTTCACACTGCTTACTACACGCGTTGAACCTTGTCAGACTGCTCGCAGTGCACGCCGGGCTGCTTCACACTGCTTACTACACGCGTCGGACCTCGTCACACTGCTCGCTGTGCACGCCGGTCTACTTTATACTGCTTACTACACGCGTTGAACCTTGTCAGACTGCTCGCTGTGCACGCTGGGTTGGACCTCGTCACACTGCTCGCTGTGCACGCCGGGCTACTTTATACTGCTTACTACACGCGTTGAACCTCGTCACACTGCTCGGTCGCTGTGCACGCCGGGCTACTTCACACTGCTTACTACACGCGTTGGACCTCGTCACACTGCTCGCTGTGCACGCCGGGCTACTAAACACTGCTTACTACACGCGTTGAACCTTGTCAGACTGCTCGCTGTGCACGCTGGGTTGGACCTCGTCACACTGCTCGCTGTGCACGCCGGGCTACTTTATACTGCTTACTACACGCGTTGAACCTCGTCACACTGCTCGGTCGCTGTGCACGCCGGGCTACTTCACACTGCTTACTACACGCGTTGGACCTCGTCACACTGCTCTAATTCCATATCGATATCCACAATCACTCTTCACAGCAAGAACGTATTGTAATCCCAATATGCATTACAAAACTAGAATGTAAATTATAGCAATAGTGATGTTCAATCTTGGTCCTATTTAATATAATGCGTTTCGTATGTCAATATTACGAATATATGCCATGGTAGGACAAATATGCTGGCAAGGGTGCTGCTTGATATGGAAATATAACAATATAGCATTTTTAGTTTTGACTAAAAATCACATCTCTAAAAAATAGATATGTGTCTCTGTGAAAAAGAATCAAAAGCGTCTTCGTCCAATACAACAACGTAACAGCTGAGCGACAAACGGGGGAGGGGTGGGGGGGGGGGGGGGGGTGGGGGGGTTGTACAGACAAGGCCGAACAAGGGCGCAATATGTCCCCTCGCCGCTTTAAAGTGATGCCGTTTTAAAACTGTTATTGCGTTTATTAAACCTCCCCCCCCCCCCTCTTCCGCCGTTGAGTTATGCCAACTTTGCAGTCGTGTTTCTTTTAAAATGAAATCTAAACTAGGGGTCTATTTTCAAGATGGTGTCGCGAGGGTTATTGGAATATCTGCGATATTGCAGCAGTTATACCGCCACAGCTGTCTCCACGTGTGACTGTGAGCAAGCACGTGCATGCGTACGCCTCACGTGTATAATAGTGTCTCATACCTGCCCGCGTGTCTAATGTGCACCAGAACAAACATATCATATTATGATATTATAACGGCCAATTCGTTCTGGTTTATCACCAAACTTTGTTAATATTATCCAATTTAACAATCCCGGATTGGTTGGTTTCAACAGATATTGCATTGAAAATACACGATGATTTCCTCAGGAGGCGATCATCCCATCTCACGTGCATAACGCGTATGGCATACTGACAATTAATAGTTTGATGACTTGTTCCACGTGTTCCCTCCTAACATACTCGTATAATCTATAATGCATGCACGAATCACTTTGTTACCATACCACGATCTGTTCTCTCAATTATAACGTATTTTAGACACTAAGTGTGCTAACCCTAAGGGTCGGGGTCAGAGCGTCGAAACACCATATCGTCGAAACGCCACTCGGTATAAAACCTATGCTTCGATTTTATAAGTGTCAAAAGTGTGCTCCATTCAGTATAAAAATATATTTTACTGAAATTTTTTCTATGTCCACGAAATGTTGTGTGCGGCGTTGCGTAGAAACGCCATAAGACCTAAAAACTTTTCCTCAAACGACTAAGTATTTTTAAAAATTAAAGTCCTGCGATTCGACATGAGGGTCATAACGTATAATTTTCCACCAAATATTTTAAAGTCCATTTTCCCTATTAAAACGTGTCACTTTTTATACTGAATGACCCTCTCCTCTCTGAAACTTTATTTTGACAGGACAAACACTTTTATATCGAATGGTATGTCGCGACGGGCCATTCGGTATAAAGTTTTAGACCGAATGACCCATCGCGACGGGCCATTCGGTATAAACTCGAGAACTTTGCTCTGGGTGTGGAAGCAGTTTTAGGTCGAGTGACCCGTCGCGACGGGCCATTCAGTATAAAACTTTATAAAGTTTTAGGTCGAATGACCCATCGCGACGGGCCATTCGGTATAAAACTTTATAAAGTTTTAGGTCGAACGACCCGTCGCGACGGGTCATTCGATATAAAAGGTTATAAGTGTGGTAAGATTTTAAAGTTTTAAATGAAAAGTGTAATTATAGGGGTTGCTAATGTGCAAGAAGCGGCGTAAGGTATAAAACGAGAGCGGCGTTAGATATAAATTTCCGACGTGATGTACCGTTGCGTATAAACGCCATTCGGTATAAATATTTAGGTCGAACGGTACGTGCAGTACGGGCCGCAGCGTATAAAATCCTGTATTTATACCGAATGACCCATACTGGAGGGTTCATAACGTATAAAACCCTGTTTTAGGTCTTGTGACCCATACGGGATGTACCACTCGGTATAAAATTTTAGGTCGAATGGCGTTTCGACGCTATGGCGCATCGTGCACAGATTTTATACCGAGTGACCCATCGCGTTTTTATACCGAATGGCGTTTCGACGCTACGGTGTTTCGACGCTCTGACCCCGACCCAACCCTAAGGCTACTTATAGGTAGGAAGTTAAGAACTATTTTTTCCCAGTTTTTGTTCTAGGAATTCCTATTTACCAATCTTTATGTTTGAATACCTTGTACCTATATTATTTGTTAATAAAGTTATTATTATTATCTCAATTATAACATAATTTTAACGTGTTGCACTTATTTCGATAGATAATACGTCACTGTAGTGTGTAGTATAGCTTCCCAGACACTGAGCTACATCATTCCATACGCTGTGTGTTTTGTACTGAGATCGCCATTTACATTTGGATTTATGATCGTTTTTGGCAGCGTGCATGTTATGCTTTTGTCAATTGTTTGCTATTTGTTATTGTATGTTTTAACATAAACTGGCTTCGTGCTATATATTTGAAGAATCTATACGAGTCCTCATTACATACGTTGCCCAAAGATTACAAACCCTAGTTTGTAATTATGTTCACCCGCGTATCTTAGTTTTCTTGCACCATCTTCTTCTTCTTCTGTTCACAAGACGTTGCCAAGTTGACACGGCGTGTCCAAGCTTCTTGCCTCGATCGTATTTTGTCGGGGCGAGACTCACCCCTTATTATAGCCCGTTGACGCGTCACTAACAAGTTCAATTGGGGCCCCGACTTGTGAGGCAAGTCTTGTAGCTTCCTCGTCGTCGTCGGTCGACCTTAGTTCATAATGATGTCAGATTATTACAACAATTAGAATGCATTGTATATAGTGGTCTCAAGACTACCTTACACTGCTTTCGTCACAGGTGACGGGTTCGTAGCCAATCAGCGATCGGTATTTGCGCGCGCTTGTCTCGGGAGGTTCGCTGATTGGCTATACGAACCCGTCGCCTGTGACGAAAACATGTGTAAGGTAGTCTTGGTCTTGGGACAACTATACAATACAATCCCAACGCAAGTATTCTCATGCTTACGAAATGCCGAGTCCAATGGTACCAACTTAGTTTTCTTCTTCTCTAAATTCATATCATATACTTGAAACAGCAGTGCGATTCTGAATGGGTAACGCAGCTTTCTGTCGATACAAGAAGGCATGAGCTCCTTGCATTCGCCTTTTGTAACGACAGAAAGCTGTGTTATAAACGTATCGTCGCCCATTCAAAATCGCACCGCAGGTCCATTAGGGATATTATTTACGACCTTCGGTTGGTTATCTGGATCAGTGGGCGTGGCTAATGAGGCTTGTACACTCATGTGCATTTACGAATGTGTGAAAAACGTCAGGAATATGTTGATTTTCGTCGAATAAATGTGTATAAAGGGACAGTAAAGAAGGAAAGGACCTGAGTTCGGTACGGTATGCGATTAGGTGTAATATTTGCTATGAAATATTAACATATCTTATAACTTATTTTTATAACACCAGTTTTATAACCATTTAGTTTAGTATAATAGTCATAGTGTATTATGTTTGCTCGCATTTGTAAGAAAACGTAACAAACTTCTAGAACAGCCATAAAACTGTTCACTTCCGTTGACCGGTCCTTCCAAGAAAGACTAAAACACGACTCATGACAAAATTGTCAAACACAGTTGATGGTTACCAGCGATAGCTGCCAGGTGCTAATTTTGATGTAGCGCGGCTTAGACGCAGCAACGACGGCTGTCATACTTAGCGGTACTTCAACGTGTAGTTACAATAATTATGTGTACTTCACTCAAAAACTGCATCTAGATGGTTGGCCACAATTACACACAATTATCGTTATCAACGAGAAACATCAAAACAAACATTTCGTGTAACGTCGACTCATAATTCAAACCAGCGGTAAAATTGTGGGAATGTAACATATTTCTCGTACGCACCTTTACTAGGCTGATAAAAATGCGTATTCGGAAGTGTGTTGTATACAAAGAAATTTTCACAAATGATAATATTGTATAAAATAAAAGTGTTCACAAATGACAAAATTACGAATTCGAAAATGTGTTGTATAAAATCAAATGTTCACAAATGACACAACTATACGAATCGGCAATGTGTTGTGGTATAAAATAAATGAGTTCTCTGGAGTATATTAAAAAAAAAAAAAACACTAAACCTCGTTTTAGCGTGGTCAGATTACACATGCGTTTCCCGCGGAAGTTGACTGTTTTTCCGATTGATGCTGTGGCAACAGCGCGGGCATGCGACCCTATCGACAATCACGCGAACCTCCATTCATCCACGGAGCTGTCGTGAATCATACACGTCGTGAATCAAGACGTGCCAGCTCGATACCGGTCACCGGCAATTTGGCAACCCTGACTGAAGGTTTTATCCGAGGTTTTCTCAGTCAGAAGGCCATGAATGCTGGGAGTGAGTCTTCATAACAGCCCCCGACATTCCTTTCCAAATATCTGACCACATATCAATAAATACCGAATCTAAGTAGTGGGTAGGTACCATGTTGGTTTTATGGGTTGAAACCTTAAGTTGAAACTAAATAATGAAATTGACAAATACCATTTACACCAGAACACAGTTGTTTGGGAAATGTTTCATCAGATAAACCCAAGGAATTAGAAGTAATACCCCAAAAAAGGTAATAAATAAAGGTAATACCCCATGTTGTGGGAGAGTTTGCCGAAGAAAATTCTAAAATAATGCCATTTTTGCTCAAATTTTGTAAGATGATTTGAAAAGGTATAGAATAATATTCTAAAAAATGTTAAAAACATGTTATATTGTTATTAGATAGTAATATGCATTTTTGTTTGGCAGTAATGTAAATTGGAATTGGATGGATGGATGGATGGATGGATGGATGGATGGATGGATGGATGGATGGATGGATGGATGGATGGATGGATGGATGGATGGATGGAAGGATCTACCACAGTAGAGAGCTCATTTCGAAGAGTGAAGACTATTCTTTGATTCTCATTATAACTTCCTAACAAAACAATAGTTCTTATTTTATTTTAGTATTACCTTTACTAACTATAGCAAATTTCAAAATATGTTAACATTTTTGTTATTTTCATCATGGTAAGTGTCATCTTTTCCCCTGGCTAATATGTGTGTTGCTTGTTTCAGGGCTACACTCCTCTGCACATCGCTATGCAGTATGGTCACGAGGACATTTATAACCTGCTGGTACAGGGATACAGTGAGTTCTACTGCTTACAATACAAATATAGACATCATATTAATAATAATAGAATGAGCTGTATTTTCAAATGATTAGGTTTCCAAACATTGTTCACAAAACCAGACTAGACTTTCAGACATCAAAATTAATAGGACAATCAAATTGAATCCTTACAACAAAAAAATGGAAGAAGGAGATGAAATATATGGTTTCACTATGAAGCTGTGCTTTCTTAACATTTTTGTTTTGATGAGGTATTATATAGAAAATCTGCCACGGACATTTTGTGAAAATGCTTTGATGTGTTGTACTCAAAACTTGAATGAATTTGGGCGCAGATAAAAAATTAACTTGTTGTCTGTGATTTAGGTGAACAATAGTCCCTTGTTAGTTCAAACTCTCTCAATTCAAATATTGGTTAAATTTAAACTAATGATATGAAGTAGCTGCAGAGAGTTTAGGTATCTCCGAAGGCAACCTAATTGAAATCATATCAATTCCAGCTACATTGAGCTATATTGCAGACAGTTTGTGATTATGAAGAAACTGTTTTAAAACATGTGTTGAATATCAGAAATGTTGCACAGAAAGATGTTGTTACATGACTTAGATGTCTGTGTGTCATTATATACACTTTAGAAGATCTAATTACATGGTCAAATTGTGTACTAAAACATCAACATTAACATTTGGTACCGTTATAAAAAATATATTTTGTTCAAATAAATACAGTAACAATGACATTGTCCTGTAAAAAAACAATAATTTGAAAGGTTAATGTATGACACTGTACTTCCAGATGCGGACCGTGACATACGAGACTTCAGCGGCCGTAAACCTCGCCAGTATCAGACCAATCAGAACACGAGCGTATCGGCGGACACGTTCCGAAGTGAGTCGTTCAATCCGATGCATGTGGTAGCTCAGCCCTGTCACTCCCTACCGCTGCCCGAAGGCCATGCGCGCGCTTCCGGCTCTAACACGCTGCCCAAGGTCGGCCATCGCGGGAGACTCAGCTCTCTCGTGGCCAAAGACAGCTTCCTGCGTAAAAACTTCTCGCCTATGCTTAAGAGACGAGTCCGCGCCGAGGCTCAGTGAAGCTGCGTTGTACTAACTAACCTCGCCATCCCGCAACGCACCACTGTTCTCAATAGCACAAATCATATTGCTTGTACTTACTAATGAGAAACAACAAACTTATGGTTTTTACCATCAGGAATATTTTTGCAGTGATTGAAAATACACACAAAGAACAGGTTTGGGCAACCTTTTTCATCCGTGGGCCAAATTCTGATTTTCTCTATGTGCCACGGGCCAAATTCAATTTCAATTTAATATTTTGGTATATGTATATCTATTTTAATTTTACCGCTAATTGTATTGTTTTCCGCCATGTTGTAAAATTGAACGATTGAAGTTTACAACCACCCGTCTAATTCAACGACTACTAATACTACCTCTACCACTCCCGCTACTAATCTACTCTGCTCTACTACTACTACTCTGCATTCTAGTACATCTATCGCTAGTATTTTACGTGCAAGTTTGTGGCACATCATGAATATTGTCGATAGTGCACACTCAACATTTTCAAGACTGATACATAAAATTTAAACTTTTTTCAAAACCAAACTGTGGGCTATTTATAATGGTGTCTTCACACAGTCTTGCGGACTGGATTGAAAGATCCCGCGGATCGTAGGTTGCCCATGCCCGTGTTTGTCCCAGTGTTCTGCAGTACACCTACATTCGGCAAGCATAAAGCGTATTTTTAAATAATAGTACCGTAGTGTGGAGTTGGATTCATAACTTATCTCTCCTGTTTGAAGCATGGCTGACTTTCCTTGATGGTTCTTTCAGTTTGAGGTGAGGAAATTAAGTTTCTGTAACAGTGGTTGTATTATGTAATGTACTATTTCTTTGATTAGCATTTTACAAGATATCTTGATGGCGATGCTACCAGTCACTAGTCAGTACTTATAGGGTGACCAGAAGTTAGAAAAATATTAGGGCCGGAATCTGGCTACATTTCTAGGGTCCACCAACCGCCTAACTTGTAAAACATATGCCAGGGTTGCACGATTTCAGAAACAGACAATGCTTGCTTTCAGTTATGAGGAGTCATATACTACGTGATATGTGATATGACTGTATTGTGCATGTGGACTGCAGCATTCGAAATGCTGGAAAGTGGAAATGAAAATGAAAATAGTATAGATATTAAATAAATAAATAACGAAAAATGGGTTTCAAAAATTGGTTTTGCCTGGCAACTCGAGTGTGCCTGTGTTAAAAGGGCAACCACTTGCATGTCAAAAATTATTTAGACATAAACATAATGTGTTTCAATCGTGGGTCAATCCTGTTTTTTTTTTTAATGGATGGTCATCTTAGCTTTTTGTAGTAGGCATGCCATTGTTCAAATTCCAATAAAAGTGCTTAGAGCCAGAAATTAGATTTTGTTAACATGCTACAGGTTAGGAAGCATTTTTTTAATTTTTGTAACAATTTTGCATACTTAATATCTGCTATTTTCTATGTTTGCTACAGCAATGCTACTATGCCTACTACTATAGTATATGTCTTAAGTAGTTATTGTCATCTTATACGAAACCTAGCTACAGTACTTTATATTTGTTTTAGCATATTTTTAAACAATTAGTCAATTAGGTATAAGTCGTGTAAGCTTTTCTAGTTTATTCGGCACTAAATGTAAATTCCTACAGTAACATATAAATTTGTTGGCATTGTCACAAGACACGAACAATAGTATAGTTTTAAATTGTAAATTCATAGTGCATGTACGTATACATGATAGAAAATTTTCAAAAATTTTGAATTTTTCTTGTATAGGCCTATCATGTGAGTCTTGATTACATTTACTGTACACTGCATTGGCATGCAATCTATGTGGTGTGAGTCACTTTTATAATCCACATAGGTGAGTGACTATTGGCGGCTGGCGCCGTGAGTTGTAATGCTATTATCTGAAGTAAGCACAGAAGAGCCTCGATTATCTGAGTTAATTGGGATGATAGAGGCAATCTCCGATAACCGAAAACTTGGTTGATCCGGATTTTTTCGTTTAAGTACTCGATATGACGATAACACTATTTAACAAGGATGACTTGATAAAAGTTTTATCAGTATGGGTTTGAGGACATTATACAGAGAAGAAGAGTAATAAAACTTGGCCATATGTCTGCGCAACACCTATTGTTTACTGCCGGAGGAACGCATCGCTAATCTTGGCATTTGTCAGCCAAACGAATAGATGACTCACGACGAGAACATGTGAAAAATTTAAAATATGTACATTACAAGAAAATACACATTTTAATGGGGGGGGGGGGCCTGAATCGAACTCGGATAACCCAAATTCTCAGATAATCACGGTTTTCCTGTGTTTATTGTTTTTTACACTTATTAAGTGTGTTTATTACATAGTTATTTTGCATTACGTACTTTTGTATTTAATTTTTTAGCATGATTTAGGTACCGGTAGTAAGGTTTCTTATCAATCTGTTAACTTTTATTGTTAGGGTTGTGGTATACTTTATTCGCATAAAAACAGCCATGTTTGTTTCTATTCTAGTGTTTATTCTACCAGGGAAACTTCTCGATACTGTTTCTTATAATAGTAATATTTGCAATATAAACAGTCTTGGGTAGATGTGTTCAAAAACTCTCAGTACTCACCACTACCTATAAGGATAGTTAGTGAATAAACATGCCCGAAGACTTGTAGAGAAATGAGAAATTAAACTAGGAATGTCAACGATAATCGCGTATCGATAAATATCGATAATATCGTATATCGATATTATCGCGATATGGCTAGCTATATCACGATAATCGTACAATATTAAATTCTATACGATATCCCGATAATCGCAGCGACTTGATTTCATATTTTAATTTGGTGCCTGCTCAACGTTAGCCGAGCGACCACGGACCAGCCTCCGAGTGCCCTCCTTCGATGTAGCCGCAAGAAAACTATTTGCCACTACCCTCCCCCCATCTCCACATATAAAGCAATGCTAAAAAGTAGTATTAGTGCTTATTTCATAATATAGCGGTAGCGGCGATATATTGCGATAAAAATTGAAAATGCAATATCGAGACAATATTTTTTTGCGCCGATATTATCGCGATAATTTGTTATTGTTGTTGCGATTATCGATATGGAATTTCATATCGTTTGACATTCCTAAATTAAACATTTTCATTCATCATTGCTTGCATTTCTAGGAATGATATCGTAGGCTATATAGTTATTATTGGCCATGATTTTCTCAATAATTTACACATATAAACTCGGGCCACTTACCCAAGACTGTAAAAAGATACGTATGCCAATAACGATTTAAAACGAAGAATGCATTGTCATTCCTATTCTAGTCAATCTGTATACGACTGACCGAGTAATGATAATGCTAGTCAGTCCGAGTTGTGCTTGAGTTTTAAGTCGTATTGAGAATTTTTTCTGTAGTCACACTT
Source organism: Isoperla grammatica (assembly GCA_945910005.1). Taxonomy (NCBI): domain Eukaryota; kingdom Metazoa; phylum Arthropoda; class Insecta; order Plecoptera; family Perlodidae; genus Isoperla; species Isoperla grammatica. The sequence goes on from OX246739.1 coordinate 34,056,496, forward strand.
TCTAGCACATTGTGTTTCAATTTATTACAATGTTTTATATATGCTTCTATTAGTATAGTATTTTGATTGCTTTTTAAGTGATGTATCATTCAGTTGTGGCCATCATTCATCAGTAATGGCCATCTCCTGTTATAGGGCTAAAAGCTGCTGGTATATTAAGGCAAGTAAGCATGTATTGATGCCATGTAGTCATTTGAACTAATAAAAGTGTATTTGAATGTTACTTTGCTTGAGTTGATTGCATGTAGCGACTTGAAGCTTGCTGGATTTAACCGAGATGATGGGCGGTGCATGAAAAGGTATCGTACTTCACGTTAACTGTCTAAACGCTATAATGGAGGACTGGGGTCCGACTTAACACTTGTTTTAGACTAGGATAATATATTTCTGTCTATAGGAACTTAATTTTGAGTTGTATTAATTCACTAAATATTTCAATGTTTATTTAATTATTTGTTCATGATAGAAGTACTAAACCCAAATACAAATCATTCAAATTGTAGATAATATTTGTTCTACTTGAATTTGTTACATTTTTCAAGAAGTGTTTCTAATAGAGGTGTGCAGATAATTTAAATTAAATTTATAATTTAAAGTTTCTCCCTACTTCCATTCAAACTTAGTTTATACTGCATACGTTTAAATGCTGTTACCACTTAAACTACTGTATATATCTGAGAGTAGCTATCACCAAAACACTTTTCTTAATTTGGGCTATATAGCTTAAAACACATCCTGCTCAAATTACAGTATTACAACCTGTAGAAATGTGTTTTTTGTTGTTGTTGTTGTTGTGGTTGTGTGAAAGTAATTCATGTGAAAGTTGTGAAACTATAACAAGTTAGTATATTTTTTAATCTATTAATTTCGATTGTGCCAAAGTCATTAGTTGATGTTTCTAATACATTTTTTTTCATCAAGAAGAATTTATGTAATTAACCTATGTATGTGTATTAACTATAATCATTAATTACATAATATATTATATAACTACGTATTTAGAAACTTACTCTACATCTTTATTGAAAAGATCGAGTCCCTCAGAGGTTTTGCCTCAAACTGTTTACTTTATTTACAAACACCTTTTATTGCCTTCTTTTCTTATAGTACTATTTTGTCACATCACTTAGATACTTTTTAAATAAAAATAAAATTCAAATATAAAAGTATAAAAATATCAGTTAAAATTCTGTCATTTGTGTATACTTATTGGTTACAAGCAGGGGTCGAAATTAACGCTCGCCCGCTCGCCCGAGGCTAGTAAAACTTTGCTCGGGCTAGTAAAAATCTTATTTCACTAGCCCGATGGGCGAGTATCTTTTCCAGAGCTTACAATTGCCGTTCAAAAAATCATAATATTTCGCGCCGATCACCTTGCGAGTTTCCAGTACTTGTGTGGGGGCCAGAGGTGTGTATTCAAGTAAAAAATATAGTAATTTTCATAAATGTGTTTACAGATAGATACAGACTACAGCAGTGTATATCTCACACTAAGTCACAATGCATCTTTTTTAATATCATATAATCATATAATTTTCCATTTACAGTAGAACATACAAAAAAATAAAAACATTTTCATTTAGGCCAACAGGTTTATTATGGTAAACAATAGTTCCCACTCACTCCCTAGTCCCCCATAAAAACACGTCAAACCTGGCGAATATTGTGAGTTGAGACCCAAAACTTTCATGTATGAATAATGATCGTTTTACATCAATATAACCTATTTCATTACGGGCTTGTAAAAATGGTCTCGGGCTAGAGAACTATTGATGCAACTAGCCCGGAGGGCTAGTGGCCAAAAAAGTTAATTTCGACCCCTGGTTACAAGTAAGATTACACCTTATATTTTATAACTTGCCAGAATAGCACATGTGCGCTCTATAGTGATAATTATCTACAGTACTTTCAGATATAAGTCCAGTTTCCCATCAGTTTACTGTAGAACATTTCACTAACAATATTTGTGCGATATTTCAGAAATTAAAGCAAGAAAGAAACAGTCTGAGAAGGAGTTGGGATTCTTGCGGATGGGTTCGTTGAACGTCCGAGTCAAGCGCACCACGGAGGCGTTCAGTCAGTTCTTGGGTGTCGGTCAGAGCAGTGACAAGTTGCACAAGACCTGGGGCTCGGCTGACAACATCCCTCACCAACAGGCCGGGGAGGTACGTAACCGTTGATCATTACTGGAGCGAGGGATACCTCTACGTCAAAAACCGCAGAAAATTTTCATTTTTTAATTATATCTCAAGATTGAAACACAAAATCGAAAATCTGAGAAACCACAGCGCTATAGTTTCTCAGATTTTCGATTTTGTGTTTCAATCTTGAGATATAATCAAAAAATGAAAATTTTCAGCAGTTTTTGACGTAGAGGTATCCTTCACTCTTAACGTTCACATTCCTACAAGATGCATGAGAAATCATCAAATGTTAAGCATTCCACGTTCCTCTTATGATCTCTGAAAGTTGGCACCCATCAACAGAATTCAATCAACATATACTAATACTCGAGTTGAAAAATATATTTAAGTAAATAAATCAAATAAATTTGTATTTAGAGTCTACCCACTCAGTCTTAAAACTGATTTACCTGGACACTCTTCATATGATACTTATGTTTGAATCTGCTGTTTTAAAAACTCTAATAAGATACTATTCCTCGCCTCAACATAGGCCTATAGTTAGCACTGACAGGGAAAATAAAAAATGTATCTCCAGCACATTTAGCGTATTCTCCCAGCTATGGTTAAATGTGACTTTTTATGTGTCATCTTTCCATGCTATCTACCAGGGCCTTGGATAGATGGGTTTGTAGCTTGCTAAACTTTATGGTACTCTCAATGTTGAATGAGGCTTGAAAAAGTAAAATGTTTGTACTAAGGGTACCTGTACTAGAATTACTCGTAACCTACATACTTGGTAGTTGTACTGTAGAGTAGAGTAGAGTCAACCCTTTACAGGTGACTTTATTTGATTTACTATTTCAGAGACCTGTGTGTGTAAGGCATGAAGTAGATCATAGATTGGGCTTGCATAGACATCTTTAAATCTCCATGTAATGAAGTAATAAGTTTTGTAGACCATCATTGTACAGTAGCTTTATCTTTCTTTATAATTTGGTAAATCACTGGTCGGATCAATCAATATTTAACACCTATAATGACCCGTTCCTTTTCTAGGATTTGAATGGGTACATGTTCCCTTCTTGAGGGAATTCAACCAGTAAAATGCAAATGTTCAGAGAGAACTGTTTTTAGAAAATATGTATGATGCACGCCTTGCAAATAACATATGTGACACATATGTTATTTGACACAGAATCGGGGACATTGTTTTCTTTGTGTGTACTGAAAATGTAAAGTTCTCGAACTGGAATCTAACCGGTAGACAAACACCAACATTAAAACTCGCGAACATCATGGCATGTGTTAAAGAATATCTCCCCTTCTGTAACTAGTTAAATAGTTAGTATATAATGTGAGGAAAGGATCCAACAGCTTACCTTCGTGTAGTAAGATGACGGCGAGTTTGAAGTACACATAAAAAACATAATACAAATATAACGATTATATATATAACGATTCGTTATATGTATTATGTTTTTTATGTGTACTTCAAACTCACAAATCCGTCATCTTACTACACGAAGATAAGCTGTTGGATCCTTTCCTCACATTATATACCATTCCAGCCGATTGGCAGCTACTTTCATAACCTAGTTAAATTGTTATAATTTTGGTGCATGTACAATTAGAAATACATACTACATATTTATTGTTTAATAATCTAACTATTCTAGATTATATTTCAATGATAGTGAGATTTTTGTGATTTTGTCTCAATGTCAATTAACAATGATTAACTTTTTATTTCTTTTTTGTGCAGGGAGACAGAAGATCAATGCCACCTCCGAAGCACGCTCCGATCAAGAAACGCAAGTCAAAGCGAGCGCAAGACTTTGCTCTGAGTCACAGCCAGAGTACCCCGAACACTCCTCCGAGCCAGCCTCGCACCCACGGAGCGGACTCGGACTCCGACACCGCCGCTGGGTTCGGAACCAACTGGAAGGGGTCGGCCTGATCTCGGACACTCTCGAAGCTGCGTGGAATACTTCCGTGTGATAAAACGTGCAAGGACTCGAACAATGTTGTGCTATTCTTGTGTTTAATTTTTAAGGAACTGATGTGGATATGGTAGGTGGGGTTTGGCTTCGTTTAGAATACGATCCACCAGTGGTGGCTCACCGGGTGAGGCAAATGAGACTGACCATCACGTTAATATATTATTAATACGTCCTAGTATGATGAAAGCTGGCTTTCTATTTGTAACTATTTTATTCTACGCCTTATTAGTAATTAGTCAAATGTCTCAGAGCCGCCACTGTGATTCATAAAGGGTGGTTTTATGATTTGCACATTCTGACTGAATAATATTGCGGGTTGGGGGGAGGGGGGGGGGGGGGGGGGGGGTAACAGAAGCCTTATTGACAGAAAGTTACCAGCCAATCGGAAGCTCAGGCTGCAACAGTTCATTCCTTGCAATACTCTATTGTGACATTTTGATAGACAACTGTCAGAACTCGTGTCCAATGCTCACTGTATCCGTTATGGCAGGTAGACTTGACAGCACTTAGGGTAGGAGTTTCAAGTGGTGCGCATTGACCAGTAAACCACCATATCCGGTTGAGACCCTTCAAAAGTTGAACTTCACAATAAGAGTGTTTTGACAACATGGTATAAGTATTATTTTAAAGTACTCTCTAAAACTTAGCTTAAATAGCATAATGTACATAGGAACTTGTATACATATTGGGAGGGAATATGGTATTGAAGATAAAGACTTGACTTTGTAGCAATTCAGAATCAAATTAGGTAATAAAAGAGTATATTTTAAGATCTACAATTCTAATTATTATTATTATTAATAATAAAATGAAAGAACACTCTTCAATTGATGCCAACTTTATCCTTGGGATCACTTTGTTGAGTATTTTAATATTTCTTAGGGATGGACGAACCTTGTTTTTTTAATTTCGAACCGAACTCGAACTTCTGAACAAAAAAAGTTCTGAACTTCGAACTCGAACCGAACTTTTACGAAGCGGCTTGAAAACTGAAATATTGCACAAATTCAGGAAGAAAGGAAAGTAATCCCAAATAATGTTCTTTTTTGTATCTGTGGATGTAGGCCTAGTCGGCATTGGCTCCGGGTCGTCCTCATTTTCTTCACTGTCCATGATCAATTTAAAATTTGTTACAAGTCTTCGAAACAAGATGTGAGACTATCTAAATTCCCGGTCATAGAGAATTCGCGGCCTACGTCGTTCGTGGTCGTTCGATGTTTGATTGAAAGTCGATAGTCGACATGCGCGAGCACGAAAGATCAAAGCAAATCCTTCTCCGTACGAAGCGCTGCAATCGTGAATATATTTGTAAAGTAACCCCAACTCCATAAAGAACGTATTTTATCACGATTTTGTAATAGAATTTTGTTTTATTTGAGGTTAAATTGTGATACAATCTGTATATTATACCAAATTCCATAGTATTCAATTTTCTTTTTGTCTCGACTGAAATAAAAATTATTAAAATATGTAATGAAAAACTTGATAAATTGTCGTTACTGTATAATGTATACAGAGCCCTAGTCAGCAACTCGTTGATCCTGTAGCGACAGCCATGCCACCTACCAGCGTTATTGCGAACCATTGACAATAACATTCGCCTGCATCGGCATCGCTTGTAGTTGTAGGTCGACGAAGACAAAAAAGCAATCATAACATGATGATTGTGCACATAAAACCATTTAATTACGTGTTTAATGTAATACATTTTCTTGCATAATGTGCCATATTAGACCAGTTGTTGACGAGGAAGGTTGGAGGAAACATAATATAGGCCTCGTCATGCCGTGGAAGGCATAGAGCCTAGGCCTAGGCCTAGGCCTCAGTCGTGCAATGGAAAGGCCTAGGCCTGTGCGTAATGAATTTTCAAAACATTTTCTTTCGGCAAGCGTTGTTTACTGTTGTGTTGGCGGTTTTTACGATAAATACGCTAAAAAATAGTTAAAACTGACTCAGAAAAGTTCGGTTCAAGTTCGAAATTTTTATAAATCACGAACTCGAACCTTAACATTCGAACTCGAACCGAACCGAACTTCAAAAAAAGTTCGGTTCGAGTTCGGAATTTCGAACGTTCGTCCATCCCTAATATTTCTTAAAGTTAATCGTACATTCATTCATTCATTCATTACGTGTATTGTTTCGGCCAATACTGTATGTTGAAACAACGTAAGGTTTGTCCAATTGTACAATACATCCATGTACTTAAACACTCAACATTGTGGTTTTTCTCTTGTCTGTATACTACAATCACTTAAGACCAGTAATGTGATGAAGGTAAGTTATAAGAGAATGGCAACAGCTAAAGCAAGAATATGAAGGTGCTGATGTAAATCAAATGTCCAAGACAAAATTTGAAATGGATTTGGGGTGTCTCCCAGCTGCTCGAAACATCTGTAGATTTATTTTTGTCAAGTTTCTCTTAAAAACTATTTTTATTTGACAAGGAATGTTTGGCACAAATTATAATTCAAGCTCATTGTTCTAGCTCTCCTATTGCTTGTTGTATTCATAATGTATGGGTTATCTTTCAGTGTTAAATGTTTTGACAGAAAAAAACATAAAACTTTTCAGATTGACCGCTAGGTAGCATTAGAAGCATGGGACACTTTTGATGTGTTTATTTTTCAGAGATTTCATCACCACAATTATCCATCCCCGTTATACCTCTTGCATGGTCGGCTTGGCTGGACAATATACAGTACTAGCATATCTTCCCACACTCTTCTCTCTTCCACATCCCCCCTCTCCTCTCCTCTCTTGTGCAGGTCTCTGCCTACTGTCTTTGTAACCATCTCTTCCATATCCCTCCTCTCCTCTCCTCTCTTGTGCAGGTCTCTGCCTACTGTCTTTGTAACCATCTCTTCCATATTCCTCCTCTCCTCTCTTGTGCAGGTCTCTGCCTACTGTCTTCGTAACCATCTCTTCCATATTCCTCCTCTCCTCTCCTCTCTTGTGCAGGTCTCTGCCTACTGTCTTTGTAACCATCTCTTCCATATTCCTCCTCTCCTCTCCTCTCTTGTGCAGGTCTCTGCCTACTGTCTTTGTAACCCATCTCTCCCATATTCCTCCTCTCCTCTCTTGTGCAGGTCTCTGCCTACTGTCTTCATATAACCATCTCTTCCATATTCCTCCTCTCCTCTCCTCTCTTGTGCAGGTCTCTGCCTACTGTCTTTGTAACCATCTCTTCCATATTCCTCCTCTCCTCTCCTCTCTTGTGCAGGTCTCTGCCTACTTTCTTTGTAACCATCTCTTCCATATTCCTCCTCTCCTCTCCTCTCTTGTGCAGGTCTCTGCCTACTGTCTTTGTAACCATCTCTTCCATATTCCTCCTCTCCTCTCCTCTCTTGTGCAGGTCTCTGCCTACTGTCTTTGTAACCATCTCTTCCATATTCCTCCTCTCCTCTCCTCTCTTGTGCAGGTCTCTGCCTACTGTCTTCATAACCATCTCTTCCATATTCCTCCTCTTCTCTCCTCTCTTGTGCAGGTCTCTGCCTACTGTCTTCATAACCATCTCTTCCATATTCCTCCTCTCCTCTCCTCTCCTCTCTTGTGCAGGTCTCTGCGTACTGTCTTTGTAACCATCTCTTCCATATTCCTCTTCTCCTCTCCTCTCTTGTGCAGGTCTCTGCATACTGTCTTCGTAACCCATCTCTCCCATATTCCTCCTCTCCTCTCTTGTGCAGGTCTCTGCCTACTGTCTTCATAACCATCTCTTCCATATTCCTCCTCTCCTCTCCTCTCTTGTGCAGGTCTCTGCCTACTGTCTTTGTAACCATCTCTTCCATATTCCTCCTCTCCTCTCCTCTCTTGTGCAGGTCTCTGCCTACTGTCTTCGTAACCCATCTCTCCCATATTCCTCCTCTCCTCTCTTGTGCAGGTCTCTGCCTACTGTCTTCATATTACCATCTCTTCCATATTCCTCCTCTCCTCTCCTCTCTTGTGCAGGTCTCTGCCTACTGTCTTTGTAACCATCTCTTCCATATTCCTCCTCTCCTCTCCTCTCTTGTGCAGGTCTCTGCCTACTGTCTTCGTAACCCATCTCTCCCATATTCCTCCTCTCCTCTCTTGTGCAGGTCTCTGCCTACTGTCTTCATATTACCATCTCTTCCATATTCCTCCTCTCCTCTCCTCTCTTGTGCAGGTCTCTGCCTACTGTCTTTGTAACCATCTCTTCCATATTCCTCCTCTCCTCTCCTCTCTTGTGCAGGTCTCTGCCTACTGTCTTTGTAACCATCTCTCCCATAGCCTTCCACTGTGTCGTCTTCTACTGTTCTTAGTCATGCACAGAAATTGCCAAAATATTTGCTTAGCCATTTCTTTTTTGTTACAACTTTCCCTTCCCCTGATCCTTCCCGCAGTGGCAGATTTAGTACTAAGCAGGTTATGCAGTCACTAAGGGGGTCCCTAAATCTTACTTGCAGTCTCTGTGAGAGTGAAGATCAAAATTTGATGAGAAGTTCATTTGATGAGATGTTCAAGTCTAAGACCAAGTGGATGCCTCACCAACTACCTGACATCAACTGTGACGAAAAGAAATGGAATCCTGTCTCTACTGGAAGACCAGAATATGCTTGATGACATTGTAAAATAAGGCAAAAATGTAGCCATATGAAAAAGTTTTATTTATGAATGTATTTATTTATTCTTAACGAGTATATATGCAAGTTTTATAATTTGTTAATATGAATACAAATTATACAACCGATGGTAGTTAATTCTTAGAATGAAAATATAAAGTACCGGTAGAGGTGTGCGAGTAGCACTTCGTAGTAGCTTCGTAGAGTAGCGACAGTGTTGGGGCGAGAACTTTTAAAAAGAACGCGTTCCCGAGAACGCGTTCTTTTTTTGTGAACTTTCCAACGAACTTACTCTTTTTTCAAATGACTTTGGTAGACATCTCTATCGAGGAAGGTCAGCTCCGCACCAGTGTACACTTCAAGCCGACAAACAGTATGCAGTACCTGCACTACAATAGCTGTCACCCGCAGTACACCAAACGGTCTCTGCCCCACTCGCTGGCCACCCGAGGCAGACGTATCTGCCCTAACGATGAAGACCTCGCGTACTACTGCCACCGCATTGTAAATGCCTTTGTTGCCCGAGGGTACCCGCAAGAACAAGTTGAACGGCAAGTGTACCGCACCACCACAGACACGCCTATCAAAGCCAAACCCACACAAGGAGACATCATACCCTTGGTGACACAATGGCACCCTGGCCTACACGTTCTCAACGGCATTCTTAAACGTGGTAGCCATCTTCTTGCTTCCTCCGCTGCTACACAACACCTGGCTACCAACCTCCCCAGGGTATTCTTCAGACGTCCTCCGAACCTAAGCAACATGCTGGTAAGGCACGACCTGCAGAGGAAGCCAAAAGATAACGCCCTACCTCGAGGATCGTACCCCTGCGAAAGCAACCGCTGCCACACATGCCCTATAAACCTCCCGACCAAGACGTTCTCAGCCAGAGCTACCAAGATGACGTACAACATCCAACAACATAACACCTGTACGACACAAAACCTCATCTACCAGCTCCGGTGTCTGCACTGCCCCGCAGAGTACATAGGCCTAACCACCAACACTCTTAGGCAAAGAATGAATGGGCACAGGCACGACACTGTGATTGCCAATGAGAAACCCGTGGCCCTGCATGCGACCAGTCACAACCTAGCCTTTAATGACTGCTTCAACACCAGCATCATCAGGGCTTTGCCACACAACTGCAGTGAGGGAGAGCTCAGAAAGTGGGAACTAGCTCACCAGATGGTTACCAGCTCCCGTATGCCTCCCAATCTCAACCTGCGCTAACCTTGGGGCTCTGGAGGGTATACAGAGAACTACCTTACCTTACCTGGCTAACTCTCCCCTCCACCACCAACAGCGCCTTGTACATATATATATATATTTAAATTTAGTCAGTTAGTATCTCTACACCGACGGGTGATCAAGGCTGTGTAAGCCGAAACGTTCCGTCTAATTGTAAATTATTGTAAATATATGTAATCTCCATCTCAACACGGCTGCCGATCTTCTTTAAGGTGAGCTGTTGGTTCCTATCAACTCTTTCCCTCTCAATACCACTCTTTTTTCAAATGAGTGAACTTGAACTTTCAAAAGTTCTTTTTGAGAACGAACTTTTCAATTTTAGAAAGTTCTTTTGAAAGTTCATTCTGTTCGTTGATTGAGCATCTGTCAACGCGCCGTCGAGGAACACGCGAATCGTTTTCGGTTCTCCTTCAGCTGATTTTAAAAAGCTACCGGCCACCATTCATGGAGTAGAATTACATTCAAGTCTGGCCGTTCGAACTCTACCCACCACAAGATGTTAGATCACTCGGTCGAGATAAGTGGGTCTGCAAGTGCAAGTGCCCAATCACTATCACTAATTAATCGATACACTAATCGCTATTTTCACATGTCTGTAATAATATAAACTGAAACAACAATACAATTATCCTTCCTTGGAGTTGTTGAGTTTTTTATTTCTACAATGGTAGGCGCCTATAGCCCTACATCAGACACCTAATGCCAGCATTCAATATCTTACCTTAACATGCATGTTTTTCTTCCTATTTAAGCCATACAAGGCAATCGATTATTCGCATGACTGTTAATACAATGTGGTGACACTTTTTCACAAAAGAACTTTTAAAAGAACTTAGTTCATATTTTAGACGAACTTGAACTTTTCAAAATTTTAGGTTTTGAAAAGAACTTGAACTTTATTAAAGTTCATTATTTGAGCTGTGAACTGAACTTTTAGAAAGTTCATTTAAAAAAAGAACTGCCCCAACACTGAGTAGCGAGTAGCAAGTTGAGTCGAGTCGAGTAGTCTTCTAGATACTCGAGTATCGAGTCGAGCTCGAGCTTTTTTTTACTTTTGCATTTTTAATTTAAAAAAGGGAAATCAATCACACAATAACGTGCAGAAATAGACAATCATGCTATATATATTTGTTTTATTAGCATGATTGAAATTTATTACAAAAACAAAGTTGAAAATTAGAAAGAAGGCCTACAAATAGTTATCTTGAATCTAGGCAACAAATCAAAGCAACATTTTACCATTTTCTATTATTTATTAGACATGTAGATGCTTACTCATGTATACATAAACATTTTTGTATGTAATTTCTGAGGCTACAAATAAAACACAAATGCACATACCACTGACATTTCGATGTGCTGTCTGTGCAGTGAAATAAAATTTCGAAGCGCTACTTGTGATGCTCAAGGGGCCTAGGCCTAGGCCTACACTGGCCCGACATTAGGCCTATTATTACCGATTATTATTATTACTTTGCCTTTATTTATTGACGCTAGACCTAGGTGAAGATACATCACAAAGTCAGGTAGGATTAATTTAAAACTGGATGGAAAGAGGCGTGAGCAATGTCATTTTCATAATTTGTAGGTTAGGCCATTGAAATCGAACTTTATCGAGCCTAAACTACTACTTGACTCGACTTCGAGCTTGAAAAACTACTCGAAAAAGCTCGAGAAATCGAGTACTCGCACATCCCTAAGTCCTACCGCTAATGACATTTTCTAGTGATAGCACTGGTACACACCAAGAGTAGATTGCACAGGATGTGCGCTGCCCACAGGTGCAATAAAGGTGTCTTCTTCCACGTGAGTATAGAGCTCACACCGAGTACGAGCTGGGTTGCTCCCAGTTTAGTAGACTTGTGTCGTTTCAGTGCAAATATAGCATTCAAGTTGCTTTCATTGTCATGTGCTACACATTAGGGATGACATCAGGTAGTAAAATCGGGATTCGATTCCAGCCCCTCAAGGATTCGGGTAACCCGAATTCTGGAAGTGTAAATCACGTCGCTCAACATGTTATTTGAAGGCCATTGACCGCCCGTGGCAGAAGCTGCCAGCGTGCGTTTTGTCAGCCAGTGATGACGGTCGGGAAGGGGTAGGGGTAGGCCAAGAGCCAGTAGGAGCACAGGAAAAACCAGAACTCGCCCGCAGCAATCACACCACATAAAATAGGCTTAGTCTATTTTTAATCAAGCCGATAATGGCAAATAACGGAGCGTGAAAGTATTTTATTGAATGGAAACAAGTCATTTTGTTATCACCATTGTTGGCGCATTGTTGAAGCATACAACAATTCACCTAAAAATGTACCAGAACAAGATTCAAATCCTTATAAGAACGGATTCGAGTAATTTTTGGATTCGGGTAACCCGGATACCCGATGTCATCCCTACTACACATACAGTACTCCATACATCAATTTCAATTAAATACAAATTTAAATGCAAGTGTGGATACACTTTCTTGTATTCAGAGCCTCACAAAAGAATTGTGAAGAGCTAGAAAGCTTGTGCTAAGGTTTTTCTCATACAGAAAATAAGTGCACATTTTTCACTTTGGAGACATGCGTGTCGGAAACTATTTACCCAAGTTTTGAATACTTGTAGATGTGTGTTCGGATGTATGTATTTCACAATTGGTGATGCATGCATGTAAGAGACTGTATGAAATTGAAAAGAAATTAGGATTGTCAACTATTCCACTAGACATTGGATAAATGTACAACTAGATACAGTGAAGGTAAGCAATTGGATAAAAAAGCCTCCCTAGTAATTATGGACTAACTAAAATTAGCTACTGGATTGAGATGGTGAAGAATATTATATGAATTATAATAGTTTTATAGACAAACTAAACCTATATGTATTTTGTTTTATTAAAGATTTATGTGCTTCAATTTAATTCTTCAATTGAAATTAAAGTGTTGGGTAGGTGAGTAGAAGGTAAGTCTACTGTCACAGCTCCAACCTTTAGAGCAAGGATAGTAGCTCCAACCCCGATCACCCAAACAAAATTAATATGTGGGATCAGATTATTTTCTTCTTCTGGGTTATTTCGTCGTATCGGTATAGAGTTTTCACTCGACGTTTCGCCATCCATGTTGGTGGCTGTTCCAATCTGTTCCCATCTATGGGTCGTGAAAGCCTTTAACAACTTAAAATTAATATGTGTTTTTTACCGGTGGATGAAAAAATCCCCACTACGAAAACTATAACACAAATTTTTTCCTATCTTCCTAGTATAAACAAAAGTGAGTTTACATCATACATACAACAAAATTCAGCTGGCACACTTTGTTTTGGATAACCCAGAAGTTGTTACAACACAATTTGACTTTGCAACACCATATTTTTTTTTTTTTTTTTTCTAATAATACGTATTTTATTGGGTACAGTTCGATACAATATATTAACATGTTTACGCAGTGATGTGTGATTATGCAGTTCACAAACCGAAGTGAAATCATTTCGGCCAAACTCAAAACTCTTTAAACTGTTGTATTTATTTCACTTTGATACCAATCTCGCATGTCGTATTAAAATTCCATTCCATCGATTTATTGTAGAACAATGTGATACATCAAATTGTTCGAGTGGTTGTCAAATATGACTATGTACAGTTCCTCGAATCGTTCACAGATGGCGCACTTGTCTTCAAACACCCATGACTTCACTTACATCATACATTTTCTAAATTACTGCATTAAGAGTTCAAGTTTCACACTGCATACACATCTTATTTAAAATTTAATTATTTAAAACAATTAACTAAAATTGAAAAAAATACCTAATTACATAAAAGATATTTACATCAAACATGGCACACTTTTTTTTTTTTTTTTTTTTTTTTTTATTTATGACTCCAAGAACCCACAAAGCCAAGACTTGGCTTAACTGTGGTACATAATAAAAAATATTATACATAGTGACAGAACAGAACAGAAAACGGAACATGTATTTACAATAACAAAATAATGTATAGAACTAAATACTTGAAACTACTAAGAAAGTGAACTTTACAAAAATCAATACAAATGCAGAATTAACTTGTTTACAGTAATTAAAATATAAACGGAACATTCACAGTAAAAAGGTGTCAGAAAGTAGATGTGTTTTTAGTTCAGATTTAATTTTAGAAATAGACGACAGGGTTTTGAGTGAGGATGGTAGCATATTAAATATGGTTGGCACAGAATAAGACAAAGAGCGTTGGCCATATTTGTTAGTATAATTAGGAACTTGTAAGGTGCCCGCCACTTTGAGCCTTGTCTCCTTACAGGTGTCCATAGGGATCTTAAAATCCGGTTTAAAATAAAAGTACAACAAAAATCTATATACGAATAAAGAATAAATTGGCAGTATATTACAAAATGAAAATATTTGTTTTCTAGAAAGTGTAGTATCGATTTTGATGTCGCATATTACCATTTTTAGCATTCTAACTTGTAGGTCTTCAACCCTTTGCGTATGGCACCGCGAAGCATTGCCCCAAGCTAGAATGCCATATAAAATTAATGATTCGGCCATAGATTGATAAACGGCTCTAAATAATGTAAAGGGCAGAATATATTTAAGTGCATACAATCGAGAAGAGCATGAGCGTAGTTTATTACATAGTTTATCAATATGATTTCTCCAAGAAAAGTTACGATCAACAATTACGCCCAGGTACTCATACTCGTCCACACATTCTATTTTTAAACTGCAATCACAATATGTCACTTCATCCACATTATGAAGGCAATTAAAATCATGATAAATGATATTTATAGGAAAGTCTCTTTCACGATTATGGGGAGAAGAAATATGTAAAACTTTAGTTTTAGACGAGTTAATTACTAATTCATTATCGTGATTCCAACGCAGAAGGTTATTAAAATCAGTTTGCAACATTTCTTGTGCAATACGAATATCTGAATGCACGGCAAGTAAGACAGTATCGTCAGCATAAGATAAAATAATGCAAAAAATAAGACATTTGGACATAAAATTAACATAAATCAAAAATAGAGTCGGTCCCAAAATAGACCCTTGTGGGACCCCAGAATCACAAGGTCTTTCTTCACTTGATTGGCCGTTTACTTTAACCTGCATAAATCTATTAGTTAAATAATTTTTAAACCAGTCTAACGCAATTCCACGGATGCCAATTGACTCTAAAGCTCGTAATAGTTTCTGATGGTTGAGGGTATCGAATGCTTTACTGAAATCTACAAATAATGCCAAAACTTGCATATTGTCGTTAAGTTTAGAATTGACGTAATTGGAGAACTCTAATAACAGTGTGGAGGTACTCTTTCCTTTTTGAAAACCAAATTGTTTACTATTTATAATCCCGTATTTATTTAAGTATTCGATCAAGTTGTTAGCAACATGTCTTTCTAAAAGTTTCTCAATACTTGGCAATATTGCAATAGGTCTGTAATTAGAGTAAAGCGTATGGTCACCCTTCTTATATATTGGTTTAATTATTGATTTTTTGAGGCGCTTAGGGATGATACCGGTCTCCATCGATTTGTTTATTAACACGACTAGTACAGGAGCAATAGAGTCCTTGACAAATTGCAGGTCTTGAACACGTATCTTATCTACACCTGGCTGTTTATTTACATTAAGTGAGTCGATCATTTCCCTAACAGTTGGAAGAGTAACTGGTTTCATGAAAAACGATTGACTCACTGGGATATTGACATTCTGAGCTCGCTGCAATGTAACAACGTCACAATCATGTTTCAACGTACTTATTTCGTCAACAAATGAATTCACAAAATTGTTTACAACTAGGTTCACATCTACGTCTTTACACAAAAATTTATTGATTACGTCATCAACTGACATTCGTTTCTTTTTTCCAGTGATCTGGTTGATAATTTGCCACGTCTCTTTTAAGTCCCCTCGTGCGTTTAGAATTAACTCGCGATAAAACTTTATCTTTGCTTTGTTTATAGCTTTTGTAACTTTATTCCTGTACGCATTATACTCCGTTCTAAGACGGGTTTTCTTTTCACCAAGGATACAGTTTTTCCAATCTTTAAAAAGTCTATCTCTAACTTTCGTCATAATAACAAGTTCGTCAGACACCCATATTTTGCGAGGTCTATCTCTTGACTTAGGTATTTTATTCCCCCTGAAGATAGAACTGTCATAAGCTTCTGTAAACTGTCTAGATATTATAGTGTATATTTCTTCTGGATCATCGGCATCACAAGCTAAGTTCCAGTTAATATTAGACAAGTTATGCTTTAATTTTCTTTCGTTAAGCGTAATTGCGACAGAGATATTATTGTCATTAGAATGATTATTATGCGTATTAACGTTGAGAGACTTTCCTATAAACCCTAAACAAGTAAGCACCATATAGTGGTCAGAGACTTTAGTGGTAAGGATAGCGGATTCACATGACGAGAAACTTCCACGCAAAAAAATGTGATCAATACAAGATGACACAAACCTACCAGAAATATACTCTTCGCGTGTACTTTTAGTAATGCATTTACTAAAACCGTGTGCGGCCAACACATCTTCATACATAACAGTATATCTGTCCAAAGTATCAAGTAAATTTATATTGACGTCCCCAACTATGATCCCATTAATGCCAAAACATTTCCCTAAAAACACATCTAGTTCTTCAATAAAGTTTAAACGACTTAAGTTAGGAGGACGATACAAAGCTAACAAATGAACACATGTGTTATTAAGATAAATAGTACCACAAAGCGCTTCTGCATTCAAAAAATCAACGTTAATTTCAGCAAATTTTAATGTTTCTTTAACAAATATAAGTATGCCACCACCTATTCTGTTTATTCTTTGTTTTGATATTTTTTGATACCCCTGCAAATTATATAAATTAACATCACAATTAGAAATTTCACTTATAACTAAAACATCTATTGATCCTAAGTAATCTTGCAAAATACAACATAACTCGTTCCAATGTTTTTTTAACGATCTAATATTAATGTGAATAATCTTAGAGACTGTAGACAGATCGCGGCCGCCTGTCTCATACCAGCCGCTAATGTCATCAATGTACGTACATTCGATGGAATCATTTTGCAGAAATATGTTATTGACCTCATCCCAACTAGCCATACAAACACAAACTCACGCACAAGGTAAACAAACAACACTAAGACTGGTCAGATTGGACCGCTCGCGCTGTTATATTGTCTGGTATGTCTGATGCACACTTTATCAAAATAACTGGCGAGTCTTCGTCCTTGCGGATGAATACTTTGCCCCCTCTACACCAGGCAAACTTATATCCGTAGTTTCTCGTGTTACGGGCCAGCCAAAACAAATTCTTGTTTACCTTAGTGAGGTGCTCGTTGATGTAGACTATGTTATTCGATGAAGGGTACCCAATTTCTTTCGCGCTGATTTTCTGCTTCTTCTTTTTCTGGACCAAGATGTCTTCTTTCACTCGGCGCGAGTAGAACTTGGCAACTATGGGTGGAGGTTTTTTCCCGGTAGCACCTGACACCCGGACTCGATGGCAAAATTCAATATCGTCAATGCAAATATCACTATCCACGACGTCAGCAATTGTCTTTACTATTGCGTACGTATTCTCGTTGGGAGTTACCGGAACACCCTGTATCTCAATGTTATAATTTCTCGAATATTGTTCAAGGTCGTTGACTTGGGAAGCTAGACGTTTATTTTCGTCCTTGAGTTCGGTGTTAACTTTCTTACACGAATTAAGCTCAGCAATCAAAGTGTCTATAGTTTCAGATAGGCGTTGATTAGCGTTAATCAACTCACCATGCATACGCTCTTGGTGTTTGCAGTACTTACTAATTTCAGTCATTGGTGTTAGCAACATTTTCACAGCTGATGCCAAGACTTGGAATCCTGAGTCATCCTCCTTGATGTTTTCTAACTTTTGTGCTATTGTGGCAAAATCCGCGAAAGCAAAACCTTCTTCATCTACACCTGGACTTAATTTGTTGCTTCTAGTTTTCACTTTCATATCAAGACTAATATGCTACGGTACCCAAAAAAATTTGTTTTTAACATTTGGTATGACTTTATTTTAAATCCATTCTCTATGTTTACTTGTGTGGATATTTAAGAAAACGAAATTTGCTCTGGTTGGTATCTTAAACATTAAGGATTTTAAACGTTTTTGTCATTCCTATACTTGTCCCCTTGCCGCTACTCTATGAATCGCTGATTCGACCATAGTTCAGCATCTGCCCATCTTGTGGGGCTAGGATTTGTGCGCGGACTGCCTCAAGTCCAGCCGCAAGCACCGTAAGTGGCTCGTTGGTCCAGTGATTAGCATCCCTGCTTCCAATGCAGGTGGTCCCGGGTTCAAATCCCGGTTGAGGCAGAAGTTTTTTAACTTCTATTAAGGATTCAGTTCCATTACTTCTTGTCTTAGGAATGAGTAAACGGTGACTTTGGAGCCGTCCTAGCAACGAAGTTCTGAATTGGCCTTGTTGATTATGACACTTGTCCGCAGGTGTTCGCACTGTCCAATCACTGATTCATATGTTTTGTATTTGAAATATCGATCTTTGGTTGGTTATCGCTCACTCGTCAATGGTGTTCGGAGCCTCCAGTGTTGGTTTAGTCACTTTAAGTTAAAGTCCCAACCTGAAAATCAGTTTCATTACTGAGTGGGTAGACTCTAAATGTGAATTTATTATTTATTTTTTTTTATACTGCGAAACAAGAGCCTGACGTCGGGAGCCTCAAGACCGACACCGGACTGTACAACAGCCACTGATTCCCGATGCTTCAATTCCTTCTCTATCGGAAACTTCTACTCTGGGTTCACCTCAGTCTAGTCCCTTGCTGGAACGACGTCGTTCCGTGTAGCCACTGACCGCCAAAGTGTCCGATCATGTCCATCAAGACCAAAGCTTTTATTCTCGCAAATCTAAAATCATTTTCTTCAACTGACCAATCAAATCGGCTAATTTAAATTCAAAGAAACTATTGCACCCCCTAAATTTTAGCCAGTACTGGATATTCAATGAGGTAAATCGCGTGTTAAAAAAGGTGTAAATTCCCATCTGAATCTGATATCAATGCTACCAGACAGCCTAACGTCTGTGAAGTCGACATTCGTTTAGTCAAGAGTCACCATGGAAATGTCTTTAGGTGGATGACATCTCAGTAGACTCAAAGCTGTAAAATAAGGCACTTCTGTTTCAAGCACCCCAGCACTTCACATATATATTTTACAGATACTATAAAGGTCAATTGTACCTGGGCACTTTCGCTTGTAGAGTGTACCACAGCTTGTTTGGTCTCGCCGTCTTTAGCTGGAGTTATCACAACTGACACTACTATACTGGCTTCGTGTAGATGTTGGAAACTAAGACAGTAGATACTTTGAATATTTATCATTCGGGTTTGTTGTCAGCACCGCAAATTAGCACTTAGCTTAGAAGAACTTAGCTTAGAACTTTATGAAAACGGAATCGAATCAAGTCAGAGATCCTTACATCCTAAAACCAGTTAGTCTTGGCCACAGATAACAAATTCACTACGTATAGTTATTAGTTATCTGTGTCTTGGCGTACCTGTTGATGCAAACGTGTTTTACATCACTCTATGGAGAGGCGTGAATGTAAAGAAGCGTGACGTATTGTCTTCCATTCAAAGGACAGGATATCAAAGACGGTTGGACCCAAAGAACAGAAGTTGTGTTGAAGGCAACTGGTTATTGTTCCTCTAAATTTTGTATCGGTATTACAGTAAACTTCAAATTCCCTCACTACAAGAAACGATGCATTGTGCGTTTCGTAAATCGTGTGGTTAAACACATTGATAGATTGCAACCACATATTGAGTCTTCTACTGTGCGACTATTTTACCTTTACGCCGTCTATTGTTCATTTTGACACGTCCATTCATTTGTTTTGATTATTGATTTTCCCGTTTCAACTTACATTGCGCCTTGCCTTTAAGTAATGTTGATTAGGTTACAACGTTTTCTTGTCGTGAACAATTGAACAATTTCTGAACTAACATAATTGGACCCAAGTCCCAAGGTCTCCCTTCGAGCCCAAAATGGCCCAATGTGATGATTTTTTTGTTTTAATAATATTGATGTGTACCTAGGTATACAAACATATTTGGAAGTTTTATTATAAGTGGCTATTTGTACGGAAGGGATGTTTGAAGTCAGTTTTCCACTTCAGCGAGATGGACACACACGTATTTCTTTATAGGGGGATGGTTACCAATACATTTATTTTTTTGGGGGGGGGGGGGGGTTCCCGCAGCCCTTCCCCCCTCCAATTCGACCACTGTCGATAGATCCAAGTCAATTCCAGAAGGTGTTAAACCCTGCCCGAGCCGGGAATCGAACCCCGGCCTAAGGACGCCGAACGGTCACCTTAATGACGGGCCGGTAAAGACAGCGCGACTAAGGACACTTCCAACACACTTGGCTCTCACGAAAGCCACCTCATTATCGATTCCACGTGCGAAGTGTTTTTCACTGCATCGAAATGCGGCCCGGCCGTGTCTGTCTGCACTGCAACTGTCTAACTAACATCTCTCTCCATTCAAACTAATTAATTCAAATTAACGTTTTTATCTTGGGCTTTAATTGGTGTTTCCTCGCTTTTCCTCCCCACACTCGGCCACATGTGAGGACTGAGGACCGTAGAAGTGAGGACCGTATCCACGCATCAAGGTAAGCGAACATTAAAACGCCAATTGTCATAAATGAGGCGCTTTGATTTGCACCCAGGCTTTGTTCGAATGTATCATCATCACACTCGCACCGAACCTGCTCTATATTTACTCGTTGCGTGCTGCGTGCTGAATTCAAACACTAATTGTCACTCAATGTCATATTGTGTTAGATCCTGTGTGATTTACATGTGAAGGGTTTCATTGTTGTTTCGTTTCTTTTGAGACTACTCCAACTCATAGATTTTATTTATGTGACGTTTAACGTAGTTTTCTTCTTTTTTTAAGGGAAGATTAATGAAGTTCGTCTATAGCGTGCATGCATCAGCTATTAAAAGTGTGCTAAGAATCATATTTTGCTTGGGGTATCCCATTACTAACTTTGAATGTAATAAATTATGAGGAGCTATATAGCTAACACGTCTGAAGAATCGACGGATTGTCTAAAAGTGTTATTTGGAAGCGAGATCTCATAAAACATGCATGGATAGAAAATTGTTAATAGTCTGAATGTTGCACGCGAAGATTAGAAATGTATTGCAATACATTGTTTGGAATTACACCACTTTGATTATCTAAATGGCAATGGCTTGTAAGCTTATTGATTCTTACTTATTCGGCGACATAAATATATATTATTTGTGGAAAGAACCTTACATAAGTAGGCTATTATTGACGTCATATTCACAACTATGCAGAGTTAGTTGAATCTAATGTTTCCTTGATGCCAGTTTAGGGTTCTACAATGCGCTCTTCCTTTTACCTATAAATACCTCCGGTTGGAATGGTTACGAGTTTGACTATATAAATTCAAATTTTAAATTGTGTGTTTAATAACAATCAACTAATAGGTTATAATATTGTGCCGAGTTAATTTTTACAAAGGGGCCGCAAGTATGCCACTTAATTAAAAACCTATTAAAGTTACGACTATTGTTACGAATATTAACAATATACAATCAAGAACCTTAAGGTTAGGTTCTGCCGAGCGCCAATTTGATTTAACTTCGCAAGATAGCGCCACGACTCCGAAGATTTCCCCTTCTGTCCCCATTCTACCACAGCACAGTCACACCTTTGCTAGAAAGTCGACGCGCCTTTGGTAAAGCACTGCCGAGGTCCCAACATTAATTACAATCATAATTAAAAGCGTCGCAGCAATAGATTGAAGCTAAAGTTATCTATTTATACCAGGGGTGTGCAAAACCTTATTTTCGTCACTGGTACACTTTTAAATAATATTGAGATAGAGCCGCGCAGTTGAAGTCCAATTTTACACAAAGACTTCACGTTTTTCTTTAAACTTAGGCGAGAAGTTACATAGAGGATAGGGGGGGGGGGGGGGGGGGCACAGATTCAACCCTCATTCTTATGCACATGGAATCAAACGTAACATATACGAAATACTACTTTTGAAATACCTTATCTATATAGATTCTTAATCTTACGAAGGGCAGCCTTTTGGCTGTCTGTACATACCACGACCAGAACCAGCCGATCTTAAGTCACTCAACCATGATAATTTTAGTCAGTCTCAACCAATTTTGATTTGAAAAAATGTGAAATTTTTAACCAGTTTAAGCGAGTTTGCTCCAAGGTTCTTAGTTGTGTCATGTTTTCGATCAAACCTGCACAATGAAGGCTTACAGATAAGAAGCACTGATTCGAACCACGTAACTAAGAAAATATGTTTTCCTTTCCGGCAATTTCAAAACATGGTTTTTGGGTCAGGGCATGAAAGAAGATCTGTCGGTTTTTGGTTCGGGCCAGTGCCAAACCCATTGGTAGACCGAAGGTAGCCTGAATGTTCATCAGTGTAGGGGTTTCCTATGTAGGAATACCGTGTGTGGTAATGTGCCCCTCGCCAGGTGAGTATTGCATTTGGATAGTTGAGAATAAATATTGGAGGTCTCTCACAGGATTGCTAGTAGTGGGAATCGAACCTGCGGCTTTCCAGACTAGAGTATCAAATGTTATCGCTCAGCTACATCTATGGTACGGTAGAGGTGACTGTGAATGACCATAGAGGGTAGCCCTGCCGGAATAATTTTATATTGCGGTGGCGTTAATTTAAATTAGTAATTAACAATCACGTCTGAATCGATCGCTACTCGTTCGTATTATGTAGTTTAAATCGAGTATCGCAATTACCTATTTCGGTCTACGCCCCCCCACCCCCACCCCCCGCAATCGGCCTGACATATTCTCATTATTAATTCCAAGGAACTACGCCGGCCGTGCCTTGCCTTTACTTTGTCGTGACTCCCCTCTTGATTAGGGGGGGGGGGGGGGGATGAGCTATGGGCTAAATAATGGCGGGGGTCGCCTGTCGTACGGGCCGGCAGTTAGTTATGATAACCAGCAGCAATAGGAGTATAACGGTTATGCTATGATACTCTGACTGTGCAACGGACCATGGACGAGGATGATGAGGCAAACAGGGTGAGTTGAGTTCTTCGTCGCAATTAACAGGTGTAATTAGTCACGCAAGTACTAAGTGTACTCGCTACCACTACGAGTACTCGGTGTCACGACGGTTGTAACAAGTGGGGGTTCATAACCTTACACAATGACTGTTACATGAGAGAGGAACTGGTATAGATGATATTTGGTTGTGATTTTTAGAAAATATGTATGCATTTAATTTATATTGTTTACTTATTGCGCCAAACATTTTTTTAAATTGTAATTTGTATTATTATAATTGTTGTACTCGTTTCGTAAACTTTGTTGGGGGTATACTTACTTACTAAAACTCTCATCTTTCGTGGTAAGCATATTCATAGCTAAAATGTCAACACACATTTTGCCCTACATTGTTGTAGTTGTGACTTTACGCGAGATAATCACGCGGTATATTCATAATGTGATCATTTAGTGACTTTGAGGCGGTCACGGTTGCCGGTGGTGTACACCAGTTAGATTTTTTTTATCATGAAAGGATATTTATAAGAGTTTAAAGCATTTCGTAAAAATAATAACTATTATTTTTTCTATTGAGTTGTTTTTTTTCTGTTTACACGTATTTTTTTACACGCCTTTATTTGTGCATCCAGCATCATCCTCAGTGCAACGTTGGTGCAACTATGGTGCATACGTTTTGATACATGTCCACAGACGACGACACTAAACTCCAAAAGTATTCTAAAACATACCACCTGTCCGCGGTGGTTCATGAGATCTGGACGCAGGTCCAAGTGTTTGCCACGTAGGGACGTGGGTTCGAATCCCACATAAAATATGATTTATCTTCATCTATCGTCCCTCATCGTCTTGAACAGTATAATTTCATTAATAGAGGCATAAAGTATAAGTATCACTAAAAATATCCAGCCTTAGCCAGTCTTACTCACTCAGCTGCAGTATTAAATGTTTGGTTCGTTCGCAATCACGTGATGCTTCAATGACTCAGACACTACTTGTTATCCCTCACCATAATGTTATTTAAATATTTCAGATTGCGCAATTAGAAGCTGGTAACATCAGAAACGTTTATACATTCTCATTATCTATAATTATGATTTATATGAAATGTTTAAATAATTTCATCTAGTTAGCAGGGTGTTAATGGTCTACAACTCCCAAACAAATTGCAACACTACATTTAGAATAATTGTAGCTGTTCTATATCGTTGAATGCGAGCATAAGGGCAACTTTGACTGGGAATCAAATCCCTAGCCATGAGTTACAGAGATGACTTTTCCGCAGAGATGCTTGATGTAAGGCAAAGTGCAGTTTTCCTAGAGTATCCGTCTTCATGTGACTGTATATTGGGTTGAGGTGGCTTCGGAATGTCGCGAAGAAATTAGTCAGCACTCTATAGCAAGCACGTTCATGTACTGACAAGAATTATGTTCCTATTTTGGTGTTTACATTGGTTCCAGCCTTCTGATTGGCGAAATGTTTCAAACTCACAGTCCGATTGGTGAATGGGGGTTAAACACTCAACGTGGAGTCATTTTCAATTTCCTCCAAATTATGTATCGCATTACTTTGGGTATTTATTCACAAAAACAGTCACTTCTCGGCCGAGTGTTCTTAGATCTTATGGTGGGTAGCGTTCCATCGCCAGACCAGTGGTTCAAGTGGACTAAGAGAAGTAACGGTATGCACTACTGATGTGTACAGTAGACAAAGTGGGTACGGGTACGCCGGGGGGGGGGGGGGGGGGGGGGGGGCTGGGAAGCGTGGCCCCCCCAGTTTTTCCCCGCAAATTTTGTTCAGGTATTTTGTCATGAACACGTTTAAATGGCTTTGGAGAAGGGTCGGGGGGTTGAGAACTCTTGCTAAAAATATTATTTTGTGGGGAAAAAACAAAATTTGGAACATTTACTTTATAAAAACATTGGGATGAGCAAAAATAAATACAAAATACAACAAAACGTTCAACAAAATTCGTCAATATGTCAACAACCGATAAAAATTAGTGCCGGTATGGCATACCGTCGGTATTTTTAGTAACGGTATGCATACCGGCTCATACCACCCCACTTTAATCACTGCGCCAGACTGTATCTGAATTAATCGGAATAATCGTTACACTCGTCAACTTACACTAAAACAATTACAATAATTAATAATTATTACTTGTTTGCAAAAACAATTATTACAATTAGTGAAAGCTGCAAGAATATTTCCGTTCTTAACGTTGCAACGAAACTTGCAATGCAACTCATATAATAAAGACGACGTTTCGGAAGCTGGCAACCGCGCTCGTCAGTTCCATGCGCCTCAACGACGAAGGCGGTTGCGAGTCTCCGAAACGTCGGGTAAAGGTTGCTTCACTTCTCCCACGTCACGGGCCCGCTTATTCCAGTATTTTCTCCCAACTAAAACAAACTAAACAACTGTGTTTCATATAGAAATTATCTTTGCACCCATATATTACGGCAGTAACATGCGGTTAATTGCCCACCAGGTATGTTTTGTTCTTGTTAGGACATTTATAACTTAATTTGCCAAAGAACTAATTAATCCGAATAACTACCGAACGGTAATGATACAATAATGACGGAAATTCTGCCATCATGCTTTGAATTTGATGGTGCTTTGCGAACCGGACAAAATATTTCAAATTGCTGTGTCTGGGTGGGAGACATACTAAATATTTAATATCGACCCTTTATAAGGACAGTTTTACGTTGTACATGCTTGCAAGTTGTAAGTATGGCATCGAACTTGCTCTATTTTTTATAGAAAATGTACCTTAATAAAAACAAAAAAATAATTAAATACCACGTTCTAACCTCGGTTCTATTTTGTCTCTTTTACTTGTTTATACGTAGTACGACGATTTTCAGGAATACGTAACTGGGACGGATTGTTGGCGTGCGATCCAAAGTTTGTTGCTATGCCCGATGTGAGTTACAGTTTTCGCTCGTATTCCGATGTTTTTCCTGAAAGATGAAGTATTTGCGTATCGTGTTGGAATAGGACACGCAAACACAGCAAACCTACAGACGACGGGGGATGTAAAAACAAAAATGTTTTTAGCCTAAGCAACTAGTTATACTTTTCAGCTAATTATATCTCAACCACAAGAAATCCTACAATACTGCAGATGCCCTTACTTTGGTCAGATAACCTACCCGTCAAAGCTTACAAAGTTTGTTGCAAATTGGTCATCCCGTTTCTAAGATATTAGCAAGCAAATCTAGCCTAAATATGTTTTTCTATTCTTCTTCCATCAAGATCGCGTGAATGCTCCACAGCCTAAACGGTTTGACCAATGTAGATTAAATTTGCACCAAAACTACTAACGGTAGTCCAGATGTGATTTTTGGGGATAGAGACCAAATATGACAAGTATAAAACCGGAAGTAGCCAATTCGAAAGCTGAAAAAATCAACAATTGATAACGGCATTCCAAAATGATGTAATTCTTATAACAATTGAAAGAGGCGAAAAGTATGTATAAGATCAATTAGAAACTTTCGTAAATGAAAATGTAGATTTTCTAGATAACGTCTAGATCTAGATTTTCAAAATGATATTTTATCTTATCTAGATAATATGTTACACTATTTACGTTTTCAGTGATTTAGATACCCCATAAACAGATACCCCGTAGATACCCCATAAATGTATTATTGTGGCCTTGTGCTCGGCCTAATGGCGAAGACACAGACTGCGAGGCGGCATTATACTAACATATCCAAAGATATCGACCCGCCCATCACCATCCACCGCCTTGTGTTGTGTCACCGCGCGACGGGACGGGCATCGACCGGCTATCCCCACATAACGAACAAGAGCGAACTATTAAACCCCTCAAATACAATGGAAACATTCGCGCCACATCAGATAATGGATTGGTTTTGTATTGTAGTACAAAGGGTTTTCGTTAACAATTCAAAGACCTAATTATTGTGGTCTTTAGTTTTTACTTTTTTAATTTGTGTATTGTTTTTTTTTTTTTAATATGAATTAACTGTGCTTGAAGACTCACCGTCGGGAACAACTAGCTTTACAAGTAAAAAAAAACCCGCCTCAATCGGGGAAGGAACCCTGAAATTTCTGCGTAGAAGCCGGAATAAACCAACAGGACCGACGAGCAACAATATTTATTTCATTATTCTTTGTTACTTAGGACTTAGTTCTCTGTCCCAAGATTCTGTGTGTTCGCGGGGTGGGGTGAGGGATCGTATTTAATTCGAAATTCGCCCCTCCCCCCCCCCCCCCCCCCCCCCCCCCTTCTAGATGTTTTGTTTCATTCCGTCAAAAAATAAAGGAAATAAAGAGTTAATAATGTGAATATAGCATCCTAAAGGGAGATGGAATTCATATTGTTAGATGATTGGGGTAGGTCAAGCCATCACTCACTATTGCGTGCCAGTCTAGGGGGGGAGTTTTGCGCCCTTGAAGTAGAGCGCCACATAGCGCAGCACATGCGCACACTACTTTCTACATATAGAGAAGGAAATTATTATGTTGGGTTGGAGAGTTCGATATAGTTTGTAATATGTCGATAGTCGAATGATTTCCACGTTACCATCCCAAACAAGACACAATAAGGGAAATAGTTATTGTTATTATACTCGCTCGATTAAACCCGTGTTAATGGATCATCCCTATCCTGTTGGTTAACGGTCGGCGGCAATAAGGAGGGACGTGTGTCAACAAACACATTTTAAGAACTAAAAACGGTAATTTATAAATCAAAATTTGACATGCACAAATAACTTCGGTAACGACTGTGCAATATATTCTCTGAAACACGTTTTTATTTGGTTCAAATTTAAATTTTAAAGCATTTTACGTGCCCCTTATGCGTTTCGCAGGGTATAGACAGATGTACGACATAATTATAATAGACCCACAACGTTGTTGAAGAGCGCGTCTGCGATTCTCATTTCCCGTATTGAAAATTGACTGTAATTCTATGCTATAAGCAGCATACCAACCAACCAGTAATAATGGCGGCTCATATATTTCCTGGGCTAGTTTAGGGGTACACGAACTGATCTACTAGCAGATGTAGATAGCAACGCAGTGCCAGTTACTATAATGTCATGGGGCGAGAGTTATAACATTTGGACCAGATGCACAGTAAAGTTTATATGGATTTGTTTATGGTTGTCATGAAGTTTGTTTTTATTATGAAAAATAACATGTAATAAAACAATTCCATAGCAACAAATCCTACACTTAAATTGACAGTAAGTTGACAGTGCATCTGACCTGACCCTAAAACCCTATTAACCAAGTAAATGATTGATCGTAGCGGATAATTAGTTTGTTTATGCGTGCTATAGCAACGCCACCCTAACTACACCTCAGTACGTATCGAAGGCGGTGGTGGGTGGTTACGTCATCAGTAATCAGTAACCCCACGTTGTTGTGATAGAATGCACGAGAAGAGGCCTAAGAGAAAGAGGGCGTGTACCTCAGCCCACGGAGATGACAGTGACTCGCACAGGGTAAGTGTACCAACCTTTGGCGGCGAAAAGCCGTGGGAACAAAAAGTTTGGCTAGCATAAATAATGATCATGGTAATTTGCGAGTGTCTATGGAGTTTTCAGTGCCAGGGGAAAACTGGCGTCGTGGAAAAGTGTTTGCGTCGAGAGAGGTAGATGTCTGTTATACCGGCTGGCAAGCGGGCTGCCTTGGTACTGATAAGTAGAGCGAGACAGACTTATGTGCGAGAGAGAGAATGTGAATTGTGTGAAATGTGTATAAAACAAGGGTAGGGCAGAACTCTTCTTTACCCTAAAATATATTGCGTATTTGCCTGGTTATGTTAATATGTCTAGTCTCGATGCAGTCACATTTGTTACTTGTAGATAAGCAACAACACCATATTATATTGGACAACAAGATATGTGCAAAAAAAGGTGTCATACTCTTGGAAAGAAATCTAAACCACTCCTATTTTAATAGTCATAAACAGTATTCATCTTAAAGTTTTCCACTTGTATACTTATCTCCTTTTGATAATTTTCCTTTTGTCACATCTTCTTCTTCGTTAGAGGCACCCATCGCTTCACACTTGGACATTTCGTTGTAATTGGATACTCACTGACTGCCGTGACATTGTCATTTCACGTTGCTGCAATGTTGCCCACGTCACTCTCATCTATGCCATATTGGAGCGGTGACAAGGAATCCACCTCATTTCCTCCACATTCCATCAGTGAGCTAATATTCTCCCTGCATACTACTGTCACCTCACTCACCTCACAATCTGTATCGTTTAGAAGGCTCTAAAATCAACCAAAACACCACTCCTGTGGTTTCATCAAAGTTTCCAGCTGCCCTTAGCTTTTTGAAAAATTGACAATATACCCCTTCTCTTGCAACTCCTTAGGTGGTATAGTAATGTAGGTGATCCATCAGTATACACGAGTAGCGAATAGTTGGCACTGAGTATCGGGAATGAATGGAGCGGTATTATATGGTGTTATGCAATCTGCCCCAAATTTTGTAGCAAACACGATGCTTTATGCACTTTCTCTTCTAGGTTCATCATGACAAAAAGTGGGGCTCTTACACCGTTTCAATAACAGTGTATGTGGACTGTGGATAGTCTGGTATTTAGTATCTTTGCTTTGTTTCAAACACTCTGCAACCTGTGAGAAACTCTTTTGAGTCGGTCATCTTTCTTCATGCTACCTCTAATGGCCTTCCTTTCTTGCCCTTTCTTATGTCCTTCTTTAGCTCGGCTAGTTAATCGTTTCAAAATGTTTTATATTGCTAAACATGTTAAGAGTGGGCTAACCAGATCAAGCCAGGATGTATATACAACATTCGACAAGAAAGTTGGGGAATTACATCTGCTCAGTTTGTATAACATATACCTACGTCACCCACAAACCATGGAGGTATTTAACGGCACTGCACATTATCGTTACCATATAACGGCTTATATCGTGTTGACACAATTCTGTAACGATGTCATCATCAAGCTACCAAACAATCTGCATTTCCATGACGTCACTAATGAAAAGCTTGAACCATGGTGCAGTGTTTACGAAGTCTCTTCACTGAGGCCTATCATAAACATGATCCCACTGAAACGCATCGCCAGGCACGACATCTCCGCATCACTCAGCGTTCTCCACCACGCGAGGTAGTCATGATCACTGTCTTCAGACGTTTATCACAATCCTCGTTGTAATTACCAGCTGATGTTTCGTGCTGATGATGTTCTGGCTATACTCACTGTATAACTAGGCTTCTTGCTTGGTCTGCGTATTGGTGCATTTGTGTGCTGTTTTTCACTGTATTAATATTTGAACACAGATTCAATATTGAAGTTCGAACACTTACACATTAACCATGTGGATGATAACGTCATGAGCCAATCAAATGTCAATATTGGAAAATGCTACTTGTTGATGGGCTCCGACTCACTCATATACGAAGTCAGCACTGAGCATTAACAATTGTGTCTGTGGAACCACCCTAAGAATATTTATCCATTTAGAGCTATATCGACACTTAATAATAACATACGATATTGGTTAAAACCGCAACCTTATAGAACAGTTACGCGAGCTTCAAGGTGGTCTAGGTGAAACCCTTCGATTTTGCATCCAAACCAGGTGTTAGTTAGGCAAGCTTCAATGTGTTCTATAGGTGAAACCCTTCGATTTTGCATCCAAACCAGGTGTATCGAGCTTATTTTCTTGCTTATGGTTGATTTTAAAATGCCCTGATGAATTGGTTGATAAGAGGTTAATGATGTAGTCATTGCTTTAGTCACCATTAGTTGGTGTGTACAAATATTGGAGAGTGATACAGGATAAACCGAGGGGGGAGGGGGTTAAGGTGGGGGGACATCTTAGACGGGTTAAACAATCACACCTAGAAGCCGTTCGTTTAGATAGTCGTTTCACACTTTTATGTATACGTAGTCAGTTACTAATAATTTCAATAATAATCAATTTATATTGCTAATATTTTTGCTGCGTCACACAAAACCCACATTTTGTGTATGAAAGTTTTTAAATGAGCATTATGTTACTACTAAGCCTATTTAAAAATCATACAAAAACCCTACTATTGTATGTCTACGCGTAACAATAATATACTTGACGTGACCTTAAAAACACCTGTCAAGTGATACTTTCATTTAGTTTTGTTCGGTTGGTATACTGTGGAGTGTGGACGACTTCTTCCAACTGTACGTTTACCTTGAACTATAAGAAAACATAAATAAATAAGGCATTCGAGAGCAACGAACGTGTATTCACATGTTATAAGGTCATAAACAATGAAAACTCTTAACATCCAATATCAAAGTAGTCTATATTTAAATCGAATCCAACTCCTGCCACAGATTTCACGTTCCCACAGGGGGGTGGGGGGAGGGGGTGGAGGGTGGGGGGTGGACTTCCGAGATACTGATGTGTTCGTGTTCGTGTTCATGTATGTCAGTGTTGCTGTTCTCCTTGTGTGGTGTCGTGATGATAGGGTATCTAGGCGGCGCTTGAGGGGTGGGGGGAGGGGGCGAGTAGTTTATATAAGCGGCGTCGAGGCCCCATCCTCTCACAGTATCTCGGACCCTCCACTGGAGAAAGGCTCAACTCACAGTTGGAGAACTAGATTACGTTTTGTTTGTGTCGTTTCTAACTAAAATACAAAGAAGTGTTTCGATTTGAATAGAATGTTGGAATCGATAATCGAAAGGGCTGTGTTTTTATTTTGACAATGAGAACTGAGTTTACTTTCTTGACGAATAATCTGGAAATTATTCGCAAACATATTACGAGTAACATACTTTAGGGGTGAAACTTCACTGTCATATATCATTTACAATAACATATGGTCGTGCAGTATTAGTGTAGGCTACATTATGGAGCAAAACATGGACTTTTAAAATTATACAGTTTACCACATATTGTTATTTTTAAGTACGAAATGGTTTTAGCTTCTTGCCACGAATACGCACTCTTGTGAATCAATTTATTTTTTTAGCATACTATATTATTATTTTGATTTACAGAATAATGTTTTTTGTTAAAATTTTTATTTTGGATACTTCTGTATTGCCCACTATTATCACGTAGGTGCGCACGAGTCACTCTACCTTAAGTTTACTATCGGGGAGTGAAAACCGGTGCATATCGATATATTCATCCCTTTTTACAGGATACTCAGCTATTGCCCTGTTTGTTTGATTCGAATCTCACTTTACACGCAACTTAGGAATTAGAAGAGTGAAAGTGCAGAGTTGGTTGATACTGGTTCACAAGTTAGGATGCAAATACAATAACAGTCGCGAAAAGAATAGCTTGATTCAAATTAACGAGTGAGATTTTAATTTTTTTACGAAGAGACTTTTAGAATTAACTTAGACCTAATGAATCGCAAATCATGATGGATTAGTTTAGAAGTCAAACGTGCGAATATACAGTTAACAGCCGTGTGAAAAAATTTGCTTGTAACCACTTGTGCGTATTGGTGGTAAAAAGTAAAAACAAACTTAAATAAATTATTAAATTTGCAAAGAGCGATTTTTTTAAGTAATGTCCCGAATAAGTGATACATTATTTAGAACAAAAGGATTAATTTGAAGCCAATTTTCAATATACTAAAGATTAATGAATTCCCATAGATTTTCTGACACCTGGGTCTGGATTCACAAGGCCTCTTATCTTCTAAGTTGCCAAAGTTAAAAAGCAAATCTTAATGATATAAATCATCCCTGGGTCTGACTGCCCATTCAAAAGTCAGATATAAATTTTAGTGTTGACATTTTACTTTTTTCTTCAATTCTTTGCGTTCGTTATACGCATCTTTGTGAATCTAGTGCCAGTGTGAATACTTTTGTTTAGATGCCAATGGTGCTAATGTTTGAGTGAAAACAAATACAAAACGTAAGCGACGACAACGATTCAATGATAATATCATCTCACACAATAAGTTACCAATCATAGACAAACTTTACCAGTATAAGCTACGATGTTTGTGCTCGCACATGTGCTAAAGAGAGGTCAACTCTCGACCGACGAAGAAGAAGAAGATGAAGAAGAAGACGAAGGAGAAGATGAGGAACACCTGGCTAAGGTGAGTCCATGCCTGATCTGGTGTGGCTGGCTCTATTGCGTTATCAGTGTTGAATAATGATATTTGGTGTCTATGATATTGTGGCAACGGACTCGAGACGATTTCATAGCTTCAGTCTAATTTGGTAATGCGTAAAAGATCTACTGTGAATGTTTCTTGGTTTTGTTTATTATAGCTGTGGTTACTATTATTATAGTAGTTAAAAAATTAGGAGACTTACGTACATTTTTATTCTTATTAATTTTTTACGACAAAATTGAGCCAAACTGTGAAAATCGTCAATGCTTGCCTTTGGGATTCATTGATTTATATGAAAGCGTATAGTTTATTTTGGACGGCCCCACTCAGTTATAAATAACGGGGGGCGTGACCAACCCGGCGCCTCCACCAAAGCTAGCGGACAATCACATGGTCACGGGGGGCCAGCTTTATCCTTGAGAAGAAGGGATACTCTCAGTATAAAAATCGTACATTTTCACCATTAAAATTATATCTAAAGAACGCAACTCGAAATCTGAAAATCTAAAAAAAAAACTGTAAAAATCTGTAAAAAATTTAAAAAATCTGTAAAAAAATCTGTAAAAATCTGTATCTATAAAAATCTGAAAATCTGTATCTATAGCGCACTGTGGTTTGGTAACCCTACATACTGAATGATAAATTCATCAAATATTGTAATTTTGATTATTAAATCTATAATTAGTAATATATTCAATACAACAAAACAGAATTACTATAATGTTAGATAGATACATTTAGCATTCAGTCCGTAGGGCTTCTTATCAAACCACAGTGCGCTATAAACTTTGATTTTCGTGACGGATTCTTTCACGCAAACATTTTGTTTTATGTTGAGGATATCTTGAGGATATCTTGAGGATTCACAGCAAGCTTATAACTTATTGACTCGTTATACTACGAGATTACAGATTATTAAATAAGATTATTCTTTATTTTTATTGTTATCTTTATTTTATTATTATTATTATTATTATTATTATTATTATTATTATTATTATTATTATTATTATTATTATTATTATTATTATTATTATTATTATTATTATTATTATTATTATTTTTATTATTATTATTATTATTATTATTATTACAATTATAATAATTATTATTATTATTATCAATCCTAGAATTTAAAATGACACACTGGTCAGATTTAGAGGAACTAAAAGAAATAATAGAATGTAAGCGAGTAACCAACTATAGTAACTGCAAAACAATACTCTCAACGACAGGATTTTCAATATTTCATTTAAATATACGAAGCATAAATAAAAATTTTGATGAACTCTGTGTTATCCTACAAAATGCTAACATCAATTTTGATCTTATCATTCTCAGTGAAGCACACATTAATGATAATACACACATCAATGCTTCCTTGCAAGGATATGACATGTACTGCAGCCAGGTAAATTTGTTGAAAAATGATGGAGTAGTAGGTTTTGTAAAGAAAAAATATGTCACTACTCAATTAGAAACAAATATTGATGACTGCAATACCCTATCTCTATTAATTAGCAATACTGAAACAAATACGTCTATTCCGGTATTGGGCATCTACAGATCTCCATCATACACGAATGTAACTAGATTCGTTAATACATTAGACATGTACATTGAGAGATTACCATATAAGAACAAACCTATAATAACTGGCGATATAAATATTAATTTACTTATAAACAACCAAGCTACGAATGAATATCTTAATATGCTGTATGGGATAGGATATGAATCTTACGTGAATATAGAAACTAGACCAGATTCTGGATCATGCCTTGATCATATATTTTTGCCCCCATCGCTTAACAGTAAGCCAATTACACATTCTACAATGGTGGTTGAAACATACATCACGGACCATTTCGCTACACTTCTTGATTTAAATAACATAAATTCCAACCCGATTCTGAAATATGCTGACAGCCCTAAAATAATAATTGACTATGATGTATTGGAAATGTCTCTAAAGGAAGAACAGTGGACTAATATGAAAGAATGCACAGATGTAAATACTGCAACTGAATGTTTCATTGATTGTCTAAACAAACACATAAATAACTCAAAATAGCTGCTCCAAAAAGTAACGCTAAGAAAAAAAAGATAAAGGAATGGATTACCTCTGGTCTCGTAACGTCCATAAGGGAAAGAGACAGACTTAGGAAACTAGTTATCAAACATCCAAACAACGACACGTTGAAACTATATTATACCAATTATAGGAACAAACTAACGTCTCTGATAAAAACAACAAAACATGATTACTATAAACGAAAACTGGCAAACACAAACCAACCTAAAGCAATGTGGAATATTATAAATCAAATAACTGAAAGCAATAGGCATTCCAAGACGGAAATTGTATCAATTGACGATAACGGACAAACCCTGTTCACTGAACAATCACCAAAACTTGTAAGTAATACGTTTTAACAATTTCTTTGCTAACATTGGGAAGAATCTAGCGGACAAAATCTCTAGTAATATTAAAAATCACTACCATGCGACCACTCAACCTTCACGGAATCTACAAAAATCATTCTACTTAAAGCCGGTGACTTGCAATGAAATAATTATACAACTAAGTAAACTAAAAAACGACTCTGCACCCGGAAATGATGAAATCACAGTAAAAACACTAAAAACCATCCACAAATATATTGCGCCTCCTATAACTTACTTAATAAACTGGAGCTTCGAATCAGCAACCTTTCCAAGTATACTAAAAACGGCCATAGTGCAACCAATTTTTAAAGGGGGGGACAAACAAAAACTTACCAACTACAGACCTATTTCAATTATAAGTAATATCACCAAAATCTTTGAAAAATGCATAAAATCAAAACTAATGAATTACCTTGAAGAGAATAATTTAATATCAAATAACCAATATGGCTTTAGAAGCAAGATGGGTACGGAAGATGCCATATATGAACTGACAAGGGTATTAACAGAATCGTTAGATGCTAATCGTAAAGTACTGGCTATTTTCTTAGATCTAGCTAAAGCCTTCGATACTGTCAACCACACTAAACTTCTTAATAAAATGGAACGCATTGGTATTCGAGGTACACCCTTAAACCTCTTTCGAAGCTATCTTGCTAATCGAACTCAGTATGTGAAGATTCGAAACACCCTCAGCAATGCTTGTACTATCACGTGTGGAGTACCCCAAGGCACCGTATTAGGACCTGCGCTCTTTATAATTTACATAAATAGTTTACTAAACAAAAATTATGCTAATCATATAATTTCGTACGCTGACGACACAGTATTATTATTCACAGCTGAAGACTGGGAAACCGTGTTCCAAGCTGCAAAAATAGGATTTGAGTATACAAAATCATGGCTAAACAACAACTTACTAACTCTTAATATTGATAAAACTAAATTTATTCCATTTTCTATCAATAAGTTACATAATTCTGTAAAAGACCATTTTAGTTATCTAGCAGACATACAATACACCACAGAAATTAAGTACCTAGGAATAATAGTAGATTGTTATCTAAAGTGGGATAAACACATACAATTTACTACTAACAAGCTACGCAAAATAGTCTACAAATTTTATCAACTTCGAAACATCCTTGACAGAGACACGCTAAAATTAACATATATGGCATTTGCACAGTCCATCCTTCAATATGGCGTTGTAGGATGGGGTACTTGTTACTCAAGTCACTTACATACCCTAGAAATTATGAAACGGAAAATTATAAAAGTTTGCTTAAAAGAAAGACGAGATTACCCAACTGCAAATATATTCAACGAATTTAGCGTACTTACCTTACGACAAATTATTGCCAAAACAATACTTAACTTCCATTTTAAAAACTCCATTAAATATAAAATAATTAGTCATACACATTGTACAAGAGCAAAGACAACTCGAAATGTAGAAATTCCTCGAAAAAGCAAAACTATCGGACAAAAACATGCAGCGTATCTTGGCTCAAAACTTTATAATATACTACCAAATGACATGAAAAATACTACTTCTAAGCACTATTTCCAAACCAAACTAAATCTATGGATAAAAACACCTCAGACAATTGACAAGTTAAATAATATAATCAAATAAAGAATAGTTACAGTACAATCAGATCCAAAATACAATCACAATTGACCAGTCTTCCACAAAACACTATAGCAATCATTACCGATATTGTTCTCATATCTATCTTTGGTTACTCGTATGTAGTTATCTTTTATTATCATTATTTATTATTATTACTTTTATTATCATATATTATATTCTTATAAATGTATAGAAACTATGTTACTAAACATAAATACTGAATTATATAAATTATATAAATATAATTAAATAATAATAATTATCAGTATGACCTAGAGTCTACTTCGTAGAATAGGCATAATTTAGTTTTACAATTATTTAGTATGTAACTCTGTGCCACACTCAAGAGCTATCTTCGTGGCACAGTATATTATTTGTTCAAATGATTCTGATATGTATAGATCTAACTTAAAAATGAATGTATACCAATGTAAAAAAATGAACAAATAATAAACATCCTATTTGAATTTGAATTTGAATGTTGCTCGGTTTGCAAACATACAAATCAGTCTGAGAATGTTGTATACATTTGCTCGGTAAAGCAGCCGCACGCATAGTAGCGACACCGGCTTGTTTCAATAGAATAAAGGATGAATGGGTAATAATTGAAGGTTTTATTGGCTGTATTTTTGGAAACTGACATGTTTTGATAATACCCCATAGGACCCGACCCACGTTTCCATTTTAAAACTTTTATTGCAGAAGAGGTCTCATCGCGGACTCATTGTTAAAATATGCCTTCATTGCCCTGTAAATCGTTTTACAATCTTGTTCCCGACCAACAATACTATTCTTTCCCTGCCTTTCAAAATAGCCGGTGTCGCTACAATGCGTGCGGCTGCTTTACATTTGCAAACAAGAGAACCATGCACGTTTTCTCCTTGCGTGCAAAGAGGTTTTGAAGCAAAGATAAACGTATATCATAGCATGACTCTTCCATCCTGTCTTCTATCGTGCTTGTCCAAAAACGTACATTATATTTTCTCGTCAGAAACGATAGGTCTGCAGCTAGGCACTGTCAGGATAGCTACTTTATATGCATTGCTTGCTAGCTTATGGAGCCCTGTGACTCAACGACATGAAATCATGTTGCATGGCTGCTAACAGTCTGGTGTCAATCATTGCTTGGTATACGGATAATTCTGGATCGGGGATTATTTGTTCTGTCAGCTTGTGAGTTGAATCTATTACACACAGGAGCTGTGTCGTAACAAATCACTGGCGCGCCATTACATGATGGTGGATAGTAGTGTGATTTGGTAAAAATTAAAAGAATTACAACTGTCTATAACACCCTCGGTCTGAACTTTCCCCTCTCCAGTCCCCCCCCCCCCCAATCTCTTAGACCAACGCAGGAGAGAAGAACCATCCAGCGGTAGTGGTAGTTGACGGACCTCAAAGAGAGTAAGCCGAAGGGTTTATGGTTGAATAGTTTTCTAGCATTGTCGCGCGGAGGGTTAGTCAAGACAAGATCTCCACGAAGGTGGTTGCTATTAATACAATGTTTGACCTGTTGCAGCGGTCAAGGGAGGAGTGCGAGCGCAAGGGGAGAGGGAAGAGAGAAGATGGACTCCCACCTAGAGTCAAGACAAGATGTCCACGGAGGTGGTTACAGTATGTGACACAGTGTTTGACCTGTTGCAGCGGCGGAGGGAGGAGTGCGAGCGCAAGGCGCGGAGGGGGGAAATGGACCCCCGCCTGGAGTTCACCTTCCAGCTCCTCCTGGACGCCACTGGACTGCCGAGGTCGGACCTCATGGACTATGTCTTCGACGGGAACATGGTTAGTGATCTCTCCACCTCCCTTGTACATTCCTTCAACTAAGAGTTAACGATTATGTGTGCAAGATAAAATAACTTTAGTTTCAGCAAAGATTACATCCTAGTTTGTAATCTTTGGTTTTAGCAGGTAATTATTTTCTTTATATCTTCAGCCAGTAATTACAGCAAGGGTTCCTGTATGGACACATTCAGGAGGCTTTAAGAGAAAAAAAAAACAAAGAACGAGATTAAAATGATCCCTAATGCATTAAAGGCATGCAGTTGGAAGCTAAACCTGTGGAAGCAAGTGTCCATTGATATCAACTCATCATTTGTAATTCTTGTCTTTCAGTTGGACGATATCAACCAACTGTTCCTACCGCACATGCGCAACAAGTTGCTGTGGTTCTACCAAGAGGTGGAGGAAGTGGAACCACCGCCACCTATCGACACGGTCAGTTTAAAACTGTAATTCTTTACCACCGCTTTCTAGATGGTTCTTCAAAAGTTGATTTGTTGAAGGTTTTAGCAGAGTTTAAGTTAACCTCTAATATATTTTATCCCAAGGCCCATTCAGGGTAATTTGTGACATCAGTTATGTTGATATCAAAATAATAGTAGTGCTAGGCTCCAATTCGTGTTCTTGATTTTCTCCCCAAAGAAATCAAACCACAATCACTACTTATTAGCCCATTATCATATGTCCCCAAAATTGAGCTAGAAAGAGATCTCGAGTTGTGTGTTCATATTCTCTGTTGAATGAGCTTCAACTAGGTATCACTATTTACTTGCAAAAACCAGTCCGTCTTCCTCTTCTTGTCGT
This sequence comes from Isoperla grammatica, assembly GCA_945910005.1. Taxonomy (NCBI): domain Eukaryota; kingdom Metazoa; phylum Arthropoda; class Insecta; order Plecoptera; family Perlodidae; genus Isoperla; species Isoperla grammatica. The sequence goes on from OX246739.1 coordinate 34,096,313, forward strand.
CCACATTGTCTCCCAGTTATTCCCATATATACGGTCGTCCCTAGAAAACTAAAGCTATTGGTTCAACCCCTAGGCGAAGCCCAGCACCAGTCGGACTACCCAAGCGGCAGCCCCAAAGCCACAACTTTCTCCTACCACGACACTCAAGAAGAAGCTCTTCCTTACCGACGGCTGGCAAGTACCTCTAACAGGTGTCTGTATCTTCATGTTCCGACTTAATGTGGGCAAGCAGCTACCAGAGGAGGGGTTCCACAAGGACCTGTTCTGTGGGGTAAGTTGTTGCTTATCAATGGTTAGCAAACTTATGACGGGTCTAATGGCATCCAACTAAATATTAAAGCTCCACACCATGGCAACCTCCCATCAGAAGCTTTGAAATCAAGTCAGCTGACACCTAAAACCTTAGTTGGAACTCATAAGACCGGGCATTAGTGCCTTTTACAGATGTCCAATTCTTAATGGTGAGGCAAACTCTTCAAGTCTGACAAGTTTGCCACGAAAACACATCATCATAATAGTAAGCAATTATGGATATGCCACAGTGGTTCCGTGGCTCCAATGCAGATGCTGGGTATGTCTTGCAGGTGATTGACAGCGAGGTGGTGGGTCTGGTGACTGCCATGGAGAGAGTGGTGGAGCACGTCTACATGCAGGTGCTCGCCCACCCCGCCCCGGACGCCGAGGACAATGACGCCAGCTGCCCAATGGTCAAGAACCTGTTGCTGCCGGGACTCAGGTCGTTTTGCAGCGCGCTCAGAGGTTTGTGGTCATTTTGTTTTTAATACATTCTAAATTATAGTATCAGGAAACAACAAGAGGTTGGAGAGTCCATCATATATTGCAATGAACGAATAGCATTGCAACACTTAATAATTGAGGGTAAAGCCAAACAATGAACAAAGCTCGTAACCATGCTCTCTATTTAAATCAATAAAGATACTTCCAAAAGTTGAAAGCTTAACTCCTTGTCAATTTAATCCTTTTTCTTGCCATCGGCCCACTCAATGCATGCAGTATGTTTACACTGCCAACCTTTCACTGTTGAACAAAATTTTAAAGTATTTAACGGGTAGTGTCCATGGTGGAAATAAGGAAAAGGAAATAAAGATTGTGATTGAACATCGGGACTTAGAGGGGTTCTCACCCGCTACCCCAAAAAAATATGTTTAACTAAGGCTGATTAGCTATGAAATTAGCGACTAAATGAAAAGAAATCGGGTTCACCATAACCCGGGGAAAAAATATCAAAGTTAGTGATTTTCGAGCTAGGTCCCATCGGCGAAAATCTCCCATAAGAAATAGCATTGGGACGACCTGTATGCCTTGGGACCTTGGAGGATTCTGCTCCAAAAAAAAAATGATGTAATACTTTTCGCTGCGTCTTTCTTTTCTGCGTATTTCGTATATTTTGGTTTTGTAATCGGAGCTTCCGTTCAGGTACAAAATAAAGATGTGTAATCGGGTGCTCCATTTCGTTTTGAGCGTTGTTGTGCGTTGCTGTGCACGTCGAGTCGGCGGGTGTCGACTGTCGAGTTGGTGTCAAGTAAGCCAAGCGAGAGAGAGAGAGAGAGAGAGAGTATTATTGGGAGGGGAAATAGTCAACGCATGCACAATGAACGCGGTCTGCTATGCGGTGTCGAATGGAGTACACCAAGGCCGTCTATTTTTTTTAGATATATCGCTTCGAGTACACTCGCACCAAAAGCCGGCTGACACCAACAGTCGCTGCGGCAGTTAACAGGGAAGGATACACCTACGTCAAAAACCGCAACAAATTTTCATTTTTAATTTATATCACAAGAATGGGCTTCGAAATAAAAAATCTGAATCAACAGCGTACTGTGGTTTAATAAGCCCTACACATTGAATGCGCTAAGTCGTGACTTATATTATAATCAGTGTGTTTTTTTAGAAATAATTAATTTTATTACTAATTATCGAATTATAATCAAAATACTACGCTAATGGTTATAATCTTTTATTCAATCTGTAGGGCTTACCAAAGCAAAGTTCGCTGCTGATTTAGATTTTCGCTTTCTTGTTGCAATCTTGAGATATTATTTAATAATGAACATTTTCTGCGGTTTTTGACGTAGAGACTACCCTTTGCCCTTAACCATAAATTTCATTAATTTATAACAATTCACAGGTTTCAACTTACGATGTTTAATGGTTCATTATCGATTGGTGTGGTGCAGTAGATCATATGGTAAAAAATAAATCTAGCAGGTGAGAACCCCTTTAGTATTATTCTCTTGGTTTCAGTGTGCGAGGAGGTCTGTGGCGCGGAAAACCTGTTCGAGGACCAGATCGCGACCATGGCCACCGTCAAGAGCCTCGAAGCGGTCGAGGAGATCATCCAACAGCCAGGCGGTCTCGTCGCGGTGGAGGTCAGGGTCAAGAACTGGATCAAGAAGGTGCAGGAGGTCGGTATCATGCTGCCTTCCATCTACGTGACGTCACTGGTGGACAAAATGTGTGTTCATAATCGAGCTGTCAAGAAGAGATCAATATGAATACGAAATTTAACAGTTTGATGACCCCCGTAAAAGGGAATGAAAAAGATTTTATCTTTTCAATACTAAACCACAAAAAGAGTTGAAGAAACATGGCAATTTCTTTACTTTGCTTTTCAGTATAACCGAATTGATTCTTCTTGCTTTGCGTCTTCATTGAAATGCTATTCAAAAGGATGAGATGTGATGTATGAGGATGAAGGACAGTTGCAAAACTACACGCACCACGCACATGTCTTATACATCCCTAGGTGGTGTTAACTTGGGTCCTGAGCCCCAACCGCACGGGCCACTGCGGACAACTAATATTAGTGAACGTCTGTTCACAAACAGTTGAACTGCCAAAATCATACCCATCTGAAATGTTGCCACATTCAATGAAAGGTAAACAACATGGCGTTCAAAATGGCCGCCATGCGTGCGGGATGACCACGTGACGTGTTGTTCCAGGTATTGATGGAGAGTCAACAGTTGCGCCGAGAGAACGACTGGAGTGGACCCCAGGATGAGCTCGAGTACTGGAAAAAGAGGGGAGCCCAATTCTCGCAGATTGTCGTTCATTTGCGTCATCATGAAGTAAGTACCCCACTTGATGTGTTTCATCAATACAAATTTCGTATGCACTCTTCATTAGTGTTGACTGTGTCCAAAATGGCTCCTTCCCAATTAAAGATTGGCTTTAAGGCAGTGGCACTATCAAGTATCTGCTATTTGTGTACTTGAACATTACCTTCTAGTGTTTCACCGTCCTTCTCCGTCGTTCTCAGGTCCAGATGTCCCTTCAATGCCTCAGCGTTGTCTCAATATCGTAGGTCCAGATGTCTCTCTAATGTCTCGATGTGGTTAACCTTAACCTCTCTCTTACCTCTCAGGTTCAGATGTCCCTACAATGCCTCACCGTGGCTCGCTCAAAGGTGCTCAAACAATGGATCGACACAGATCGCAAGATCACGTTTTGCTACAATGAAGCAAGAGACAACGCTAAATTCATTCAGTCCATGGAGAAGTGTTGTCACTCCCTCTATCTTCACGATCCTGTAAGTAACAGTGGTTCAGGTGTTCTGGAGAACTGGCAATTTTATTGAATACGATGTTATTGTGTGGCTTATTGACCATGTGAGCTTATTTCTGTTTCTAAAGCAGAAGGTCTAGTATTAGATTTCCGTTTCGGCCTTGGGAATTTTATCTTCTGAAATTGACTTGAAATGAATCTGAATCTTGAATGAATTGAATCTGTCCTTATGATATTTTGAAGTGGCTCAGTCACGAACGGTAGCACACTCCTGGTTTGGGATCTGAAGACCTATCACTATCAGGAAATAGGTTCATTTTATCAGCTCTTTGACGAGCAATCTTTATTGCCAGTTGTCACAGTAGCAATGTTTGGCGAGCAATGTATTGAATTTCAATGACATCGTCCTACTTTCTATAGGGAACCAAAGTGGGCGTTGACTGGTTTACTCGCGTCTCCCGTTCCTATCAAAATAAGCCCTACTAGATTTTTCGTAAGTGCTGTACCAGAGAACGTACAAGAAGCACACGCACATTCTAAGAAACTGTGAAGTTTCCTCTTTACAATGATATAAAACACTTTTATTAATCTCAAGTTCATATAGGTATACTTTCGAGTTGAAGTGAACGCTGCTTGTACAGTGCAGTGAATTGACAAATCTCAAGTAAAAAACGTATGCATATTTTTAAAGCCTTCGCCCGTGACAACAACTTGCACTTGCATAAGCAATGTGTCTGCTGTTGCCATGAATTGTTAGTTACAATAATGTTTCATGCAAATGCCAAAAATATGTTTAAGATTGTATGTTATTGCAACCCGTGAAATGTGAATACAATGTGGCAGCCGCGCTCGGTCGGCAGCCGCCGAGTCCGGCTAATTTGGTGGTGTTCTCGACACATTTACACACATATCTCGTATTGATTTAAATTTGGGCTGCGATCAGTAACCAACTGATAGGTCATATTGAGCAGTATGGACTGTCAAATAATGTGATGTAATTTGTTTTCATAACTTTTGAGTGTATCAAAAGATACAGCAAGTTACATTTTCGTTCCACGCTTACTATTATGGACGCGCGGGGACCTGTGAGCCAAAAACCTTCCCGCCTTCGAAACTTTGGTTCCCTATTGGTAGAAAATATCCACGTGACATTATACCGTTCACCCATTGGTCGACTGTGGCCAATATTGCTGCAAAGTAGAGGAGATTCCCACTTTGAGCAATAATTATTATTAGTAGCAATGGCAATCTGTTGAAAGTCGTCTAAATGGGTAATGAATGGGAAATGTGTGTATTTAATGCATTGCTGGCGATTCATTGTTCGTGTGAAGGGCTTATTAGCCCGTTGCTTAATTATCTGACTTTTATTATTTGTGACTGTGTAGGTTAAGATGAAGGACTCGATCCTGGGTCTTCTTCAGACAGTCAGACTAATCCACAGTGTGTCCAAATACTACAACACATCAGAGAGGACATCTGCACTGATGGTCAAGGTAATGTAGACATCTCAATAGTAAAAATTGACTGTTCTCCCGTTCGAATAAGAAATAGAATAAGATGTAAGATCACTTTGTGGTGATAAGTGGCACTTTTGGTGATCATTCTTTTGTCAGTAGCTTGCCTGCAACAAAGTCACAGTTGCTTGAATGCCACTTATGCGCTTTCAACTAGATATGTCTGTGGCAAATAATTGAAATATTTTCAAAGTTTGTGACTGGTATTTGCAATTGTTAAAAGCAGCAGAAAGTGAAATATTAAGCTGGAAGTCATAAGACCGGGCATATTAGCATAACTTGCTACCTGTGACAAAGAATTCTTTGACCCTTACTGATACATATTCATCTTGACACGGTTTTACACACAGGATTTTGTTTTTCCTGCAGATAACGAACCAGATGATCGAAACTTGTAAACAATATGTAACCTGCCGAGAAAAAGAAACTATATGGTCCCAGGACCGAGCCGAGGTCCGAAACAAACTGCAACACTGCATTAACCTGAACCGATGCTACCGAAACACCTATACCCTGGTTAAGAGTCAGGTAGGTGGGTTATGTTGTAAATAAGTTACACCCTGGTTAAGAGTCAAGTTGGTTGCTGCTAAATCACATACTTAACTCGATTCTGCATTCTGCCCTTAAAATTAAAAGGTTTAACAAAATCAAATCAAGCCAAAACCATGATGCCGTTTACACACTTTCCTAGGTACCCTGGCTGGTTGGGCTTTGCCAATTTACTGCTTTTGTTGTAACAGCCGTTCCTCCCCGGACAAACCTCGTTCGGTTTCTCCGAGAACTACGTGTTCGGAAAGTTTGACACCTTCTGCGACCGGCTTGGTAAGATCATCTCGATGTTCGACCTTGTGGACGACTACAACACCTTGTTTGCCAGGAGGATGGAAGGACTTCTGCTGGGAGAAGGTGCGTGAATGTTACATTATACGCCTGAATGAGTTGCTTTTATCCCATTCGTAGTTGTCGGAAGGTAATAAGATAATTATACTAACCTTCATATAGAACTTGGGCCGTCTGTACTCCCCGCTTCCCCCGTCCCTCTCGATGCCGAAAGGTCTGTTAGTGGTCCAGAGTACTTTGATACATTGACTTTCGATCTTGTTAGAAAACATGGGTTTGGTTGGTGTACCCATCAGAGATGTCAGGTTTAACATCAAACACGTTCAATTGGGGTTTAGTAGTACAGTATATCTATATTTTAACCTTTATTGTTTTTAGTCACGGTCCAATAACGAAATTCTCTAATAACAACAATTCACAAAATGTATAATTATTATTAATACATGTTATGATCTTAAATGTATCAACGAACTTTGCAATCATGGTTCAAAAACTTTATCTTGAAAATTGAGGTGGCCGTGGGAGTTTGAGAAAGTATTCCTTCGTACATCCCAGCTATTGAATCACATGTTCCTCAGCTCTCGAGGAAGCCATCAAGACCTTCGACGAGGCCAAGGCTGGAGTCACGACCAAGACCTATGACTACCTCGACCAGCGAAATCAGGAGTTCGACGCAGACTTCGACGTATTTCTGGAGAAGACAAACAAACTCAAGGCCAACATAGGAAACCTGATTGAGGAGAACTTTGCCAGTGTTTGGGAGACTGCGCAAGGCATTCGATTTCTTACTCGCTTTGAGAAGGTAAGACAGACGATTCCGTGGATGATTTGAGCAAGTAGGGCCTACGATTCTTTACGAGTCCGTACATGATGATACACGAATACATAATATATGTGACTGTTTCCCCACATTCCCATCTTCCCACCTTCCCACCTTCCCGATTTCTTATTTTTATTTAATTTTCATTTTAATGTCTATTCTATTCAGTCATAAAACTGATGTACAAAAGGAGGGCAATAAATAGAACTATACAATGAATAACATAAATATCATAAAATAGTAAGAATAACTGAATAACAGAACCACAAAACAAACTACTGTACTATTGACAAAAAGTAGTATATCCTAGAATATCAGAGCTATAAAGAATGTTAATTGTATACCAGACCTACAAGTTGCAGACATTCTTAATTTTCATTTTATATCTCAATCTAATATTGTATAACCAAAGCTTTTAACCAACATATTTCAATAACGAATTCGTGCGAATACTTTGTTAGTCAGCAGTAAGTTAATATTGTATTCCAATGTCTCTCCGTCAAGCAAGTGTGTTAAACTCAACAGGTGAGCGAGAAGATCCCTCTGACGGACATGGGCAAGTACAGTAGTGGGGGTAGTATAATAGTACAAGTGTGTTAAACTCAACAGGTGAGCGAGAAGATCCCTCTGACGGACATGGGCAAGTACAGTAGTGGGGGTAGTATAATAGTACAAGTGTGTTAAACTCAACAGGTGAGCGAGAAGATCCCTCTGACGGACATGGGCAAGTACAGTAGTGGGGGTAGTATAATAGTACAAGTGTGTTAAACTCAACAGGTGAGCGAGAAGATCCCTCTGACGGACATGGGCAAGTACAGTAGTGGGGGTAGTATAATAGTACAAGTGTGTTAAACTCAACAGGTGAGCGAGAAGATCCCTCTGACGGACATGGGCAAGTACAGTAGTGGGGGTAGTATAATAGTACAAGTGTGTTAAACTCAACAGGTTAGCGAGAAGATCCCTCTGACAGATATGGGCGACAAGTACGACCGAGTCATCAAGTACTGCGAGGTGGAAGTCGACCGGATATTGAAGTTGTTCCGGAAACAGAGAGATGATCCACCGCTGCCACGTAACTTCCCCCCGATCGCCGGCCGCATCACGTGGGTCCGATCGTTGCGCGCGCATCTCGAAGACCTGGTGCGCATTCCGCCATCCTGAAAGCTTATTTACCTACCATGCCCAAAAGCCGAGCCCTGATGGTTACGATCATTATGTTTCAAATTGATGCAAGAAGCATATCGAAACTCTGAAACTGTAATGCTGGGCCTGGATTCACAAAGATGCCTAACTCTAAGTTGTCTTAAGTTAGGCAAATCCTAGCTAGATAAATGAAGATTAATCCGCTCTGAGTATTACTACACATTCACAAATAACATAATATTAGTTAAATTGTTGATATTTTACTATATTTTATCTTTATGAAGTTGCAGAACGACATAATATGCGTGATTTATATCACTAAGATTTGCCTAAACTAGACGTCTTTGCGCTTAGGCACTTTTGTGAATCTGGGCCCTGTATCTTAGGAGTGTATTTTATAATTATCGTTTCTATGTTTTTTTTAAAGTAACATGTTCATTAAGCGTGATCCATTTGCGCTATCTTAAACTAACAGACATAATTAAAAGAACAATATAAAATCAAGACATACTCGAAGGGAGAACTACACATTATGTCACGAAGATTTTTTAAACATACCATGCAACAGTTGTATTGCAATTTAAACAATAATGAAAAGTAATTTTTACTGTTTACTCAGATTTGGCGTCTGTTAGTTGAACACACAGTTTTATCAAGGCTACATACGAAGGATGTATAAACTAGACACATACAGACTTTGTGTAATAGAATTAGATTACCCCTGCTGGCAAAGTTGCAGTAGTTAAGAGCTGAGTGTGCTGATAAAGATATCATTAACATGGCTTTTCCTGCAGGTGAAAAGTGCGTCCGCTCACCCCGTGTTGAAGACACTGACAGTGACGGGGGAGCTCGTGAGGCGCCACAACGGCGTCTCCGCCACCCTGACAGCCTACGAGGCGGAGATGAAGAGCGCCTGGATGAACCACAATGTGAGTTATACTCGTAGCCAAAATTTACAAAAATAGTACAAACTATATAGATCGATATATCATGCAATATGTGACAGTGTTTGAATTGTCTACTCTGTTACTACAATCTTCAAAACACATGTAAATGTATACCTTTGATTTGAGAATAATATTAATATCCGAGGTGAAAATATTGAAAATTTGAATAAAAGTCTTCTCTATATTATTTGTAGGGTTCTGTATGTTATTTTCCAGTAATGTAGCTAGAATAAAAATTATATTATTCTACAAATTTCACTTTTTCGTAGTATCGAGTTCATGCGTAGATCAAATAAAATTAAGGGAAATAGTACTGACTATATAAAATGTTATTAATATATACACAATATGGACAATAGTTAATACTTACTTTAAACATTCATACATGACGTATTTATATACATGTTGAGACAGATTTGGTTAATCTGCAAGTTAGACGAACTTGTTAAAAAAACTGTGTGCTTGTAGGGTAGGTTAGGTATATTGAAAATAGTGATCACTTTACAAGATGTTTCTTGAATGTGCAACAGGTGTGGATGGTGGACGAAGGTCTCAACAAGAAACTCCTGACCATCAACAGCGAGACCGGCCACCTCCAAGTGAACCTTGACTGGAGGGTGAAGCTGTTGATTGCGTCATGTGATGTGTCTTGAATGTGCAACAGGTGTGGATGGTGGACGAAGGTCTCAACAAGAAACTCCTGACCATCAACAGCGAGACCGGCCACCTCCAAGTGAACCTCGACTGGAGGGTGAAGCTGTTGATTGCGTCATGTGATGTGTCTTGAATGTGCAACAGGTGTGGATGGTGGACGAAGGTCTCAACAAGAAACTCCTGACCATCAACAGCGAGACCGGCCACCTCCAAGTGAACCTGGACTGGAGGGTGAAGCTGTTGATTGCGTCATGTGATGTGTCTTGAATGTGCAACAGGTGTGGATGGTGAACGAAGGTCTCAACAAGAAACTCCTGACCATCAACAGCGAGACCGGTCACCTCCAAGTGAACCTCGACTGGAGGGTGCAGCTGTTGATTGCGTCATGTGATGTTTCTTGAATGTGCAATAGGTGTGGATGGTGGACGAAGGTCTCAACAAGAAACTCCTGACCATCAACAGCGAGACCGGCCACCTCCAAGTGAACCTTGACTGGAGGGTGAAGCTGTTGATCAGAGAGGCAGACTGTCTGGCCAAGATGGGGGTTCCGATGCCGATAGTCACACAGACCCTCCTGTCCAAGAAGCAGTACTTTACCGTCGTCAACGATACTCTGGAGGTGACGTTGCATGCTGACACAATATCCTAGCTGTATGTTCACTTACCCTGCGGAACACTCGATTTCTGCAGGTTAAAATTATTTTAGAATTTCCAAAATATAGCAAAATATTGTTCCCCTAAAAATTTAGTGCTCTTTCAAATGAATGTTTCTTTCATCAAAAAATATTTCCGTTTTCCAAATGTCACTAAATATGTGTTATTGCAACATTTGAAAAAGGCGGAAATATTTATTGGACAGAGTATAACGTTTATAGAAAGATTACAACTACATTCTCGAGGGCATGACACATTTCGGTTTACTTTTTAAGAATATTTTGAAGCATTTTAAACAAATCATATGAATCAGGAGTTCCGCAGAGAACGACAGAGAGACATACAGTCTTAAAGCATGTTTAGTTCGAAGATTGTTTATGCTTCTCATTGTTATCAAACATTTTCGCTAAGAATGATGATAAATAAGGCTACATTTCTAATAGAACATATTTGTTTGGGTGAAAGTAGTTGTAAAACTTGTGATGATTGTTATTGGTCTTCTAGCTTCTGTTGAGCGAGTTCCTCACTACGGTGCGACGAGTGAAACTGGAGGTGCGACCGCTGTTCTTACCGCAGCTCGTGCGCCTGTCGGCCATGTTGAATCCTGGCCTCCACTCGATCACGTGGACAGACCCGGCCTGGAGGAGTTTCTGCAACGGAACCTTGGAGGCCGTGAGAGAGTTCGACGTGCTCGTCACTCGGTGAGGCTCGGATATGCTCGGATCTACTCATCTCGCTCATCGGCAAAGATCTTAGTAACACTATGACTTTGGTATCTAATGAGAGAACGGCAAAGATCTTAGTAACAATCATCTCATATCTACCTAACTGGAAGGTGGGCAAAGCTCTTAGACCTCGCATCGCTTTTGCTTCACGAGTAAAGAGCAAAGATCTTAGTAACACCTATGACTTTGGTATCTAATGAGAGAATGGCAAAGATCTTAGTAACAATCATCTCATATCCATACCTAACTGGAAGGCGGGCAAAGCTCTTAGACCTCTCATCGCTTTTGCTTCATTTGGTATCTAACGAATAAAGAGCAAAGATCTTAACAAGACTCATTTCATATTCACTTACTTCTTTGTTATCTAACTGAAAGTCCGTCAAAACTGCTACTGCTCATCTCGCCTATTAGCAAAGATCTTAGAAACACTAATTTCATGTACACTTAGTCCCAAAGCTCTTAGATAACTCATCGTCGCAACACGTTTTCGTAAATTTCAATTTATTTGTTGTCTAACGGGAAGACAGGCAAATTGCTCAACATACGCGGTCTTGTCACTACATTATTTCTTATCTACCGGGAAAAAAGGCTAATCTCTCTGTACTCGACCAACGTGGTTCATATTATTCCAGTGGCGTGCGGTGAAGTATGTAGGAGAGGAAGCAATAATTAACAAAATTTTCAAAGTGAATTTGGCAAACTTGCGAAAGGGTCCGGGGTGTCACCCCTGTCAGAGGTCTTCAGTTTTAGGTTTCATATTTCCGGTGTAGCCGTACCAACTTCAAATTCTTCAATTATTGTTCAAAATGGAGTTTTACACAAATTTGCGACAGATAGATTATACAACGATCCAAAGAACTTAGGCCTACAAGGCACGCGCTTCTCCCTTTCAATGAATGCTCTGTCCTTTTCTATTTTTTTTGTCGCGGTCAGACCCGACCCTCCGACGCACTGCTTTTCGTCCCATTTAAAAACTGCGTATATACTCCGACCCGTCTATGTTAACTTGAAGGCTATTGGTATTTCTTACGGTCGAAAATACAAGGAGAACGCACTGCTTCTATGGTCTGTTAGCTGTAAAGCTGATGTGTTTCACGACAGAAAATCATCATCGAACCTTGTTTATTTAGGGGAACTGCAGGTAGAGCAGAATATATGAATTATAAATTAAATGGGGGAACAAATGTTGACAAATTAGTGGATTTTTAATGGGAATAAATCATAAGCACCTAGAAAAAAGTGGTGGCAGTAGTAAGGATGTTAGGTGAAGCATTGCTTCCCTTGCTTCCCCTCACCGCACGCCACTGTATTATTCTTTTCCGGTCTTGTGAACCCTTCCAGTGTAGGCCTATACTGCACAGTGCCACGACAATCTGGTAAGCTAGTGCAGGACAGACGAACACCTCGTGTCAACATGTCTGTTTGCAGGGTCCATGACGTCTACTCTAACCGCATCCTGCAGGTTCTGTCGGCAATGCAGAAGGTCACCCTGCAAGCGCTCCCAGGGGAAGAACCCTGGTCCGTGGAGGAATTCCTCGAACGCACGGAGGAGACTTGTCGTAACGCGGCAGTGGTTAGTTTCACGCTCGAATATATTGGAAAGTCTTCCTTAATTTCCTATAGCACAATACTCAATTCCAAAAATAGCCGTGTTGCCGTGTTTTGTTTCGGACATACATTGAATGTGCACCAATCAAAGAAAGAAACAACAATGGAGTTGCCTTGCAACAGATTGTTTGTCCGCCTGTGATGTCACAACCCTCTCAATGGGCGTCTTAGGTCAAAGCTGAAGTTGGTTGTAGCACCTGTTCTTAAAGGTCCAACTTTGTAATTCATTCAATGTTAAATATTGTCGTTAGTCAACTCTCTAACTGCCAAACGACAATATGTTTGTTTTGTATCTATAGCAAAGGTTTTCTTTGTCAAAAACCTACAATTGATGATTTATATTTAAAAGTATTAAATATAAAAGACTTGACTGTTTGAATTGAGAAAACGAGGTGCAAAGATCGAGTTGGACCCTTGAGTACTGCTAGCGCTGCGAGCGGCAGAAAGTCGCGCTTGAGACGCCCATTGAGTCTTGTGCTATTGAGTCTTGTGCTATTAACGCCTTTGGTCTTATGTATAACATCTTTGACACAGGAGTTGAATCGAAAGAGCCTGATGGTCGAGGAGGCGGTAGAAGAGGTGCTTGAGCTTGTACGCAAAGCAGCCCAAGCTTTCAAGGTCAAACACGACGTCAAGGACGATCAAGACTTCGGGATCGAGGGTGAGTCGCTGTGTGCAAAGAGCTTACACTTACAGTATTAAGATCTTTGCTGGGTGTGTGTTGGGGAGGGGCGTGGCTTCAACTGATTGACTTGTTTGTCTGTAGATACTCCAGTGGGTGGACAGACACGCGGAGACAGCGTGGCGGTAGTGACGTCATCCTCACAGCAACAGCAAGACTGGAGTGTCTTGTGGGAGTGCTTTGACAACCCGCACACGTTGCTCGCACCCGGAGGTAAGATGATCTTAGCTTGGTTAGGCTTGGGTTGGTCTTGCCATCCGGGGTTGGAGCGCAGGATCCAAGTGCATGACACCCTGCGACGTGGGTTTGAATCTCGAATAAGGGATTTCACCAAATCGACTAGAATTATAAACGCGTGTGCACGCACGTTTTCATGGTAGGATGTTCCAGTATATAATTGTTCAGTGTAATTCCCACTTATTGCAACCCCTATGGAAGGAGATAAGATCTTTCTTTCTAGTATGGGGTATTTGTCTTTCAGGTGGTCTGTCCAAGGCCATGCAGGAGATGGTTCGCAACGCAGTGGGAGAAATGAGACGCTACTACAGCCGCAAGGTGGTGGATGTGCTTATACGTGTGACCCGACATTCACTCGACTGCCTCAGAAAGCGATTCAACGACCCTGGTAAGTTTCTAGACCTTCATTATTTTACAAATCATGACTGATGATCTTTGCTTCAGAAGACGACTGTTTAGTTGCTCTCTTTGTACACACGATTGTAAACGTCGATCATATTGATAAGTTTTCCGAATAGCAACAAGGGCCTAGATGCATAGCTTCCAAAAACGCGTGACCTCCGATTATTTTGTACTCGGAATTCAAAAGACAAATGACATAAAGTACTGGAATTAAATATCGCTAAAATTAATAATTATAAATAATGCTGGGCCTGGATTCACAAAGATGCCTAAGTCGGGCAAATCCTAGCTAGATAAATCAAGATAAATCATTTCTGGGTATTAATACACATTCACAAATAACATATTTGTAGATAAATTGTCGATATTTTACTATCTTTTGTGTTTATCACATTTCAGAACGACATATGCGTGATTTACATCACTAATGCCCGATTCCACCAAATGGATTTAAACTCGAGTTTAACGAAGCTAAGCTTATTTTTAAACTCAAGTTTAAACCATGGCCGATTCCACCACGTTTTATTCTCCTTCAGTTAGCTATGCCAAGTTTATTTTGTAAGGATGTCTGTGATTGGTTGTTCCAATCACGTGATTCATTTTCATGGCGGACTGTAGCGGTGAGGAGCTTGGCCAAACATAACCTGAAGAAAGATGGAGAAAAAGCAACAACGTTCGCGTGGGAGTAATTACTGCGAAAGTGACAAAATATGTTATTACAAATTGTTGAGCAATACCATGGAATAATCGAAAATAAAAAAAAACGATTCTGTTTCGTGGAAAGAGAAGGAGTAAATATGGGAGAGAATTGCGGGTGAACTGAACGCTTAGCCTATGAGCAAGGGCCAGGGCCAAGGCCTAGGGTGGCCTAGGGTATGTTGCGCAAGGGCTAGGGTCTAGGTCTAGGCTGGCCATGGCTATATGATAGCCTATGAAATTGAAACACCACATCAGACGTATAGCCTGCCATTATAGGGTTAGTATACAAAATAGAACGATGACAAAAGGCAGACACATCAACATAACCAACTTTGTCGCACACACACTGACAGGCAATAACGAAATCAAAACATTAGTATCACGGCTTGTTATATTTGAAAATTCGAAACTTCGAGCATCGTGTTGGCGGTGAGTCGTAGTTAAAGATCTAAACCGGACCGGAGGTGGGGTTTATTTTAAACTCGAGATAAACTCGAGTTTAGTTGTGGTGGAATGCATTTTCGATCTAAACGACGTTTAAAATTTTTAAACTTAAGTTTAGCACTTGGTGGAATCGGGCATAAGATTTGCCTAGGACGTCTTAGCACTAAGGCACCTTTGTGAATCTGGGCACTGGAGTTAAAGATGTGTGTGTACGTCCCGGTTGTTCCCAGGTCCAGGGGACTTGAAGAGCAAGCCCGTCTTCCTGCTCCACGCCACCTTGATGATCCCGAACGCTGTGGTTCGCCCCAGTCTAGATGACGTCCAGGAGGCTTTGGTTTCCGCAGGGCGGTTCATCACAGGGGTGTCCAAAGGGGTAGGACAGTGGACCGGCGGCAGGCAGGTATTTAAAAACGATTTGATGACCGCATTAAGGTTGGTCTTATTGATGGCCTATATTTGTATTGTCACTGTAACATTGTATTATACACTTGGCTTGATAATACTGTACTGTCTGTGTCCTTACAAAGTAAAGTGATAAAATGTGAATGTAATTTATTTTTGAAACTACTCTGCCATTGAGTATACACTGTTTAAAGAAGCCTCTGCTGCTCTTCATGTGGTCACTGTACATTGTATTATACACTTTAAACAACTAAACGGTAAGATTTACCATACCAAGTAACCAAACATAGAGTGATTACATAATGTGTTGCTTATTTTAGTTCTTACACTTCCACTGTATTATACACTCTTTTAAAATAAAGTATAATGTAAATTATTCTATTGATACGCCAGTCTCAATCTTCGTCACTTGTTTATTGTATATACACTTTTAAACTAATAAACTTTTAATTTGACTACAAAATAAATTGATGTATTAATCTATTATGTATTATACACTTATAACATTAGTTCAGGTGATCCGTGCTATCTTTATCATGCTGTCGTTATTGGATAATTGTAAAATATCATTGTAATTGTTCTTACCGATATTCACATCTACATAATTGAAACCCGTTTAGTCAAGTATCGACACTAAAAACCTCCTACATGGTGGTCAGTCTTGTACCGATTACTGATGTGCTGTATGCATGGTACGAACGAACGGTGCAAAAGGTGCATACTATAATATAATTTTTGTTTCCCAAATCAATTTGTGTAATAAGGCTCGAGAGCATAAACAAGTGAGCTACTTTACAGAAGAAAGTACATAGAGACGTTTTGTATTTACGGACCAATTGTATTATATGGCCTTCATGAAAAATAATATTGATAACTGTAATTAGGTTAAATTCTCGTCGATTTTGGGTTTACCCCTTTAATGTGAAACTACATTTGTTTGTGTCTCTTTTGTTGTATTTATATATTTCAATGTACAGTTGATGTTTTACACTGGATATTTGTTCAAGTTCTATCAGTGTTAATAATCATTGCATTAGTTTCTCGATTTCTTGTGTTGTACTCTTGAAATGGAACTGACGGGTGAGTTTAAGAAATTCTCTTGAGATATGATATATATCTCATTGTTATGGACACTTGTTGATAGGAAAGCACGTGCATTGTTTGGGGAGAAGCTGCATTATCTTGCTCATCCTGCTACGCTTTGGATGAAATGCGCTTGCCTAATGTTTGCACTGCCAATAAAATTCTCTTATGGAAGTCTTAATGTCTGTGCGTCATGATGTTCACAAATATCTGTGTATATATTTGGTTGGTGAGCATCATGTCCAGACGAGTACATAAGAGAGTTTTGTGATGCATATTTTATATACCAACACTGTACAGTTGTATTGATACACAGTTTTTCTCTCTTTTTCTTCCTCGCTTTCTGTCTGGTTGTCGCCTTCTTCTTGGTCTATCTTTATCACTTTCCTTGACGTCCTTCGTGTAACCTCTCAAACTCCACTAACACTCCACGATCTCCGTCGTATCCAACTATTTTAATTGTTACCTATCTCATCTCTGCTTCTTACACATCACCCAACTCCTCAATCCTCGATTCATCGATATCGAACAACAATCCTATCTCCTTCCTGGGTCCGTGTTTTAATTTCTTAATTCATATTTTTGATAATATTGTCCTTCCCACAAAACATTTTCATTTCCAAACCTCACACTGTCTTCCCTTGACATTTTGGTAAACCTTTCCATCGTTATATCCATAAACTATCTTCTGAACATCCATTCCTCAACCTAATGTTACCTCGATTGCTTTGTACATAAAAATGTATTGGTCTGTGTGCTTTGGATCCTTTTTATTACAAATCGTATTACATTATTTTTTACCATCCATATTTTCTGCATAATTTCATCTTCCCTTTAACACCTTTTTAACTTATATTTCTGACCCATTTTACCAATTTCTGCTTTGTAAATATCAACGTTCTCATGTGCGCTTCTGATCCTATCACCATTCCAATGTGTGTCTTCCAACAACTCTCCTCTCTATTCTCCTTTCATCAAATGTTACTTCCTCCTCGTTTCTTTCGACTCCCCTCTCACTCCCACCCTCGTGCATGTGCCACCCTCTCTGTCCTCCGTCATGAAGAAGGGCCGAGTGGGCTGGAAGAAGCTCGCCGACCAATCACAGCCGCTTCTTGACGTTATGTCCCGGTTGGACCAGGGGGCGGTGAAAGCGAACAGGGAAGACGACAAAGCCCGGAGACGTCGGTTGTATCGACTTGCATCCGAAGAGAAACCGACGTTTCCACTCCAACACCGAAACTTCCACGTACACGTGATGGAGAACAAGGAGATTGTCAAAACCTTGTCGCTGCTGTCAACTTGCACCCAGGACGTTCGGCCGGTGAGTTCTAACGTCCAGTCTAGTGTGGTTTTTAGAGAGCTTTACGTAGGTTGTTGAGTGAGTAAGTTTTTGACTTTTGTGTTTGACACTTGATAGTTAGACTATTAGGACTCAACACATGACATAAGCAGGTAAATTCTATCGTTACAATTATAGGATATTTTGTATAAAAAATATAAAACACACAACAGAAGTCCAAGTATTAGTAACTTGACGAAAACTGTTGGTTACTTTGGTTGAAAATACAAGGTTATATATTTTGGGTAGTGTGTGGTTGCTTACTTCATTTTGTATTTTATTAAATTTGCCATCTAGTGACGATTGACGAAGAAGCAAATAAAGTTCTGACAGTAACAAGTCCCCATGTTCCAGGAACTCGCTGACTTCATGGAGCGCTGGAAGCCCTACAGGTTCCTCTGGAAGAACGACAAGGGTACCCGGGAGCTGATGAACTCCAAGCTTGTCGAGTTTGAGACATCATTGAGGCGTCACGGTGAGCTGGAGGTGCAACTGTGCATCGAGCCGGACTTGCGCTTATTGGGTCGGTGTCTCATCATATCAACAGGTGTGTGGCCGTTGGTCGTTGTTCTTTCACCTTTAGATTCTCTACATTAAAGCTGCCCCGACGTGAGTAGTCATACTTACAACGTAGCCGAGTCCATTAGTACCAGCTTAATTTTCTTACCATTTACTTGAAGCAGTTTCATTAGAAATAATATAAGACCTTGCTTTGGATATCTGAAAATTCCTACCACAGCGGCCGTGACTAATGAGGGTTGTGCACTATACTAAGCAGAAGACCACCTTTACGAATGTATGGAGGAACGCTAGAATATGTTGAGTTTCGTTTGAAACAGCGTGCATGAAAGGAATGTATACGGATCTGAGATTGGCATGAAACTAGTTAAGAGTGAGGGAGTTTTATCAGTGGATATGAACTGATGTCCTCTAGCGGAGTACGATTGATTTGAACCCTGTACAACATGACGCGAACTGCTGTCTTGTGATTGGTTGCAGAGCGGCTCAAGTACGGCCTGATGACCGAGGTCAAGGCGTGCACGTTCCGTATTGGTCAAGCGCTGAAGAAGAAGTACCGCCGTGAGATGGACTACGTGTACGCCGTCATGAGCGAGATGGACAGGAAACTGGAGCGACCAATCAGAGACTTGGATGACGTCAGACTCATTATGGACACGCTGAAGAAGATTAGAGAGCAGGAGGTGGACATGGATTTGAAGATTGATCCAATAGAGGTGCGGTTTATTATCATGATGTGTGTTCTTAGTTTAAGTTCATTGTCGATATTGGTTTTTCCTGTTATTTTCCTCATTATTTTACTAAAATAGAACAAGTTTAGATAACTTGATTAGCTCTATGAAATGTATAACCATAATATTTTATCTCACAGTCACATAGTAAAATTTGTCCCAGATCCAACTGACACAGTCAAAGTGACCAACTGGCAAATGGTATAGACCTAGAATCATTAACATTCAACTTTGTTATTCTCGAGTTTTACTTGACCCATCCCATACGATTGTTATTGTAGTATTGTAATCATTGCATCAGTAGACATTGGGACCTGGTCCTAAATACTGACCAGGTTTTAGCAAACTGTAGAATATGCAGCTCAAGGTAACTAGTCTGATGAAAAACGGGGTTGCTGTAGCGGCTACTGGAAGTCAGCCAACGCCCGTTTTGAAGTGTGTACCCTCTCTCCACACAGGAAGCGTTCAATGTGGCGACACGCTACGAGGTACCGGTGGAGAAGGAAGTGCTAGAGCAGGTAGACAACCTGCGGTACACGTGGCAGCGGATGCTCGCGCGCTCTCTGGACGTTCACGTGCTTCTGCTCAACATGCAGCCTCACTTCGAGGAGGATCTGAGACAGAATCTGGACAACTTCCGGCTGGAGAACATCGAGTACTGTCACGAGTACAGGACCACTGGTCCTATGATGCCGGGACTTACTCCGCGTGAGGCATCGGACCGCCTCATGCTGTTCCAGGTAGGCTGATCATTCAGATTGATTGAGGTGACGGTGTCTCTCCTTCAATTCGTTTTACCTGTTGATACTCTAAACTTGGTAATATTGAAATGCATTTCTATAACAATCTGTTGAGTTATTTATATTCATCTAGGCCTAGCTCTTTAGCACTTCGATGATCTGATCTTGGAGTCCTCCAATACTGAAAATGCTAACAAAAATCTGGACCAATAGCAATTAGTCCAGTTCAGAATCGCATTTCCGTTCGATTTGTGAGGAGACCATTTTTTTATGATTGTTTATTGTAGAGGGGCACTAGAAGATAAAAAATTGCGAGTATATGTTTTTTGAAAATTGGATTGTTGGACCCAAATTTGGATTTTGTTATTTTCATACTTTGGGCCATAACTTCTCCGAAATTGGTCTAATCAAAAAACTTTAAACTACAATAATATTTATAAATTTAACTGCAATAGGATAACAATAGTTTCATTTTGTTCATTTTTCAAATGTACAGTCAGTGTCACAAGTCTAGAGACCATCTGTTTATGTCACGTTTTACAACCTGTACCGACTAACAACAATTTTTCTGAATTTGTCATTTATGATCAATATTATTCAATTAAAGTAACGTATCGATTAAGTGGTCTGCGATTTTTGTATCTTAAAAACTATGGAAAATAGCCTAAGCTGAGGAATCACGTCGATTTTGAGGCCGGGGATTTTTTCGTCGTGACTAGACGTGTTCCAGCCTAAACACGACTCGTCATTGTTGTTTGATAGTTTGGCAATATTCAATAAGGCGGTGGAAAGAGAGCAATTATGCTGTGATCTAAAAACTACACGTAAATGTTCGATTTTGTGAGAAATATCAATTTGATTTTACTAAACAAAATGTGTGAGGTAAATGAAGAATTCTTGAACATAGCGAACCAACTGTAAAATCGACGAAAATCGTTAATGTGTTACTTTTTGTAAAAAAAAAAAAAAAAAACAACAATAAAGTAGGTATTCGATTCCATTAAAAACGGAGAATGTCTAAGCGCAGCTATTTAAAAGATTCCCTGGAGATTTCTTCAGGATATGAGTACCTGTCTGGCTGATATCGGGCATATTAACACCAGTGTCGAAGCGTCCTATGAGACAAAGATAGGTTGTCTACCCTGTATACAAATTTAATTAATACCATTAATACACTTGTGCACAAGTTTATGCTTTCTTTCCTACATTTTCTTGTCTTCCGTGGCTCCCGCGAACGTTTGAATTTAGTTGACGGCGAAGGACTCGACATTCGGCAACACTCTCGCACCATCTCTCTTTGTCCCTTGAAGTTGAATGATTAAAACGTGTGGAGACAAACAGTCGTTTGGTCACTTTCGCTCATGATCAGAACGCTATTTTCGTCAGTTTTTCAAGAATATTTGAGACTTGTCTCACACACCAACTCTGAGCTGTGAACGCGGGCACATTCCAGACACTCGTTTCATAACACAATGGGACTTGGAAATTTGAGGGAACGGCCGTAACAGCATTCAGTTATAAACCTTCACGGTCTGCTTTTGTAAAATGTGATGACCCAACTCAACCCCATGTGTCTTGTCTTCACATTTTTTTATGTTTGAGGGTAAAACGATGGATACTTCAGTAACCAGTTCAAGGCAATCCTTTGACAATGCGAGGTGCGTGCGTCGTGGATTGCGTACAACACAGTACAGTAGTGCAGTGCGAAAGTGTACAATATGTCCAAATAGCATGTGATTTCTTGCCGTATTTTTTTTTTAAATATTATTGACTTTATTGTGTAAACTGTTAGTGACTTACCATGACTAACGATGTGCTCCGCCGAAAGTGATATTGTTGATTCTCGCCTTGGGCGATTCTCGAATGTTCGTTTTGCGTCACCCCCCCCCCCCTCTCATAACCAACTGTTTTTTTTCTACATTGTGAAATATTACACAAAATTATCTATGTCTACCCTAATTACAAGGCCCCGCTTTGCCACTGATTACATAAAAAGATTTCGCGCAAAAGTGGCCCAGGTGCCAGCTGGTTGTACCTTATTCCACGCCATCCCCATATCAAATATTGCATAATATGGGAGAGAGACGTCAAGTTGATCCATTGTGAGAACTGTTTTGAACTTGGATTTAACAGTTTTATGGAATCTTTTCTCGGCTGTAAAAAGTGATAGGCATACGTCTGTGATGCGGTGGTTCTTCAGTTCATCAAGAGTAAAGGGGGCATCTTGCCCACAGATTAGAAGCAGAATCACTTCTTTCATTGCGGCTCGGTCAACAGTTGATCGGGAGTCGACTGTTTTCTTGACTTGCACTTTCTTTGAACTGGAAGCAAATGTATTATACTCTTTCGTTTCGAGATTGTTGCATATATTGACAAAGTTCCAGTGGTCAGACGATCAAGGAATTTCTCGACCATTTTATCTCCCTCTCGATGTCCCTCTCGATGTGCAGTGCTCAAGCTCTTGATGACATCTTCTGGACACGGCTTAGCTATGGAAAGTGATCTTAGTTGTGGATTAGTCAAACCCCAGGAGTCAGCGTCCCACTCGTTGAGAGCATCAATCACTGACTCCACTACTACAATATCCTTTTTGATTTTTGATGGTCCTAATTCCGGATGCTTACGCTTTGACTTTTTAAAGTGGCTGATTTCATGAAGATGACGATTTTCGACGATTTTACAGTTGGTTCGCTATGTTCAAGAATTCTTCATTTACCTCACACATTTTGTTTAGTAAAATCAAATTGATATTTCTCACAAAATCGAACATTAACGTGTAGTTTTTAGATCACAGCATAATTGCTCTCTTTCCACCGCCTTATTGAATATTGCCAAACTATCAAACAACAATGACGAGTCGTGTTTAGGCTGGAACACGTCTAGTCACGACGAAAAAATCCCCGGCCTCAAAATCGACGT
Source organism: Isoperla grammatica (assembly GCA_945910005.1). Taxonomy (NCBI): domain Eukaryota; kingdom Metazoa; phylum Arthropoda; class Insecta; order Plecoptera; family Perlodidae; genus Isoperla; species Isoperla grammatica. The sequence goes on from OX246739.1 coordinate 34,118,943, forward strand.
GATTCCTCAGCTTAGGCTATTTTCCATAGTTTTTAAGATACAAAAATCGCAGACCACTTAATCGATACGTTACTTTAATTGAATAATATTGATCATAAATGACAAATTCAGAAAAATTGTTGTTAGTCAGTACAGGTTGTAAAACGTGACATAAACAGATGGTCTCTAGACTTGTGTCACTGACTGTACATTTGAAAAATGAACAAAATGAAACTATTGTTATCCTATTGCAGTTAAATTTATAAATATTATTGTAATTTAAAGTTTTCTGATTAGACCAATTTCGAAAAAGTTATGGCCCAAAGTATGAAAATAACAAAATCCAAATTTGGGTCCAACAATCCAATTTTCAAAAAACATATACTCGCAATTTTTTATCTTCTAGTGCCCCTCTACAATAAACAATCATAAAAAAATGGTCTCCTCACAAATCGAACGGAAATGCGATTCTGAACCGGACTAAATGGTAGCTTAGTATGCTTTCGACTGCCTTGTTTTGTTTAGAAATCTGTTGTTTAAAGCAACTATGCAAAGAGCTTTAACATGGAAATAAGGAACTCTTCTCCAAATCATCTATCTTTCTTTAGAACCGGTTTGATGGAATGTGGCGCAAACTTCAAACATTCCAAAGTGGCGAGGAGTTGTTTGGAATGCCGATCACCGACTACCCAGAGCTCGGCCAGATTCGCAAAGAGCTCAACCTCCTTCAGAAACTCTACAAACTGTACAATGACGTCATAGATCGCGTGAGCAGCTACTATGACATCCCGTGGGGAGAAGTGAACATCGAGGAGATCAATAACGAACTGATGGAGTTTCAGAACAGGTTGGAAACGTTAAGAATGATATCGCACAGTAGTAATCACACTGCATTGTTCACTTAGACAAAACCTCAGATGAATCCAGTTATTTCGTCCATCATAATTTTAATTTAGATCGATTGGTTTGATTGATTGCTCAAGATACCTTTGATGGTTATGGTTATGATTATGTCTCATTTATAACTGTTATCTCAGCACGGAACATTGTATCAATGTATCACTTGTGTTATAATGTGACCAATATGGGTAGGATACCGTGGCTACTGCTACGTATATCCTGATACATTTGAACGAGTTTCGAGTCACGTCAATCAATTTATAACCTATACCAATAGACCATGGGCCAGCTAATAGAACCCCCCCCCCCCCCCCCCCCCCCCCGGTGCGGAAGGTTTGAAAGTGGTTTTGTATACCTCTTAAGGGGAATGTACACTGAAAATTCTCGATTTTTGAGAAATTCCTGATTTTTTTTTTTTTTTGCATTTTGATTATTGATCCCTTGTTTATCATTAAACAAAGTAGTAATTGGATCCAAATGTGTTGAAAAACATGTTAGCTGCAGGAGCGTGAGCGGTTTAACCATGTTACAGCGAGCAAATCGGTGTTTCACAAGGCTTTATCTCAGTATTATTTTTTCTACGTTTCTAACAATTCTTCTCGCTAAAACTTTTACACAAATGGACTTAGAGCATTGATGTTTTGTGTGTGTACAAACAAGGTATAGATGCAGACAATCAAAAAGGGGATTTTGAAAAAAGTGTTTGGTTTAATTTTTAAAAAATGTTGAACATTTTTTTTATGAAAAATGTACTTAAAAATATAATGTTCATAATTAAAAATGTATAACTTGAGTTGTAAACAAAAAATTGAAAATCCGGTTTTTGATTGTATCAATTGCACATTCGTTAACAGAAAAATAAATTCAAATTTTTTTTTTGCAAAAAATGAGATACTTTTAGCATTTCCCTGGTACATTGTTTATGAATGTAAAGTTAAAAAAAAAAACACAAGAAAAATTCGTTTTTGGTTATTTTATTTTTTTTATTTTTTTCTTCAAGCAACTTGAGGTTAATCCAAATTTTGAAGCAGTTATCTTTACAAGTGGCTGAGATACCATTTTCAGTGTACATTCCCCTTAATATTACATTTTGATTTTCAATTGTTAGCCAACACAACTTTGGTGGAACAGCCAACCAGGGGTGTCCAAAGATTTTGGTCTAAATAGTACAAATATTAATTGTGAGTCTTGTAGTACGAAAGTAGTTAGTTTTACGTAAGGTTATAACTATGTATATTATTGTCTTATTTCTAAAAATTGTTTGAGACCCAATTGGCCATTATCTTCGGAGATATCACCCTGTGTCTTTTTGGACATCATGAAATTCTTTAGTCACAAATGTCGTTTGCGACCACTCTAATGAAAGGTCTTGATGAGTACATTACGAATAAGTAATTTATTATACATGTCAATAATACATTTTCAGGGGTAATCACGCTTTAAACGTCAAAATCCATCTTCGATCGCTATTTTTTGCACTATTAGCTAATACAGGTGAGAAGTTTCCATTTTTTTTCTTTGAAGCTTTGAAATATATGTTAGTGTATTAACATTGTTTGTAATATGTGATTTCCATAGAATAATATCCATTTTAGGTTATCGTTTTAATTTTTAATTTAATTTTTTTTTTCATTAATTTACGTCGTTAAAAAAGAAACACGTTTATTTAAGGATTGTGCAGCTTTTAAAATACAAATTCATGTCACTTAGTTGGTGGAACAGTCAAAAATCACAAAATAACAAACATACTTACATAAACGCTCAAGAAACGCAATTAATATTTATGTATATACATTTGAGATGCCACATTTTGACACCCCTGGTGGGTGCATCCGCTAAAACCGTGTAGTATATCGAGTAAAAATGCGAAGACAATCTATTCAAGTACTCAAACCCGCTTCCATCATCTTCCACAATGTGGGTAATATGGGAGGTCATAGACTGGCAAAACTATATATACTATCTACCCTAAGTAAACCAAAAAATGTATATGGACAGTTTTGTGCACCCCTTAAATGGAAAAATGTATTTAATTAAGTATTTTGAATGTTAAAGAATATATACGTCCAGAATTGTTAATTTACTGTCCAGAATCGCAATTAACATCAATATTGCTCCTTATTTCGCCATGTTTGGATACCCCTGGTGGGTGCATCCACCAAAACTATGTTGGCTAACAAGCTAAAATCGAAAGACAGTGTACCAAAGTATCCAAAAACAGTTATAAACTTTATATGGGGAACGGCGGGTTACAAATGGGGTAAACCCTATACATGTTATGCTCAAAGTAAACAAATAAAATGTATAAATTATTAAATTCAATGTATTATATATTGTGTTGTGCGACCATTTAAATGGAAAAATGTATAATTAACAATTTCAATGTGTTAAAGGTTACTTAATTCCAAAAATGTTCATTTTATTGTCAATATCACAATAATTATCATTAATATTGCTCACTATTTCGACATTTTGGATAGCCCTGGTAAGTGCACTCACAAAAAACCATCTTGGCTAACAAGTAAAAATCAAAAGGTCATGTATCAAAGTATACAAAAACACTTTCAGACCTTCCAATATTGGAGGGGTGGGGGGTTACAGATGAGGCAAACATGATACATTTTAACCTAAAAAAATCACATAAAATGTATATAGAATGTTTTTCTCACCCCTGAAAAATAAAAATTCATGTTATCAAGCATTTTAGATGCGTGAGGTTATATACTTACAACTAATTTGATTTATTCTCAAGAATTGCATATAATATTAATATCGATTTGTATGGTGGCACATTTGGACAACCCTGGTAGATGCACCCGCCAAACCCATGTTGGCTAACAAGCAAAAATCAAAAGTACATATATAATAGTAATCGAAACCACTTTTAGACATTCCATTATTTGAGGGGTGGGGCGTTACAGAGCGGCCAAACTATATACATGTTTTGCTCGAAATAAAAACAAAACATGAAAAGATAACTAGTTTGTGTAACCCTGAAAATCAAAAAATTGTATTATTTAGTAGCTTACGTATAAAAGAGTACATCCTTATAAAAATAGTTAATTCTTTGAACTGGCAACATACCTCAATTAATATTTTTATGGTTTCCACAGTACCACATTTGGACACCCCTGGTGGGTGCACCCACCAAAACCATGTTGGCTAACAAGTGAAAATCGAAAGTCAATATATCAAAGTACTCAAAACCACTTTCAGACCTTCCGCACCGGGGGGGGGGGGGGGGGGGAGGGGGGGTTATAGCTGGCCCAAGGTCTACAATGCTTATCCAGTTGAGGCCCTGAAGCCACTCAGATAAGTGATGTAATAAGTGGCCTATACATAATTACCGAAAGCAGCAGAGTCGTAATTTTGATTTATTTCCGTTCATATGTTTTAGTACACCTAAAGCAGATGTTAATTTACCAGCTCAGTATGTGTGTAATGGGAAAGAAACTCGCACGGCAATTAGAAAACCTGATGTCAAGTCCCAGTCGGAGTAGATTTTGTAATTTCTGGTTTTGATTTATCCCCAACTTAGATGCCGGAAGCTACCCAAGGGCCTGAAGGAGTGGCCAGCGTTCTTTGCTCTCAAGAAAACAATCGACGACTTCAACGACATGTGTCCACTTCTTGAGCTGATGGCCAACAAGGCCATGAAGCCACGTCATTGGCAGAGGATCATGGAGGTCACTAGTTACAACTTCGAGCTGGAGAGTGAAGGGTTCTGTCTGAAGAACATCTTGGAGGCTCCCCTTCTTCAGTTCAAGGAAGACATAGAGGTATGCACAGGGAAAGCCTTGAGCGCCCATGAGCTGATTTTTCAAGATGAAAAAATTGTTGCTTTGACGTATTTGTTTTTCATTCTAATCAACCAAATTTGATTGGACGCCGATATTTTCCCACAAGTGTACGGAGAGAAAAGACATATAGTAACTCATTGGGTTGTTTTCTCAAGGACATCTGCATATCGGCGATGAAGGAGAAAGACATTGAGGCTAAACTGCGCAGTGTCGTCAACGAGTGGTCAGTTCACGAATTGACCTTCATGACCTTCAACAACCGAGGCGAACTGTTGCTTCGAGGCGACACGACGGCGGAGACGATAGGACAGCTTGAGGACAGTCTCATGATACTCGGATCACTCATGTCTAACAGGTGAGTTCAGGACAGCCGACGTGTACCTTTAGTTCTCGGTCCGAATACAGGTGATTGCCGAGTAAATACCTGCTCTAGTCCTTGCCTGCATCACTCATCAGGCTTCAGCTGATTTTTCCAACTACAACGACATGCCTATTACACTCCTGCAAAAAACTGGCTAAATAGTCTATTGTATCTGGCGATTGAAGCATTTACCAAGGTATAAAATATTATAATTTATGTTCTATTTGCCGGAATATAGAATGTGATCACGTGTATTGTTTCTCAGGTACAACGCCCCGTTCCGGAAACAGATCACGCAATGGGTCGGTGACCTTGGAAACACCAACGAGATCTTGGAGCGCTGGTTGTTGGTTCAAAACATGTGGGTGTATCTGGAGGCGGTATTTGTTGGCGGAGACATTGCCAAGCAGCTGCCCAAAGAAGCTAAAAGGTAAAGTAGGTCTCCATATTTCCGATGTCGAACCTGGATCTAGTTGCCGTGATACTTCCCACCCTCGTGTTCACATTGAAAATGTTTCGGGTACAACGGGGTTGGCCTAGCTGTCTAGTTCTTTAATAAGTGATAGTTTGCCTTATTACTCCTTCAGAGTGAACATGGAAGTTACTTTATATCAGAAGATAAAAGAAACAACTTGCCTTTGGTAATATTAGATGATCACTATGGTCTCTATTCATTTAGCAATTTGAAGCAGGCAATCCGCACTAAAGAAGCGGACAATGTCAACAAAATATCATGAGATATAGGACAGAATAATACAAACATAACAGCGGTACTAGTCGTATGTATTGCACTTTTGAGGTGTCAGTTAAAAAGAGGGTTGCAACAAGCAGAGAATAATATCTACATCCCCAAGTACTTTTTGACATTCAGTTTGTCTGCCTTTAATATCCATATTATTAAACACAGAGGAAATTGGCGGCAAAAGCGAAAACTAACAAGGTTTTCATGGAACTGTTTGACAGTAAATCTGTTTGTGTCACCACAGGTTCAGCAAGATAGACAAGTCATGGCAGAAGATCATGCAGAGAGCGCATGAGACACCTGGGGTTGTGAGTTGCTGCGTCGGAGATGATCTGTTGAAGCAGCTGCTGCCTCACTTACAAGAACAACTGGAGCTGTGTCAAAAGTCACTCAGTGGTAGGTAACACGATTCGTGTCTCTTTGTGCATAGGCTAAACCTTCAAGCATTGGGTACCTCACGTCTTATTCGCTTTAGAGCTGGCATTGTACATTTTGATTGCCCAGGCTCAGTTTCTCCATTTATAAATATTGACATAGCGTTATTACAAGATCATTTGATAAGTACGGCTTTTAATCGAACCATATTAGAACCCTTCTCAGGATTGGTGACAAATGCTGGAATTCAGGTCACAATAATGCTCGGTATTTTTAGTAACATAAAGGGGAATGGCGAAGTAAGTTCCACACACGACATTACCCCTCGTAGATAAGTGGGCACTGCAATGGAGACAACATTACCTTTGCTTTGTTCTCCCGATACATGATACATTATGATGATGATAATGATGATGCTGATGAATGATGTTGCTGATGAATGATGATGATGTCCAGGGTATCTGGAGAAGAAACGAACGATGTTCCCGAGATTCTTCTTCGTGTCCGACCCGGCTCTGCTGGAGGTTCTGGGCCAGGCCTCAGACTCGCACACCATTCAGAACCACCTGTTGTCCATCTTCGACAACATTCGCTTCGTCAAGTTCCACGATGCCGAGTACAACAAGATGACGGCCATCATATCTTCTGAAGGAGAGTCGATACTGGTGAGTACAAGATGTATGCATAATTTGTTCCAATGAAAAGACTATATACTACACAGTACATCAAAATGACAGCCATGGTATTTTTCTAAGGAGAGTATTTTAATGAGAGGTCAGTATTAATCCTTCTTTTTTGTATTTTCTGTTATCGCTTTCTGCTAAACTGTTACTTCTGCATTACTTAACAAACACGGGACTGGTTTAGGACCTCAAGCCACCTAAAGTAGGCGTCCAAGACCAAGAATATTGAATGGTTCAGCACTAGTTTGGCGTCGAGCCCCTATACAAAATAAAAAAAAATAAAAAAATAATTTCTACATGAAGAGTCGTTCGTAGATCCTCATTCATATGAATGATAAATCCAATAACGTAATACACATTCGTAGAAATTATCAGGCGATTTGTTACAGCACTAATTTAAGTGTTGTTGAACAGTTGGAGAGAGCAGTGAGAGCCGAGGGCAGTGTGGAGACATGGCTGACGTCATTACTGCAGACTTCCCAGCTGTCCCTGCACGGGATCATCCGACAAGCCTCAATCATGATCAACGACCCGAACCTGAATCTTCTAGCATTCCTCGATAAGATGCCTGCTCAGGTACGCAACTAAGACCAATGCTTTATAACTGTAATGTATTTCTTCTGAAACTTTTGGCGATGCCTGCAAGGTACACAACTCAGACCGCTGCTTTAGTTTAGAGTATAGGGACATATACTTATGATCGCAATCGAGATTAACCTCCAATGTTTCGATGACATTCAAGAAGTGAACTAGTTTTTAATTCTAGCTGAAGATATAAAAGTCCTTTCACAACAAACTTGAAGATGACAACTTCTTTGATGAATAAGGCACTGGCCAGCCAAATGCCAGTATTTTAAAAAGCTACCTGCTGATTTAATCCAATTCACTCCCCTATGACGCCAGTATTCACAAGGTTAATGCGAAGCTACTTTATCAGCACACGTTGCGCTAAGAGATGTGTTTTTCGCACTAGGTGGGTATCCTGGGCATCCAGCTGATCTGGACGCGGGACGGAGAGGCAGCGCTGATGCAGGCGCGAGCAGACAAGAAGATCATGGCGGAGACCAACAATAAGTTCCTCGACATCTTGAACACGCTGATTGATCAGACAACGCGAGACCTGACCAAGATGGAGAGAATCAAATACGAGACACTCATCACCATCCACGTGCATCAGAGGGACATCTTCGACCTCATGGTACGTCAAATGCTGCACTGAAGTTATATGACTTTGTACCATAAGTTTTTAACCATAAGTTTCATATTAGCTGTTAGAATGGATTCTTTTAATCTGTTGGAAGTCAACTATGTGCTGGTTAGTTTCGTATTGCATAGAATGCTAAGGTGGTATATAATAAACTTAGTGACTAGTGAGTGAGTTATTACTAGTTATTACTTGAGAGTTTGTAAACACAAAGTTAGTTGTAGAAACGAGATTCAGAAAACCCCCAAGTCCGACGAGCCCCACTTGGGCAATTTAATACGTGTATTTCAATTCCTGTACGGGTGTTTTTACCACTAAGGCATACCTGAAAATTGAACACAGTTTAAGTGCACTAACATCTGAATATGTCATAATATTACTACGGTTATCAATTTAAATTTTCTGATAAGCTGTATGCTTTAACACATTTAGTGCGACACAATATGCAGCTAGCACCATCTATACTTTATACCAGGCTGGCATGTCACCATAGAAACCGGTTCGTAGGGGTATTGTCCACCCCTTGAGTAGCGCTGTCAACGTTGGGGCGAGATGTTGATGTGATTCGTGGAAAAAGATAATTGAGCCTTGCTTCCTTTAAATTGACCTTGTTGTTGTTCAAGGTTCAAGAGTCCAGGCGATGAGAGCTTTAAGCATTCCATTAGGGGTCGGTAAAGTTAAACGCCACATCTCGCGGTGACATGCCGGCCTGGTATGGAGTATAAGCCCCACTCTGTTTCAGGTGCGAATGAACGTGCGCTCGCACAACGACTTTGAGTGGCTCAAGCAATGTCGGTTCTACTTCAAGGAAGATCAGGATAAAACGTCAATCGCGATCACTGATGTCAACTTCACATACATGAACGAGTATCTGGGCTGTACTGACAGACTTGTCATCACACCCCTTACCGACAGGTTGGTTCTTACGCACACAATTCACAAATGAACCCTTTGCTGTCCAATTATGCTGTGTAACATTAAGAGCAGTGGCTGTGTTGGCTCGTAAGTACATTTTGGTTGAATTAGGTAAAGGTACCACATTGGAATATTTGAAAATTTGAAATCATAAAAATAAAATTTTAAAAAATTCAATCTGACTGCATGTTTGGTAATGTTGAGCTTTCTTGGCATATACGATGACCGGAAAGCGTCAATATCGCCTCATATTCACATCTATCAGAAAATTGGGATCTGAAATAAAATAAGCTAAAGTCGCTTCGTAGAAACTTTGGGGCTGGTGACGTCACAGATGGGCGTGTCGGAGCCAATCAGCGGGCGGCTTTCACCAATACTCCCATTTGATTGGCTGAGTCTCACTCATCTGTGATGTCACCAGTCCCAAAGTTGCTGTGGAGCGGCTTTACAACCGTATCTTAATGTTGTTTTTTAATGTATTTTGAAAAAAAAACGAATCTCGAATGATTAACAAAAGCAACGTGCACAAAATTAATAATAATATTGTCAGATAAATTACCTATGAACATTCTTCGAGTGACGTAATCATCCACTCCTTATGTTACTTGCCAGAAGGATTAGGAAGGTATAGATCTCTCACAGCAAGAAGTAAGATAGTATCAGGACCGCCCACATTTAGTTTCCAGCTTAACAAACGCGAATCACTAACGTTTTTCCCGATTATCTAGTACAATTTGGTTGCGGTTAGTTTTTTGACGGTAACGTACAAGAAAACGTGCAAGCAGGTTTCCGTCAAAAAACTTAACGCAACCAAATTGTACTAGAAAATCGGGAAAAACGTTAGTGATTCGCACTTGTTCAGTTGGAAACTAATTGTGGGCGGTCCTGACTCCCCGACACTACTTTACTTCTTGGTGTGAGAGACCTTTAATTGAGTCTCTTACGCTTGGCAGGTGTTACATCACCCTGGCCCAAGCCCTGGCGATGTCGATGGGGGGAGCTCCGTGTGGCCCTGCTGGGACGGGAAAGACGGAGACAGTGAAAGACATGGGCAAGACTCTAGCCAAGTACGTCGTCGTGTTCAACTGCTCGGACCAAATGGACTACCGCGGTCTCGGCAGGTAAGAGAGTAAAGGAATTTAATAGAACATCCCCACGATACCTTGTCTCATGCTGACATTTTTACATGAGTAATTTTTTAAACAAGATCTTCTACGCATATTTACTTTTGCAGTCTTAGAAGAATATTATTGTAAATTAAAGAATTAACACAATTTAATACAAAACAATATTGAACCCGGCACCCCCACCAACAGGAGAAATTACTTTTGGAAATGGTTAAAGTATCAGTTCACGCTTTTGCTTCAAGTCAGACATTTGCTTGGTGTTTTATATAAAAATATAAGTATTCACATTCTTGTCTTCGAGTATCTGATTGGATCGATTTGATTTAGATTGTTTCTAAACTGATGATTGATGATTTGTATAAACTATAATACAATTAAGGACTGGAAAAGCGTATTTTATATTGAAGTTAATCTGGTCGACTATGTGAGATTATGTCGTGTTAGTATTGAAGTGATCGTCAACGTCCTTTGCCAATATAAGTATTAGTCTGATGACTCTGCCAACATAGCAAAACATTGAACATCAACTCAGCATCAACATATCAGTCATGGATCATGAGTGGTTCCACAGCAACATTGTGAATTGTGACGTCATAAATGAGCGATTTGGAGTCAATAATCGGGTGGTTTTATTAAATACTGACAATTAGTTGGGCAATGTCTCACTCAAGTATGACGTCAACATCCACAAGGCTGCTGTGGAACGAATACAACCAAGTATGTATGTAATATATTCGAGTCCTTGTAGGATCTATAAGGGTCTGGCGCAGTCTGGCTCCTGGGGCTGTTTCGATGAGTTCAACCGTATCGAGCTACCTGTACTGTCCGTCGCGGCCCAACAGGTGGCTGTCGTACTGTCGGCCAGGAAGGAGAAGAAGAAGTCTTTCACCTTTACCGACGGGGATATCGTTGAGCTTTGCCCAGAGTTCGGCATCTTCATCACAATGGTGAGATCATATTACGTCTTTGAGCATTCACTGCTTTGTGTTGCATCTCATGACACCTCTTACAATAAAAACGTTTTTCAGAAATGGTGAAATCAAAATATTAAAAATGTAACGAAGAATAACCACGTGGCTATAAACAAAAACTAATCATAAAAGCGCGTAAATTTTCTACAGCATCGTTCGCTATCGAAATGTGACCGCGATTATTGATCGTGTGCTTGTTTCATTTTAATACCTTTTTAACAAATGGTAAGATCCAAATGGAATGTCTGGCTTTCTTAACTATACTCCACATCCAAATTCCCAACCAAAATCTTCTTAATCATGTGCTATACTGGCGGTAACGTCGCAAATAGTAGTCCAAATATTCCATGTTCATCAAGCCACCTAATGTATACAAAATTCAGCTCTTGTAGCCCTGGAGTTCCCACTACCTAATTTGTAGATTGTTCTCGTGTCAATAATGTATTTTGATGTTTCTTTAAGACGCTACGTTCAGAATATTAACAACACTCTTGTGTTTATTATATTGTCACTATCCCTGCTTCGAGGTAGATCGACTCAATACGTTGAATGTTAGAGGTCTATCATTCGATGAAGGCTCTGAATATTACAATGAGTCGTCATCCTAACAATGTTATTAGCATTAAATAGGTTAAACATTATCTATTACAAGCCCCAAATGTTTCATCTCCGGATCTAGAACCCCGGCTACGCTGGGAGGAAGGAACTCCCAGAGAACCTGAAGATCCAGTTCCGAACGGTGGCCATGATGGTGCCGGACCGGCAGATCATCATCCGAGTCAAGTTGGCCAGCTGTGGTTTCCTGGAGAATATCACCCTTGCTCGGAAGTTCTACACTCTGTATAAACTCTGTGAGGAACAACTCACCAAGCAGGTATGCCCAGATGCGTTTTAATACACACAACATGCACTATTTTCGGAGAGAACACTTACGGAATTATAAGTTGAAGCCAAGTTGGATCTGTTTTTCAATAGAGAGAAATTGGTTAAATTTTGAGCGTAGCGTAAAGAGGCTTACACAAGTTTATTTCGTTTTTACAAAAGCAAAAGGACAACATACTCAAACACGCACAAGCAAACATCACATGAATATATATTTGAATTTGTTTTTATTCACTGTTAAACTATAATCTGTAATGTAAGTCGTAATGGATATTGTGCATGAAATGATGTAATACACTAACTTTGTTCTGGTATGTCATGGATGTATTTCTCTCCTTTAAGGTACATTACGACTTTGGGCTGCGTAATATTCTGTCCGTCCTTCGAACCCTGGGAGCGGTGAAGCGAGTCAACTTCAAGGACACTGAAAGCACAATCGTGATGCGAGTATTACGAGACATGAACCTTTCCAAACTCATTGGTAAAGACTCCACATTCATATCTTACAATCTTGATTTGAATACATTGGTTTATTTAAACACTATATGAAGGAAATAGCGTGTAAAGCCGGTTATATTTACAAATTCCAGTAATCTAGAGGGGGGGGGGGGGTTGGAGGTGAGGGCAAATAGTGTGTCCCTTTGTTCCCCCTGCCCCGAGCAACACATCAGCGATTTGATCAGTGAACTTGAATACATTTTGAGTTGCTGACCCATACCGCCGTATCTCTACTTTCAAAACAAGGATAATTACCTCGAAACAACATTATTACCGATGCCTTTGTCATACACGAGTTTCATGACCAACCAGCAATCGGTATTTGAAATAGGGGCTCTCTGATAGGCTAAGAATAAGCTTCTGTAAGGTTGTATGTATAGCATTGATGTGTCCAGCACAGATGAGCCCCCCTACCCCCCCCCCCCCCTATGTCTCGGATGAGTGACCTTGACCCACCTGTTGCAGACGAGGACGAACCTCTGTTCATCTCTCTAGTCGCCGATCTGTTCCCCAATCAGGCGCTGGAGAAGACAGAGTACCCCGAGCTGGAGGCGGCGATAGCCAATCAGGTGGAAGCTGCCGGACTCGTCTATCATCCGCCGTGGGTGCTCAAGCTCATTCAGTTGTACGAGACGCAACGCGTCCGCCACGGTAAGGCCCTCTGCACGAGCAATCTATTACTATGCTGAAAACACATTTTCTATGGCGCGTTTAGACGACTTTCAACATTTGACACTGTTAGCAATAATTGCTCAAAGTAGGAATCTGTTCTAATTTTCCTCAATATTTCCTACAGTCAACCAATGGCTGAACGGTATAGTGTCACGCTGGACATTTTCTACCAATAGAAGCTAAGACCATGCCATTGAAGTTCAACACAAATTGCTCAACATACATTGCTCTAGCTGGCAATTGAACAAGTTTATCTCCTAAGTGAAATGTAGTATATAAGAGTACAATGCCCACACAAGGAATTGTCTGTCTATTATTATCACTCGTCTCGATTAGCCAAAGTTACAAAAATATGAGACGTGAATACCCAAACATCTTGCTCGGTCATTTAAAGATTGATAGCATCAAAACTATGTTTTAGGTGCATGTTGGATACTAAGAGGTCGTTGTTGGTTGAAGGTATAATGACGCTGGGCCCTACGGGTGCCGGAAAGACTACCTGTATTCACACGCTGATGCGGGCGATGACCGAGGTAGGAAACTCGCACCGAGAGATGCGGATGAACCCTAAAGCGATCACCGCAAACCAGATGTTTGGCCGACTCGATGTGGCCACTAACGACTGGACTGACGGTAAGTTACAATCACAGCTGACAACTTATTCTGTAAACTGTGGACCGCAAACGACGTAAGTGATCATAACTAAGGTCCACCTAAAATCCCCTCTCGTTGAAAACGGGCGCGCTACTAGTGGTTATTTAGTGGAGCTTGCTCCTAACAATTTACAGACAAATTTCAGAAACTAGAGTCATCTCATCGTTTTGTTGAGTACTTTGTTATTACTTGCAACGAAATACCTTTTGTAGAAGATAGTTCATGAGGTAAAATCGTCTCATGTGATCCATATACTTTTTTGTATAATAAGCTGTTTATTTTATATTCCCAATGTGAAAAACAAAATGTTCAAAATCCACCTGTGACTGTGAATCGAACCAAGGTATCCCACGTTCTAGGGTGGCGCCATTTACTGGATTTCTGTTAATTAATCTTTACACCATAAATGGACGGCATCAATGGTATCTTTCAATTTATGAAAACTAAAAGGAAAATACTTAATTCTCATGACATTCTAGTAACGTTTTCCTGTAGAACCCCTTCATGTTCATTAGGTTTCTCTTGCCTCTAATGTTGAGTGTTGTGCAGGAATCTTCTCGGCTCTCTGGCGCAAGACACTCAAGCTCAAGAACGACGAGTTTGTCTGGCTGGTTCTGGACGGACCGGTTGACAGTATCTGGATAGAGAACCTCAACTCTGTCCTGGACGACAACAAGACGTTGACTCTCGCTAACGGAGACAGACTGACCATGGCTCCGACCTGCAAGATCATCTTTGAGCCGCATAACATTGACAACGCCTCACCGGCCACGGTCTCCAGGTACAAACATATCAATTTCTTCCAGCATGGCATCCATACATGGGAACTCATATTAAACCCCTTCCATGCTCTTTGTCTATCAATGGTCTTTCAAGATGATTACCATTGCTGCTTCTGATGAGTGTATCAATAGGCAATATTGGTGTTACTCTTTATGGTACATGTAAGGACTAATACTTCAAATGCATGATAAATCTCCAATTGATCACTCGACACCAATATTCTATTCTATTCTACCATCTAAAGTAGATCCACGTTGTTTTTAAGTGCAGAAGATAGTAGATACACTGGAACCTTTTTTTTTGCAGTTTGATCAGGTTTATTTGAATTGTTTACCGTTATTAAGTTCTACACCAAAAAGAAAAGTACTTTCGACTTCTGGCAAAATATGATATTGGTGTGGCCAATGTAGCAGTTACAAAGCAAGTTTGGAATATTATTAATTGTTAAATCTCTTTACCCCAACTGGTCTCAGTAATAATCCTTGCTACGTATGTTGTATTGAGAAGAATATGTTGAATTGAAGTCCATTTGACTTTGAAATGATGACTCTGTGTAGGCATGAGGTGTGTATGTGTGGTTGTCTGCAGGAACGGAATGGTTTACATGAGCTCTTCTGGTCTGGACTGGAGCCCGGTAGCCAACAGTTGGCTGAAGAAGCGGAACCCACGCGAGACAGAAGTGTTGACCGAGCTGTTCGAAGCAACGTTTGCCCAGATCTACTCTTGGTGTACACAAAACCTGGTGTTCGTCATGACCATTCTGCAGTGCAATATCATTCTGCAGGTATGTGGGGTTTTACAAGTCTACAGTACTCACCCATTTTATGGACTAGAAATAATGTTAACATTAGTACTAAAGATGATAAGACAAATTTTATAACCGAAGCTTGTAAAAAGTTGAAGTAATATCAAACATTGGGAATGTGCAAGCAGCCGAGTTAAGCAGTACTTAGTCGAGCAAAATTAAATAAATACATTTCTAGTCTTTCACAGTCGTACAAGAGTTGCATAAATTTGTTCTGATTTGGAATGTTTACTGTAAAGGGTACTTTCGTCTTCAATTTACTTGTACCAAATCATCCTGTACACGACTATTTTTGAAATTTCTTTATGTAACCAGTTATTAGCAATGTTTTGTAAAAAGGCGAAGCCAAACGGAGTTAAGTATTGCAATACAAGAGTACCAAAGCGAGAAAGGTTGTGTGATGTCCTATCTCACTTATTTGCCAGATGCTGCACCTGCTGACTGGACTGCTGCCTCGTCAGATACCCGATCCCCCTGAAGGCGGACCCGCCCCTACAGAAGGTGACGTAGACGAGGATGAGAGAGAAGTTCAGGAGCCGATCATTGTCAAACCTCTCACTGCTCCACACTTGCAGAAGCTCTACGTCTTTGCTTTGGTAATCTATACACTGTATAAACACGTACATTAAGGTTCAATGCTCACACTTCAATGGTTTTATTTCAATTATTGCTTAATTACCTATTATCATTAACTCTTATATACAGAAGTGTACGTCTAGTTCCTCTACTGTACCTGTTTTATGTTGACCCCAGATCCTTTCTGTTTTAAGGCATGGAGTTTTGGAGCGTTCCTAGAAATTGAAGACAGACTAAAATTTGACGAATATCTGAAGGACAAAATGACATCCCTTGATCTTCCGCACTCAGACAAAACTCCAAAGGCGACAGTCTTTGATTTTGTGGTCAGTGCTAAAGGTAAGTTTTCATATTCACTTGTTTATAGCAGGAATCTATAGTCTTATCTGCTCTAGTGGACATTTGTTAGGAAAAAGCAATGACTATACAGCAGATACAAATGTGGGTTTAATTCCCACCAAAGTCTCGTTACATTTTTTATGTACAGTACGCTTGGCGCCAACATTGCATAGGTACTCGTATGTTGGCATTGAGAGTGTGACCTCCATATCAATGTTCCCCAGGACGCTGGGATCACTGGAGCACCATGCTGGATTCATACGCCTACCCCGAGATGTCTTCTCCAGACTACAGCAGCATTCTGGTGCCCATAGTGGACAACGTTCGTATCAATTACCTCATTCACACAGTGGCCAAACAGGACCTGCCTGTGCTCCTCATAGGTACAATAATAATAATAATTTTTGTAGGAATACCCGTTCTATGGTGCACACCAGCTTTACCTGATGTGCCCCTCTTAAGGTGAACCTCATAGGTACAACATCCTATAAGTTAGAGCAAAAAGTATATAACGTAGCACATGGGGGTTCAGTATGGGCTGAAATGAATCTAGGATTCAACACAAGGGATACATTTAGTATCAAATCTCAGTGGTTCGGTGTCCAACACACTACGTGGCCTACTGGCAAGAACATTCCTCAATGCAGACCATAGACCTCAGACTAAGCCTTTTCCTATTTATTTCGATGCAATATTGTAAAATTGGCACACACTTTTGGGAGATTTTAATTTTATTCATGGGAAAGTAACATTTAACGAATGTAATTGGATAGTTGATTACGGGATTTTGATGAAGTTTACATTAAACAGGAATCATGTAAAATTGAATTATACATCTGTACTTATCATGTTGTACAGAATCGTAATCATCATTATCCATCCCCGTTTCCACCTCTGACAGGGTCGGTTTGACTTCCATAGACTTCCAGACTTCCATACCGTCCTATCCTCCTACGCTCATCTCTCTTCCACATGCTTTATCCACTCTCTTTTCTTCTACAGATCTCAGGAAAGGTTTTGCCAAGTCCTGGAAGTTCAATAATCAGTGAAACATTTATCAGATTGGCCTAAGCTTAACACCAATGCAATCTCGTTATGATTGTATGAAATTGGAATTGTTACCACATCTCGAGTTTAAGTAAAAATACATATTAAGCCTTTTTCCTGTCGTAATTAAATCAAACGAGAATAAATCGATTTTCTGCACCAGAATAATGAGTTGCATTATACGGGGTTCAATGTAATTACTACGGGCCGCGACAGCCTCTAGTCACAAAGAATATTGAATGTGTTGTGTTTATTGTGTTCAAAAAGGCAGTACTAACATTATGTCACATCTGGTGTTGACCACAGGCGAGCAAGGTTCAGCCAAGACCGTGATGATCAAAGCGTACATGAAGAAGCTCAATCCCGAGGTTTACATCGGTCGCTCTTTCAACTTCTCGTCCGCAACGAGTCCCTTCCAGTTTCAGAAGACGATCGAAAGCTACGTGGAGAAGCGCATGGGCAGCACATTCGGTGCTCCAGGAGGGAAGAAAATGGTGAGAAGACGAATCCAGCTCGTGTTGTTGGGAATTTCGTTTTATAACGTTTACGGTATTTGATAGTAGTGCTGGGTGTGTTTCTTGCAAACGAGGGACTAAATAATCAGTTGCCAATGGATTAAAGGTAATACATTACTAACGCCAGTGTATGTATTAACTCATGCAGAACTGGTTTAGGGTGCATTCGAAACACAGAACTGTTGGCAAAACACACCCACACCTCTCTGATCTCGAACCAACTACCCATTTATTAACATAGGGTTAGCTCCAACGGGTTCAATTGTATAAGTATATGCCACTGTACACTACCTATCGAACAATTCTTAATTTTGGTCGCTGGCCTTACCAAAGAATGAGTTTTCTGTTTTCAGGCAGAATCGAGGGCATCTGAAGTTTTGTACAGTAGTGTGCATATGATCTTATACACACAGACCCATGCACGCAAATTTACAACACAACTTATCTTTGCTTGTTGAGGTGGTCTTTATCGACGATATCAACCTGCCGGAGATAAACGAGTGGGGAGATCAGGTGACCAATGAGATTGTCCGCCAGATGATGGACATGAGGGGTTTCTACAGCCTGGAGAAGCCAGGGGAGTTCACAAACATAGTGGACGTTCAGTTCGTTGCGGCAATGGGGCAGCCAGGTAAGTGAAGGGGGGGGGGGGGGGGAGGGGTGGACCGGACAATCGACCTGAAAGTTGGAATTTAGCATATTATTTTGGAAGTAGCAATCCTGTTAGTAGACTCCTGGTACAATAGTCTAAGTGTTATCTCAGTTTTACTATCACACATTTGTGTCATGCCAGTTGGCCGGAAAATTTCTGGTGCCCACTTCGTAGAACATAGTGATCAAAAAGCTTCTCTCTACGAGTGTTATAAAAATGTGTGTCTTTGAAACATACAAACTGCATGATATATAAGTATTTGTGGTTTTAGGGCACACTGCATCAAAGTTGTTAGTGCCTGTCTACAATTGCATGTTTCATGCATCACTATATCATAATAATTCAGCATATATATTAACATGCTCAAACACTACACCTAATGGCACTTTAGCTACATAATAATTAGTGTAATTTTTTTGTGTGTAGATTCTCACAAACTATTATATAAGTTGGCACCAGCACAGCTCGTCATTTGCCTCGAGCTCAAGCTTCAAACAGAACTTTACAAGCACTCTTCAATGTAGACAACACAACAGTAGTTGCTGGGCACAATCAAAGGTAACCATAAGCTTATCTTCTAAATGGTGTTCTCGCAGTTGGTAGAGGTCATCTTACTATAGTTTTGGTTTAGTAACCTTTTTCTGATCAGTTTTACTACTTAGTGAGTAGTATGTACAGAACCAAAAAATTGAACAACCCCGACCAACGAGTCAATTGACAAGATTTTCCAAGTGATCGGCGAAGGTCACTACAACATGGCTACTCATGAATTTTCTTGACGTACAAACGGTATGGGTTCAATCGTCGCCTCTTTTATTACATAACATACTGTAATATGCAACCTGATTCCATATTGGTTCACATCGCTGTGGAATACTTCAGAAAACAGTACTTGTTTGCAGGTGGGGGCAGGAACGATATTCCGGAACGCCTGAAGAGACAATTCTGCGTGTTCAATTGTACAACCCCGACCAACGAGTCAATTGACAAGATATTCCAAGTGATCGGCGAGGGTCACTACAACATGAAGCGAGGGTTTTGTTTGGAGGTCAGGAACCTCGTCAAGAAGGTCATTACCCTCACGCGACATCTGTGGGAGAAGACCAGGGTACGAACAGCATAAGCATGGCCTATCTCTAAATAATCTTGAAACTTTACTCCTACGCGATGTACACCGTTACCAAAATGTCTTCCTTTAATCACTGCCCACGTCCCCACGACATTTTCCTTTTTTCAATTAATCAAAATAATTATCATAATGGGCATCATCACACAACTTGGCTCCAACTGTTTTGGCGAGAAATAGTTTAGTCACATCACTAAGTCACAAATAAGTCTACTCGTCCTTGCAAGATTTAACGATCTTCATTTTCTTTTGCCTTTCCAACATATGTTCACATTTCCTTTTGTCATCACAAATTTTTGTTTTGTTCACTACGTACCATGGCTCGTGAAACTATTGGTATAAAATAATTGACCATCAGTCAGCTTTCCAAACTCCAGAATTGTAACCAATTTCTAACGCCGCTCTCAATCTTCATCGACTTGTTGAATAAGAATTAAAAACCAAAGATAGAACACTTGGAAAGCATTGTTGTTGACAGACCTTGTTTACAGGCCCACCTGTTGCCAACACCTGCAAAGTTCCACTACGTGTTCAGTCTCCGAGACCTGTCTCGTATCTGGCAAGGGATGGTTGGCACCCTCTGCACGGTGATCGAGAACGAGTCTGTGCTGATAACGCTGTGGAAACACGAGTGTACCCGAGTGTTCGCCGACCGACTCACGATCGTCTCGGACAAGGAGTGGTTTGATCAGCAACTGATGAAGACCATTGAGGAGGATCTGGGGGCGTCGTATCTAAAACAGGCTGAGCCCAGCTACGTCTTCGTGGACTTCATGAGGTGAGTCGACATGGAAGTTACTGGTTGTGTTACTCGATGTGTGCCTTGATGGTATGATTCATATCACCAGAAATCATGATTAAGGTGACTTAAGGCGGGTTCACACAAAATGACTAAGACTAACGATTTGTGTTTAAGAAAGTTGAAGTATACGATCTACATTGAAGCGTTCACATACTTTACTAGTGATTAGTGTTTAAGACCGAGTGATTAAGAAAGTTCATTATTGTTTTTCACGATTGTTAAGCGTTAGTAACAACCAATCGCTGCGTGGAACGCCACAGTTGTTCAACCAATGAAAATCGTACCATCCGAGTCCAATTAAATTTTAATGTTGTTTAGGTTTTCACTTTTACGTAGAGTTGGTTTTGACAGCTTCCGGTCACGGCTTCTGATACCGATGTAAAGGTTCGTTTGATTTGGCTACACCTTTTGTACGTTTTGCACACACTCCATGTTATTTCATGGGGAAAATGTCAAAAAGCACAAAGTGACGGTAAATCAAACGAACCTAATTTTAAATCAAAGTTTCACGTCGTCTGCTGCAGCCTGTAGATTATCAGTCTAATCAGTGTCTATTTGAAAATGAATTCCGATAATGAGTGACTATGGCGATATCATTCATATCTTCATCAATTTTCAGCAAAACAACTGTCAACTTTGGGACAACATTGAAGGGTTTTTGTTTTACACGCCCACGCCATAGTACTAATTTTTACGGGAAGAGTGCGCTACTCACTTGTCAAAGCACTCGAAGACTGCCATCTTTCAAAGTCGTCATGTATTTCTTTGCAAGATATGGGGGGGGAGTTTTGTTTTCTCTGGTTGTTAGTCTTGGTTGGAATTCATAGTCGACTCCTACACCTAGGGGCGCCCATTGTTACCAAGGTAACAATTGTTTGCATGTTATTTCCCACAAACAAAACAAATCCATAGCAACAATTGGTGCCCCTAGGTGTAGGGGCCGACTATGAATTCCAACCCAAACGCGCCTTTAAGCTCTCAGCCCATGTATGCGTCAGATCCATGCGATGATTCCTTTTTTTTCAATTCATCCCATCACAGCTCATACTCATTCGACGTCGATTGCGAGATGCTAGCTGCGATTGGATGATCCGAAAAAAAAACGGATGCATCGCACGCATACATGGGCCATCCTTTACGTAAATACCGCAAAATTATGCAACTAGCAGAATTCATCACGCCATAATATGTATCTCTTTTCCAATTGCATTATTACAACTGATGAATGTCCTAATAAATGCATAGCTCTTTTAATAAAACAGTGTATTTAACAGTAGTAACCCATAAATAAAAATAAAACAATTTTGTTTTCACAAGGCTAATAATTTTATTGAAATTACCTTTAGTGGACGGTTTATGCTCTTGTATTCGATGAACGCGGATTGACGCGGGCTGTATACTGTCATGTCATGTTCACGTTGTGCTTAGGGATGCGCCCGAGCCTACGGGGGAGGAGGGGGAGGACGCAGATATGGAGCTACCCAAGGTCTACGAGCCGGTCGCCAACTGGAGCGAACTGCACGAGCGACTGGACATGTTTCTCGCCCAGTTCAACGAGATGGTTCGCGGCGCAGGGATGGATCTTGTGTTCTTCCCCGACGCCATGTTGCACATCGTCAAGGTAGGACGGCCTCAAGGCGGGCTCACACACACAGCTTAGGAGAAATTGTCACTAAGAAGCTCTCTGTTCACAAACAATACTAAGGGCCGGTCTTACAATCTCCTAATAAGAAAGTTATTTGTAGCAATTAAGCTATTTGGAGGATTTCAAGGGTTTTGATTGGTGGTTGCCATGGAGAAAACAAGCTATTCGACGAATAAGTAGTTATTGGGACACTGTAAGCTTCATAAATGTATGCAATCTATTAAAGTACCACCACTGTAACGAGTCTCATGCGCAACTCAGATTCTTATTAAAGGCCTCTTTTACACCCGCGTTACACCAAAATCAACCAACAGGTTCTTCACGTTCGTTCAAACATTCTTAAAGGCGCAGTTCATCGCGGAGTAGAATGTACAAGCCTCGTTAGTCATGCCCTGCCTACTGTGCTTATGGGTTTCAGAATTCCAATACATGGTCGGAAACTATCGCTAACTTACTGGTTTTATATAGATTTGAGGAACTAGAGAAGCAGAGAATTAATTGGTACTGTTGGCACTCGGCCATTTCGTCAGTGCAGTTCCGTTGGGATAACTTAAGCACAAATTCTGCCCTTACAAATTGTTCTGTATCTGTATCTTTCACAAAATAGACTATGGAATCCTTAGCATGAGAAATCTGTCTTCATCCCCAACAGGTGTCTCGCGTGATACGTCATCCCCGCGGCAACGTGATGCTGGTTGGCGTCGGTGGCTCGGGCAAACAGTCCATCACTAAACTGTCGTCCTTCATTGCCGGCTACAAGACGTTCCAGATCGCTCTGACGCGGTCCTACAACGTGGCCAACTTCCTGGAGGACTTGAAGCTACTCTACCGCACTTGTGGCGTTCAAGGTTGGTACAGTGGTGGCTTTCTGGGCGCGATAGTGGCAAGGCTCGGGCAAACAGTCCATCACTAAACTGTCGTCCTTCATTGCCGGCTACAAGACGTTCCAGATCGCTCTGACGCGGTCCTACAACGTGGCTAACTTCCTGGAGGACTTGAAGCTACTCTACCGCACTTGTGGCGTTCAAGGTTGGTACAGTGGTGGCTTTCTGGGCGCGACAGTGGCTAGGCACACTAAAAGCACAGTATAAGAATGTATTTAGTAGTGTAACTTGCACTCGGCTGCTACCCTGGGACAGTAGCGCGGCGTAGCACTGAAACACTTGAATCACGTTGTCTACCATTATAAAACTACCCCAGCGTGTAGTAGTACTACTTTATCGACTTTTCGACTACAATCTCAGCCCATAGGCATAAGACTGCGCATGAATGTGTTTGAAGCAAGAAAATTTGTATAGTTTCGCTCCTGGATACATTCCTTATACTAAAAACGCTTGGTAATATTTCTATTCTAATTGATCATCCTTTCAATCATTAGTCTAGTTGGGCTTGTCACGTTACCGCTACTAGGCACTAAGAAAGGTAAGAAAGTAAGGAAGTATGTATTCATCGCCTTGCAAGTTCGGTCACCTGCATCGGGATGCATCGAGGTCTTATCCCCCGCAAATCCTCTATGCTGTAATGTGCATGAGAATGTGCATATTTGCAAGTGTAGCGTTTCTGAGTTGGTGTCTGGTTCTTACAGGAAAGGGAACCACGTTCATCTTCACAGACCTGGACATAAAGGAGGAGGGTTTCCTTGAGTATCTCAACAACATCCTGAGCTCGGGGGTGATCTCAAACCTATTCACCAAGGATGAAACCCTGGAGATCATTGCAGAGTTGACGCCCATCATGAGGCGAGAGAATCCCAAGCGGGTGGTCAACCAGGAGAATGTGATGGATTACTTCATGACGCGTACCTGTCAGTACCTCCACGTGGCCTTCTGCTTCTCTCCGGTATGTGTACAGCCTTCTACCTCTCAGTCACTCCGGTATGTGCACAGCCATCTAGCTAGCCTCACCTCTACGTAGCCTTCTGCTTCTCTCCGGTATGTGTACAGCCTTCTAACCTATAATCCGTATTTCTCTTCTGTATGTGCACAGTCTTCTAGCCTGCCAAAACCTCCACGTGCCCTTCTGACTCTCACCGGTACCTATTCGGGTCGAGGTAGATACATCCTCGAGGTGACCGGTGCCGGTAAGAGGATTCGTGCGCATGATCCTTGGTAATTTCTTTCTTCATCTCATATCGCCTTTATCATCATCTTTCCGATTCCTACTTTAACACTACTCCTCTTCATACACGCCCTCTTTGCGATCCAAGCGCCCACCAACCCCCTACGCTCTCCCTGGATTCCCCTTATACCGGCCCCGGCGACGTGTGTTGGATTCAACCAACTCCACGTATCAGGTAGCCAGGGTAATAATAACAGTAGTGTAAATAATTCATGATTTGTCTTTATTTCGTTCAGCACCTTGTGAACCGGACTGAACCCCAATTAAAAAAAAAATACAAATAGATTTTCAAGCATACAAATACATGACTGGACAATAAAAATGCCAGCCATACCCTGAACATAAAAGAAATTGTGCTATTAGCACACGGTCAAATAGCCTTTCACGGTTGAATAAGTGGATGAGGTGAGTCTACGCTGAATGGGGTCCATTTGGGTGTAGATTATCGTGGTCATTGTACACGGAACTTATATATTCTCCGAGATGGATTACAGACATTGATGGCTATTAGATTTTCCGTGTGGGAGATGATCATGTCATGCCACAGAATGGATCAAAGCGAGATTGCAAAACGTACAATGCGCAGTACCTATAGGCCTCCGAAGTACCCGATGTTAGAGCAACCATGTCGTATTTAAGACAGGCGCGATATTGACATAGCGTACCCCACCGCCAAAAAAGAAGTTCTTTTCCAATTCGACTTTGTTTTGTATACACGCTATTTATGGACGCGCGCTCCTACTTTGACCATCCATTGACGTAACTATCTCTGGACTCTTGAGAATCATGAAAAAAATCAGTCATTATACACATGGTCTACAAAAAAAAAGAATAAGTAATACAATGTGAAAAAATGATAATCTTGGGAACATTATGATACATTTAAAAGAAGAAATTTCAGATCAGTTCAGTCTTTATATCTGGAATAGGTTTGACAATTATGCGATATACGGTAGAAGAATGGGACCCATAATATCAACCAAAATCTTGTGAAATGTAAGCATGTGCAAACGTTTAAGCATGTTTCACCAAGAACCAAGAAAATACAAAGGCCTACTTAATGAGTATTTTGTTAAAATGAATACCAACAACCTGTAAATATGGTCGCTACAAGAAATACCAGTAATATAGGAATGACAACACCCTCGATCTATTAATAACCCTCGTCAAAATAGTCCACCCGACCCCCCGACTTGTACTTCCTGCCAGCCAGAACGCTGATGCACTTCTTGACGGTTTGCTCCGTCGTCAGAATATTTGGCTGGTTGTCAATGAACTGCTTACGGATGTCCTCGTCAGCGACGTGATCGATCACTTCGGCGACCATAGCGGTGTCGACCGGTCCCGGTGAGTAACTCAACACGTTGAGACCGGGTCTCTCCTCAGCCAACACCTTGAAGTACATCTCCCGCGCAGCCTTGCCCACGCAGTAGTACCCCATGGACTTGAAGGGCTTGATGCCGCAGAGCGAGGTGATGTTGACGACGCACGTTTCCGCATCCGGCCTCGCGTCGCCACCGGCAAACACCTGCAGGAACACCGAGGTGAGACACGTCACAGACACGACGTTGAGCGACAAGTAGTCGGCCATCTTGCGCGCGTCCGCCATGTCGCTCGCGCGTTCAGACACGTCGCCCACGGAGCCTGCATTGTGCACCATCAGCGCCAGGGCAAAGTCCTTGGACTGCGCACCGAACTGTGCCAAAGCACTCTGAACGAAGCTGGTGAACTGTTTGGCGTCGGGTTTTACTAGGTCGGCGCTGTAGAGAGCGACGTTGATGTTCGGATTTGCTTCGTGGATCAGACGTTTGGTTTCTTCCATGCCCGGAACCGAGCGGGCGAGCAATAAGATGGCTGATCCGTCGCCCAGATTGCGGCTGAAATCGATGGAAATTTGGCGTCCGATTCCTTGGCTGGCGCCGGTTACAATACAGAAGGTCTTGCGCCCCCAGAATGGGGATGACGATTGGGACATCTTTAATTAAATCTGGTCCCGAAATATGTAAAATTAACAATGAGCAGCGATGTGTGTTCAGAGCAAGGAATCTGAAGTTTGTCCGTATATCAACTCAGTCCCCTCTAGGTCTGTTAGGCCGCTTGGTGTGCGAATCTCGTGGATACAGTCGTACTTTGAAACTTGTAGAAATCTCCCCGGACTCGTATCGAAATCTGCAATAAAAAAGAAAACAAATTATTATGTTTGAGTGTTATACAAAAAACTTGTTTGATGTCAATCAAATTAAAAAATACATTTCAATTTCGTTCGTTCCATATAAATTATGTACGGTTTGTTCATTGTCGTATCAGAATACAACAGTAATACGGAAACATGCATCTTAGGCCACGTGTTCGCTATGCCTATAGTTAACATCGCATGTGACGGATTGGAATGAAGGCGATTGCTTCAAAAGAACTCTATTTCCGGTACTTAGATCATAGTCTAGAAATACAAGAAAGAAAATGTTTAGTTAGCAGAAATATAATCCGTTAAAATGTTTGGTAATTCTGCTAAAACCATTCATGACATCAACAACATTAAGTACGAATGATTTTGGTTGTTATACTCAACTACGTATTATGCCAAAACCTTTTTTAATTTTAAGAAAATGACTGAAGTAAATTATTATGTTTAGTTGTTTTATAGGGTGTAGTAATTATTATAGGTATTATAAAGGTAAATCGATCTATAATTTACTCTTTAAGGTGGAATATTCAGAACAAGTGTAACTGTGAGTCCACAACACATGATGTATTTTCAGGTTCAGCTAACTTTTGTGAGTGGGAATGTTGTCTAAGAGACGATATTAAAATATGTTTGTATTAAGTTTAGCAGAATAAAATGAACAACAAAAAACACGAATTTCTTCGCAGGTCGGAGAGAACTTCCGCAACCGGGCGATGCGGTTCCCAGCGCTAGTGTCGGGCTGCACGATCGACTGGTTCCAGCCGTGGCCGAAGGACGCGCTAGTGTCTGTGGCCAAACACTTCTTGGAGGACTTCGAGATCAAATGCACCACCGAGGTGAAGAAAGACCTCCAGGTTGCTCTCGGCTCCATCCAGGATGTGGTCGCTATTACGTCCGCAGAATATTTCCAGAGGTGCGTGTGGACACCACTTTACAAACCGGAGCCTCGGTTTTGTTTCTTTATGATGGACTCGCGATAGCGGTCGACCGGAGAGTTCGACAAGTTGAATTTTAGGACGTCCACAAGCTTGTATAAGGATTGAACGTCATTATTTTTGTGACCAAATCGGTCAAGAAGTTACTTAGTTACAAAACAGTTACTCAAAATATGTTTCCAAAATAATGGCGGTAAAATGTGAAATTGCCATAAACAGTACATTTCCGTCCCGTCACGAATATGTTATTGCAGGTAGCTGTAAACACTTGCTATTCAACAGGTTCCGACGCGCCACACACGTAACGCCCAAGTCGTATCTCAACTTCATCGGTGGCTACAAGAACATTTACCAGCTGAAGCAATGCGAGCTGGGTGAGGGAGCCCAACGCATGGACATTGGCCTGGCGAAGCTTGAGGAAGCGTCCTCGTCCGTCGAAATACTCAAGAAGGATTTAGCCGTCATGGAACAAGAACTCGGTAATAGGCCAACCGGAACATACGTCATCACTACTACACTAGCTCTAACGTAACTAGTATCATACAACTCAGATTTGTATCTACTACCACTTGCATGCACGCTGTTTCTACGTAAATCAACAATCCTGGCGCCGCGTTGTGCCACATATTCGTAAAGGCATTCTTCCACTTAGTAAAGTGCACAACCCTTGTTAGTGAGTCACTTTCACTGTGTTAGGAATTTCCAGGCATCCAACCTAAGGCCACAAGCTAGCCATATTACACCTGTTAAGTAGAAGAAATGCTTTATTTCCTAGGTACACATTTGTGTACCTGTTTTAGTAAGGTTAATGGAAATAGTAGATGGTAGAGGTAGGTAAAGAGAGAGGTAGTAGGTGTGGGTACAGTAAATGATAGGCAGAAATTATATTGGACGGTAATATTAAGGATTCGGGTATATCGTGAGCATTACTAGTTAGTTAATTGTGGCTAGAATATATAGCCAGTAGTTCAGCGTGTAATGTGAAAGAAGATAAAACATGTAAAGAATGAAGTTATCGGTTAATGGCTTATCACTCACGTCACGTACACCACATAGATCAATCACGTTCCGATTGGTTGACCCCATCTTTGGCAACGAGCTTCCAGTATCAGCGTTAGTTGATCCCGTACAGAATATCAAGGATCCATGACCAAATTTTTATTTCAAATACCGCACGAGCAGATTATAAAGTTATTCTTGGCCATCCGTCTATCTCAATGTGACACATTTTTATGTGTGAACTGTTTAGTGCCAACAAACTAATCGTTTCTTGGTCTTAAATTACAGATAATGATAATTGTTATTACAGGCACCTCGTGCGACAAGCAGAGCTACACTGGAATTATTCTTTCCCGGCCCAGATAGAGGACGTGCGCCTCAAATATGGAGTCAACAGAATAACCATATACTACAACAATAGCAGCTTGAGGCGTGTTTTCAAGCAGTGAAAACACATAACAATCGAATTCCAAATAATAACATCTGTGGTGGCAATACTCCTTACTCCACACAGTCCAAACAAAATATTAGGAGTGAACTTATAAATACATTTCTCACAGTTGCGAACCAAATTATGCTAAATTACTTCCCAGAAGGCTGTGACAATTTTTTTTTTTTTTTTGTATTTAAATAATACATTCCGTTTCAGCAATTGCCTCCCAGAAGGCCGAAACCGTTCTGATAGAAGTGACGGATCGAGCCGAGCAGGCGGAGATAGTCAAGAACCAAGTCGAGAAGGTAAAGGAAAAAGCCGAAGTCTTGGTCGACTACATCACGGCCGAGAAGGCGAAGGCAGAGCTGAAACTAGAGGCGGCCAAACCGGCTTTGGAAGAGGCGGAGTCCGCCCTTAACACCATCAAGCAAGCTCACATTGGTAAGAACCAAATAAAGTCAAACCACAGCAACTATGTGAATGCTGACGTCATAGATGAGTTAAGCATTGGATTTGAAATAAACACTCGCCGATTGGCCCCGACTCAACTCAGCTGTAATGTCAGCATTCACAAGGTTTGTTTAGAAACAATTTCTATGTATACTCTAGATTTCTGTGGTCGGTGTTGTAAATTTACATTGAGCAAATAGGTCTAGGGCTGGAATTATTCATATTTGACATAAATTCATCAAGATTATGAAGACCCGCTAAATCCGTGGCGTGGAAACAACGCTTCTGATTGGTTTGTTGCCATGGAGGAAACAAGTCAGACCCGGGCGAAATATTTAGTCGCCGTTATAATACTTTACCCAAAATCATAAATGAACTATAATTTTCGCAATAACATTAGTCATTAGTGTAATACTTTTCCCGCTAGCCGGATCGACTCGCTATGGATCGAGTGTTAGGGGCATGGTAAGGACAATTAATGACTAGTTTCGAGGGTAACGCACAGAGAACTCATGGAGTGTTGTAGAGAAGCCACGAAGCTTAACACAATATGGTGGAAAACCTAGGTGTATGTTTGATATTGATGACTGTGATTGTTACAGCCACGGTGCGCAAGCTGGGTCGCCCGCCTCACCTCATAATGCGGATCATGGACTGTGTGCTGATCCTCTTCCAGCGGCGGCTTCACCCTGTGATCGGCGACACCACAACACCCAGCCCGAAGCCTTCGTGGGCAGAGTCGCTCAAGGTGACGCTAATAACCTCACCGATGCGTTCGTCATAGACGAGTGGTTCGTGGCCAATCAGCGATGGGTATTTGAATTTAAATTGTGGCTCGCCGTTTGGCCACCAACCGCTCACCTATGAAGACAGCATCTCTAAGGTATTTTCAGCAGAAGCATACCAACAAGTGTTGTGAATGTGGTAATTCATACTGGAATGACTCTTATGTGACCTGACATTTGTCTCTTGACAAAATAATGGGATTGCATTTATTGTAATGGGTATTGTGAGTACACTTGAATAATATCATCTACCATTGTATATTAACACACATTATGTGCATTGAATTGTTAAGCACACATTCCCGAGAAAGAAGACATGCACAGATGCAGTGCACTTCGCACTTCCTTCGCGAATCCACTAAAATCTATCATATTTTCGTAATCATGACCTGCAAAACATTCTGGCAAGTGCCGTCCAGCAAACGCTTAGCAAGCCTGTATCCCCCAAGATAATGACTCTCGAGTTGTGGTAAATATACATTAAATATTATGTTTAATTATTATTATAAATAAGTATGGAATGGAGTGCATAATCACCAAGAACCTCTCCTCTATTTTCAATCCACGGAGACAGACACAAGGGTACTTACTTAACATGTTCCTCACGTGCTTTCAGATGATGGCCAGCACCACTTTCCTCCTCCAACTGCAGAACTACCCGAAGGACATAATCAACAACGAGATGGTAGAGCTGCTTCAACCCTACTTTGAAATGGAGGACTACAACATGGACACGGCTAAACGGGTCTGTGGTGACGTGGCTGGACTCCTCTCCTGGACCAAGGCCATGTCGTTCTTCCACAGCGTCAACAAGGAAGTGCTGCCGCTCAAGGCCAACCTAACCTTGCAAGAGGCGAGGCTCAAGGTGAGTTGTTGAACTGACGTCAGAAGAAAATTCACATTTTGTCATGTGCTATACTTCTTGTGTGAGGTTATTACATTGAATTCTAATCAATGGTTTTCAATCATAGCTGGGAATGGACGACTTAGCGCGAGCCGAACAGGAGCTAGCAGACCGCGAGAGCGCGCTGAACGAAGTGAAGGACCTCTACAATGCGGCAGTGGACGAAAAACAGCGACTAACGGACGCGGCAAACATTTGTCTCCGCAAGATGACAGCAGCCACAGCCCTGATCAACGGCCTTGGCGGAGAGAAGATACGATGGACACAACAGAGCAAAGACTTTAAAGAACAATTGGGCAGACTCGTTGGAGATGTTCTATTGGCAACAGGTTTCTTGTCGTACTGCGGACCCTACAACCAAGAGTTCCGAGCCAATCTCGTGAAGAGCTGGATGGATATACTCAAGTCACGCAACGTCCCGTTCACGCACGACCTCAACATTACCAGCATGTTGGTGGACAGTGGTACCGTGTCTGAGTGGACACTGCAAGGACTGCCCAATGACGAACTGTCGGTACAGAACGCGCTGATCGTCACAAAGTCCAGCTCGTATCCCTTATTGGTGGATCCGCAGACGCAGGGAAAGATGTGGATCAAGAACAAGGAGTCAAATAACGAACTCCAAATAACATCTCTCAACCACAAGTACTTCCGGACTCACTTAGAGGATAGTTTATCTTTAGGCAGACCACTGCTTATTGAGGATATCAGTGAGGAATTGGATCCGGTGCTCGATAATGTGCTGGAGAAGAACTTCATTAAATCAGGTTCGATCGAGAAGGTGATTGTCGGGGATAAGGAGAACGACGTCATGCCTGGTTTCATGTTGTACATCACGACAAAGCTTCCGAATCCGGCGTATTCGCCAGAGATAAGCGCGAAGACGTCCATCATCGACTTTACGGTGACGATGAAAGGCCTTGAGGATCAGCTTTTGGGACGGGTCATCAAGATGGAGAAGGCAGACTTGGAAGCGGAGCGCGTTGCTTTGTTCGAGTCGGTGATGCAGAACCAGAGGAGCATGAAGGAACTCGAGAGCAACCTGTTACACAGGCTGACGTCAGTGCAAGGGTCACTGGTGGACGATGAGGCGCTCATTCATGTCCTGCAGGAGACGAAGATCACATCCGAAGAAGTGAACCAGAAACTGAAGGTGTCGGTTGTGACAGAGAAGAAGATCAACGTAGCCAGGGAGGAATTCAGAGCCGTCGCAGCCAGAGGATCAATTCTCTATTTTCTGATTGTTGAGATGAGTATGGTCAATATGATGTACCAGAACTCTCTCAAGCAATTCCTCAACATTTTCGACAACTCCATTACTAAGTCGACAAAAAGTGCTATCACAGAGGAGAGGATAGATATAATACTGCGGCATTTGACTCGTGAAGTTTGGGCATTTACGTTGAGAAGTTTGTATGAAAGACACAAAGCGCTCTTCACACTGATGCTAGCGATGAAGATTGACTGCCACAAAGGTGAGAATTTCTAACTTAAGCACATGTTTCGTAGAATAAGTTAATATTAAGATGTTCAGTAGAAACCATACAACGCATTATGTAAAACACAGACATTACAGGAAAACGTTTAAAAAACGTTCTCCCAAAAAAGTATATGGGTTTTTAACGGAAATATTATACAAAGATGCCACAATGTTTAAACACGAGAAAATCATTAGGGCTTTGTTTCCAACGACATTTCGTCTCAGCTACGTCATATATAATATTACAAACTTTCTATAAAATTATTTATCAGTATCTCAAATAAAAACTGGTTAAACAAATCTAGATGCAAGTGATAACAACTTGGTTGTGTGTCTTTGTCATCGGGATTCGACGAAAAATTCTTCAAAATTAATTATTTACTTTCTCGTGCACATAGGACACACAATTGATACTGATGGTCATTTAGAGAATATGAACAATAATTATTAACATGACAGATTATACGAATGTCGGTAATGTCCCGGGAGAAAGCTCGTAGTTTACTCAAAGGGCGACTGTTGCAGGCAAGATATCGCACGACGAGTTCAGCGCGTTTATCAAGGGGGGCGCCTCTCTAGACCTCAACGCCGTCCAACCGAAGCCGTTCCGTTGGATCCTGGACATCACCTGGCTGAATCTCGTCGAGATCAACAAACTCTCCACCTTCTCCGAGATCCTCACCAAGATCGAAGAGAACGAGAAGGAATGGCGCGTGTGGTACGAGAAGGAGAAACCGGAAGAAGAAGACTTGCCGTGTGGTTATCAGAAGTCTCTGGATGTGTTCAGGAAGTTGTTGCTTATTCGGTCATGGAGTCCTGATCGGACACTCTCTCAGGCTCGCAAGTATGTTGTTGGTAAGTGCACTACACAGTCATATTAACAGGTCAGAAATCTACATACAACCTTCAGATATCGGTTCGAGATACCGATAACAAGAAGGCGTAACTTTAAACGTTATTGTGGAGAAATGTATTTACTCCTGTAACTATTCTGTGTTATAAGTATATTTATATAATTACATTCAAATAACTAATTATGACAATCTGAAGATTAACGCTACATTATGATAATCCAAGAATGTCTGAAATATGTCGTAGACTGGGAATCACTAAATGTAAAAAACCCTGTCCTTCCATGGCGTGATCATCAGAGTTGTTCTAGAATCTTTGGGACCTGAGTATGGCGAGGCAACAATCCTAGACTTGGACGTAACATGGTCAGAGTCTGAACCCAGGACTCCACTTATCTGCATCCTGTCCATCGGCTCCGACCCCTCGCCACAAGTCACATCACTTGCCAAGCAAAAAGAGATACGTAAGTAAAAGAAATGTGTATACATTACGCACACTATATACCCATAACTAGAATAAAACCAATGTGACCTATGAATAGACGAGCTCGTCCAACAACTCCTATTGCAAATAATAGGATATGGAGTAGCCCCCTTGCTACAGCCGAGTAGACAACTGCAATCTATCAATGGTCAATCAATGGTATCTTACGTGCACGTCAACTAAAAGAATTATCAAATGGCATACAGAATATAGATCATCTTGATGGTCATGATTGTATTTTGACGTTCTAAATGCATGCTCATTCTTGGTTAAATATAACCATATGATTGTTGGATGTCTTGCATTCAGTCAGCCTATTTAAATGTGTCTGCTTTATGTTTTCTACTCTCATAGTTTGATGAAATACGATTGTGCATCAATTGGCCAGTATTAGTAGAATTGCTGGTATTCGCAAATTTGTTTCGCTCAGTTGACATAAAACCACCTGTTGAGACTTCTGCTTGCAGCTTTACGCTCCATCTCCATGGGTCAAGGCCAGGAGCTTCATGCTCGGAGACTCATATCAGAGTCGATGGCCGGTGGGGGCTGGGTCTTACTGCAGAACATCCACTTGTCGTTACCCTTGACATGAAACACCTGTTGATGCTTCTGCTTGCAGCTTTGCGCTCCATCTCCATGGGTCAAGGCCAGGAGCTTCATGCTCGGAGACTCATATCAGAGTCGATGGCCGGTGGGGGCTGGGTCTTACTGCAGACCATCCACTTGTCGTTACCCTTGACATGAAACACCTGTTGTTGCTTCTGCTTGCAGCTTTACGCTCCATCTCCATGGTTCAAGGCCAGGAGCTTCATGCTCGAAGACTCATATCAGAGTCGATGGCCGGTGGGGGCTGGGTCTTACTGCAGAACATCCACTTGTCGTTATACTTGACATGAAACACCTGTTGATGCTTCTGCTTGCAGCTTTACGCTCCATCTCCATGGGTCAAGGCCAGGAGCTTCATGCTCGGAGACTCATATCAGAGTCGATGGCCGGAGGGGGCTGGGTCTTACTGCAGAACATCCACTTGTCGTTACCCTTCTGCAGTGAGGCGATGGACGCACTCGTTGAAACAGAGAATGTGGACGAAACATTCAGACTTTGGATGACGACAGAGGTTCATCCACAGTTTCCGATTGGTCTGCTACAGATGGCCATCAAGTTTACAAACGAACCTCCTCAAGGCATTCGAGCAAGTCTTAAGCGCACGTATCAGGATATATCACAGGTTAGCCATTAGAGTAACGTGATTTTCAAAGATTCGTGTAAGTGTGCAAGACTGATCAAATATTAAATATTCTATGAACTTCAAATAATCTTCCCAATTTCGGAAAATATGCAGTTTTATATTTCAATATACATTCCTGTGATTCCAGGACACTCTTGACTATTCAACGCAGCCCCAGTGGCCGCCCATGCTGTACGCGGTCGCATTCTTACACACTGTCGTGCAGGAACGGAGGAAGTTCGGTCCTCTGGGGTGGAACGTCCCCTACGAGTTCAACCAATCAGACTTCGCGTCCAGCGTCCAGTTTGTACAGAACCACCTCGATGACATGGACCCCAAGAAGGTGATGTTATATCCCTAGCAATCCCTTCTCATTACCACAATTCAAGCATTATGATGTCACGTTTGGAGGTTGGTAGTAACGACACGTTTCCGTTGGTATCATAGAAAGAAAAAATACCAATGGTGGCTTGTAAATGTTACAAACCGGTATAGCTCATATGTGACCAAAGGCTGTCATGCAATTATTCACACTTCCACAATTAAATCTCTGTCTCATCAATGTGATGTGAAACTAGAAAAAACATACTTTCAAATCAAGTGAAATTTTGGAAGGAATAAATCTGTGTAGTTAGTTAGGGATAGAAATTCTCGTTGCTTTGTTAGAATCTGTCTTTTTTTCTGGTACTCCCAACTTTTGCTTTTGATTCGCATCGCGTCAATGAAATGACGTTTCAGGGCATCTCGTGGCCCACCGTGTGCTACATGATGGGCGAGGTTCAATATGGTGGCCGCGTCACAGACGACTTCGACAAGCGGCTTTTGACGACCTTCACACACGTGTGGTTCTGTGACGTGCTGCTGAGACCCGGCTTTGAGTTCTACAAGAACTACAAGGTACCGATGACGCGCAACATCCACGGCTACATAGACTACATCAACAGTCTTCCCCTCACCGACACGCCCGAAGTGTTTGGCCTGCACAGCAACGCAGATATCACGTGAGTTTACCAAATATAATAGAATAGGACTTCGGGATTAATCAATTGTTGCCGAATCTATCAAGGATTCGTAAAGGTATCAGTATGAGATCGGATACCTTTTGACCCACATTTCCTAGATACAAATTATGTCATGTTTTGGGAAAGTTGCAATATAACTAATAGATTAAAGACAAACCACTTGTTTTTGTCTCGATTAGCCTCGTTGCAAAAATATGAGACGTTAAGCCCAAATATCATCACAAACCACTTGTTGCTTGCAGCTACCAGATCAACACTGCTAAGGGTATCCTGGACACAATCCTCAGTGTGCAGCCGAAGGAGGGGGGCGGCGGGGGAGGGGAGACGAGAGAGAGCATTGTGTACCGCCTAGCGGAGGATATGCTGGAGAAGCTTCCGCCTCAGTACAACAGCTTCGAGGTAAGAGTCTATGTCCATCATGGCACAGCCAGAGATTAATTACAGCTGAGCCTTTGGGTTTTAAACCCTACTTCAAACCCAAAGGCTCTGCTTACCACTCGGAAAGTATAAATGATGGATTGTTCTGTGTAAATGTGAAAGGGATTTCATGCTTGTGTGTATGGCAAGAAATGTAAGCTAAGTAAGGATATAGTAAAACGTTGACTATCTGAGATTGACCAAGCTC
The DNA here is from genome assembly GCA_945910005.1 of Isoperla grammatica. Taxonomy (NCBI): domain Eukaryota; kingdom Metazoa; phylum Arthropoda; class Insecta; order Plecoptera; family Perlodidae; genus Isoperla; species Isoperla grammatica. The sequence goes on from OX246739.1 coordinate 34,155,495, forward strand.
GATGCAGCCTATATTTTCCGTCCTTCAAATTATATTTTCTTACATTTTGAAGGTTTCAGGTGTTCGGGGTGAACTGTCCTGCGTGATTCATAATTTTGTGATTGCGATCCATTCCAAGCCGGCCGGCTGGCCCAACAACATCACTAGAATGAACATCTCACAATTTCAAGTCCATGGTATGTTCCTCTCAATGACACCCACTTCATGCTTGCAGGTGAAAGAGGCGATGCACCGGATGGGGACGTTCCTACCCATGAACATATTCCTGCGCCAGGAGATCGACCGGATACAACGAGTCATCCTGGAAGTGTACTCCACGCTGACTGATCTGAAGCTCGCGATAGACGGGACGATAGTGATGAGCCACACACTGAGGGAGGCGCTTGACGCGATGTACGACGCGCGGATACCCGAGCGATGGTCCAAGGTGAAGATAACACACCCGCAACTAGGCCTCAGATTCCGCAAACGCCCTTTCCAACTCTTCTAACAATAATGCTCTTTGTACTAGGGCCTAAGACAATCCACGGGTGAACTTTATATTATTCATGGAATGGAACAAAAAATCTACCATACGTTCCTCATCGTGCTATTAGACCGATCCTGATAAAATGCAATATTTCAGTATAGTTAGTACAGTAAAAGGATCTATGTTTAATGACGCATGTAACAAGGTCACATAGCGTCGCCCGAATCAGACCCATCAAACATCGCCGGGGTCATCATAAGGGGAATCCAGCTGGGCGGGTTTTAGAATGGACTGGTGAAGGGTTGGGGCATGTGGGTTGGTATGGGCCAGGGCGCAAAGAGAGCTAGCAAGTATGTAGAGGAAGAATAACGTGAAAGTTGGAAGGGAAAAGATGATGAGGCCATACCAGATTAAAGAAGAAGTGATGAAAGATATGCAGAAGAGCCCTCTTTGCGGGCACCTTATAACATTAACAAGAAGTAACCCCACTCTCTGCAATCAATACCCTGGTAGGAGAACACTTGCACGTGCTCGCCTTCACAGAGTGTTACAACTGCCTACAGGTCTCCTGGGAGTCTGCGACCCTCGGGTTCTGGTACACGGAGCTGCTCGAGAGGGACGCGCAGTTCCGACGCTGGTGCCAGAACGGCCGACCAAACGTCTTCTGGATGACGGGGTTCTTCAACCCGCAGGGTTTCCTAACAGCCATGAGGCAGGCAAGTGGTTGACATAACTATTGAACGTTGCCTTCATTCGGGGGAATGTGCAGAAAGTGTTAAATTAAACAATTGCCGATGAGTATCGCTAAACTTTGACCCAATCAAATAGGATCTGTCAGCAATATCAAGTACAACGTATAACTAGGCTGTGAACGACTTGGAGCACATATTAGAGCGCATGTGACATGTCCGCACTCAATGCCTCGTAAGTACATGTTAGGATATACAAAGGAAAGCTTTGGCAATTAAACAACTAGTGTTGGATCCAGGACATTTTGCTAGGGGGCAGAATTATATAATTTGAGATGTAATGAGGTAAGGTGGCAATATATTTCGTGCTGCGCGTGCGACTAGTGGTGATTTAGTGAACTATGAATCAAAAGGAGGTACACCAGTAACCCTACCTTAATTCACCACCGAGTTTCACTATTATAATAACAATGTCGATATTCCGTTCAAATGAGCAAAGTTCTATATCTTGTCTGCAGGAGGTGACGCGAGCGCACAAAGGCTGGGCCCTGGACTCGGTGGTCCTTCAGAACCTGATAACGCGCCACAACAAGGAGGATCTGACAGACTCTCCCCCCGAGGGGGTCTACGTTCACGGCCTCTTCCTAGAGGGCGCCAGTCTGGACCGACGCAGCGGGAAGCTCATCGAGAGCAAACCCAAGGTCCTTTACGAACAGATGCCGGTCATCTACATCTACGCAATCAACACGAACGCAGGGAAGGATCCGAAGCTGTACGAGTGTCCGATTTATCGCAAGCCGCAGAGAACTGACCAGAAATATGTGGGGTCCATCGACTTCGAGACGGAGAACAATCCCAGACACTGGACGCTGAGAGGGGTCGCTTTACTGTGTGATATCAAATAATCAGCTGATGGAGGAGCCAGAGTTGTACGAGTGCCCATCTATATATCGGGAGCTGCAGAGAACTGACCAGAAATATGTGGGGTCCATCGACTTCGAGACGGAGAACAATCCCAGACACTGGACGCTGAGAGGGGTCGCTTTACTGTGTGATATCAAATAATCAGCTGATGGAGGAGCTAGAGTTGTACGAGTGCCCATCTACACATCGGGAGCCGCAGAGAACAGACCAGAAATATGTGGGGTCCATTGACTTCGAGACGGAGAACAATCCCAGACACTGGACGCTGAGAGGGGTCGCTTTACTGTGCGATATCAAATAATCAGCTGATGGAGGAGCCAGAGTTGTACGAGTGCCCATCTATACATCGGGAGCCGCAGAGAACTGGCCAGAAATATGTGGGGTCCATCGACTTCGAGACGGAGAACAATCCCAGACACTGGACGCTGAGAGGGGTCGCTTTACTGTGCGATATCAAATAATCAGCTGATGGAGGAGCTAGAGTTGTACGAGTGCCCATCTACACATCGGGAGCCGCAGAGAACAGACCAGAAATATGTGGGGTCCATTGACTTCGAGACGGAGAACAATCCCAGACACTGGACGCTGAGAGGGGTCGCTTTACTGTGCGATATCAAATAATCAGCTGATGGAGGAGCCAGAGTTGTACGAGTGCCCATCTACACATCGGGAGCCGCAGAGAACAGACCAGAAATATGTGGGGTCCATCGACTTCGAGACGGAGAACAATCCCAGACACTGGACGCTGAGAGGGGTCGCTTTACTGTGCGATATCAAATAATCAGCTGATGGAGGAGCCAGAGTTGTACGAGTGCCCATCTATACATCGGGAGCTGCAGAGAACTGACCAGAAATATGTGGGGTCCATCGACTTCGAGACGGAGAACAATCCCAGACACTGGACGCTGAGAGGGGTCGCTTTACTGTGTGATATCAAATAATCAGCTGATGGAGGAGCTAGAGTTGTACGAGTGCCCATCTATATATCGGGAGCTGCAGAGAACTGGCCAGAAATATGTGGGGTCCATTGACTTCGAGACGGAGAACAATCCCAGACACTGGACGGTGGGAGGGGTCGCTTTACTGTGTGATATCAAATAATCAGCTGATGGAGGGCCAGAGTTGTACGAGTGCCCATCTATATATCGGGAGCTGCAGAGAACTGGCCAGAAATATGTGGGGTCCATTGACTTCGAGACGGAGAACAATCCCAGACACTGGACGGTGGGAGGGGTCGCTTTACTGTGTGATATCAAATAATCAGCTGATGGAGGGCCAGAGTTGTACGAGTGCCCATCTATATATCGGGAGCTGCAGAGAACTGGCCAGAAATATGTGGGGTCCATCGACTTCGAGACGGAGAACAATCCCAGACACTGGACGCTGAGAGGGGTCGCTTTACTGTGTGATATCAAATAATCAGCTGATGGAGGAGCCAGAGTTGTACGAGTGCCCATCTATATATCGGGAGCTGCAGAGAACTGGCCAGAAATATGTGGGGTCCATCGACTTCGAGACGGAGAACAATCCCAGACACTGGACGCTGAGAGGGGTCGCTTTACTGTGTGATATCAAATAATCAGCTGATGGAGGAGCCAGAGTTGTACGAGTGCCCATCTATATACCGGGAGCTGCAGGGAACTGCACGGTGAATGGCACACACTATTATTGCAATATGACATGCCTTGGTGGACACCTGTAAGAACTAACGTTCTTCTCTTGTAGACAGGAAGATACATATGAATACTTATTTTGAAAGAGATCAGTATTATAAGCTGACGATGAACTGTATATAACGACACTGACACCTGTTGTAACAAGGAGATTGTATAAAGATATGCTGTGAAATTGCCTCCAAGTCCCACGTATATCATTGAATCCAATTTCCTAACTCACAAAAGAACTGGGTTCCTTCGTAGTAAGCTTGTATTTTCTCTGTATTTCCTTTGTAAACGATAATATCAAAGAGCTATACAGCTATAAATTTCACCAATGTAACTATACTAACTAAAATATAAGTTAAATAAGGTAGTTATAAAAAACACTCTAATTAACTGGAAAATAATAAAAATAAAAATAAATAATAATAATAATTAAATAATAATAAATAATAATAATAAATAATTAAATAATTTTAACTGTGTAAGTCCTACAATGTTTTTTATATAAAAAACATTGTAGGACTTACACAGTTAAAATTTTCTCGATGTTATTGAACATCACGTCACGCAATATTTCGGCAGCTGATCTGCTGTCATCATCAGGCACGACTGAGGAGTAGATCAACTCGAAGTGGTAACAGCGCAGTCTCGTGGTGACGTGTAAACCAGCTGGCTCACAAGGCTGGCACACACGGTCTACTTTGATTCCATTATCGGTTCAACATCTTTAGCAATTATAGGGTACCAAATTCTCTTTATTTCCACGCTGGGACTACTAATGATCTTCGCACTACTGCACGCTATAATGACCGCCTCTTTTAACTTGTGTTTTCTCATATCCCTCTCCCTCAACAAGGTGCGAGCGGAAGTCCTAACCGGGAACAAACGTAATCTGCAAGTTGTGAGCTGGTAACCCTTTTATTCCATACATTGTTCTGGTGTTCTTTAATCCTAACTTGCAGTGGTCGTTTAGTTTCTCAAATATATAATTCCCCACACTGACACGTGATGGAATATACACAACACATAGAATCTTGAACTTCATTCTCCATTTCATAGGCAACCATGAGACTTGAACACCGATCTTATAAAGGAGCTTAAAATCCTCCTTATATTTTCAGCTACTTGCGGGACATATTGTACACCTATATAGCTTGTAAAGCTATTGTATAGCATATTGTCCCGCAAGTAGCTGAAAATATAAGGAGGATTTTAAGCTCCTTCAATATAAGGACGGTGTTCAGGTCTAATGGTTGCCTACAAAATGTTTTCATTAAAAACAAACCGGAGAATGAGGTTCAAGAATCTATGTGTTGTGTATATTCCATCAAGTATCAGTGTGAGGAATTATATACTTGAGAAACTAAACGACCACTGCAAGTTAGGATTAAAGAACACCAGAACAATGTTCGGAATAAAAGGGTTACCAGCTCACAACTTGCAGATTACATTTATTCCCGGTGTCACCACCCAGTTTGGACTTCCACTCGCACCTTGTCGAGGGAGAGGGATATGAGAAAACGCAAGGTAAAAGAGGCGGCCATTATAGCGTGCAGTAGTGCGAAGATCATTAGTAGCACTAGCGTGGAAATAAAGGGAATTTGGTACCCTATAATTGCTAAATATGTTGAACCGATAATGGAATCAAAGTAGACCATGTATGCCAGCCTTGTGAGCCAGCTGGTTTACACGTCACCACGAGACTGCGCTGTTACCACTTCGAGACTGATGATCTATCCCTCAGTCGTGCCTGATGATGACAGCAGAGCAGCTGTCGAAATAGTGCGTGACGTGATGTTGAATAACATCGACAAAGTTTTAACTGTGTAAGTCCTACAGTGATTTTTATTAAATAAGATAGTCATATTGGAAAAAGTATTTGACATTACGTCCGCATAACATGTTGACGCCGGTTTTGACTGAGAATGTATGGCTTAGTGTCTAAGCCTGTCTAAGCGACGTTTGCTCGTGCTATGTAGTATTACAAGAGTACAAATAATATTGGTGATAGCACAGATAACTAATTAGTTATCTGTGGTGATAGTGTGTGTCATAGTGTCTAAGCTGAGCTGCTGAGCTAGTGCTCAAGCCTGTCTAATAAGCGAAGTTTGCTCGTGCTATATAGTAGTATTACATGAGTACAACCAATATTGCTGATAGGGTACGCGCGTCACAGTTGCAGTGCTGATTTATTCGGGTCGCTGATGGTCAAAGGTCATCGTCACCGTCCATCGCGTAATGATAGCACAGTATCCGTTATCTGTGATGACTGTCTAGCTCTAGTCTGGTTGCGACGCGTGCGTGAGAATGGCTGAAAAGTCATCATCGCATAAGAGGAAAAAAAAAGATATTATAGACAGGCGATAAGTCGATGACACTGCGTTCAAGCCCCTCGCCATTATGAAGGGAACTAACTATACGAATCTCAATAACAATAATGACCCAGCAAACCAAAGATCTTCAGATGTAAAAATATTATCCACATGCGTGCGCGTGTGTCTGCAGCCTACACACTTATGGCTTAGCGATAAAACAAAATAATAATAATAATAATAATAATAATAATAATAATGAGAAAAAAAAAACGCGAAACTACAACGCGTCACCGTAATCGAAATGTGCACTAGCGAGTCATATCTACTCCGATTTGTCGCCATTTTTTTCTCGCATTTCTTTCTGTATCATCTTAAAAGGGTTGGATGGAAGATAAGGTTTAGCTAGCCTTAATCCCGCCTTTTAATAAAAGACCTTAATCAATCAATCAATCAATCTTCACTCGCAAGTTTCGTGTTTTCCTTCATAAAAATAAAAACATAAAATTAAACATCAATAATCAGCTTATACAATTTCAAGCTTCCATTGATGTAGTAAAACCTTGTATTGGATAGCTGCTGGTTTCTATTGACCTACCCACGCCATGCAACTCAACAGAGATGCAAATAAAGGACAGGTTGAACATGAGTTTTGAACAATAGTAAATGTTCAGATTTATTGGTTTTCATTTTCTCATGTAGGTATAACATCATTACATAAAATGCCAATTAGACTATGCTAATCGTAATATGTATAAATGAGAAATCTTGAAAACAATACAAAAAATAATTGTACACCAATTAGGCCTATTAATTATCGTATATTGAATGAATGATGTAGTTATAGATACAAATATATAATTAACCTATTATAGATTCATTACAGAAACATACAATGTAACAACCTTAAAGTTCTGTGTAACGATATAAGTACAAAAAACCAAACTAAAACATTAATAACATAATATACATTCACGGTAACGGACCTTCTAAAGCTAAACATTTGCTCATCAACAGACTCATAGAGCTACTGCCGCAAGTAACACACTTGCCAAGAGTGTCTACGAGGTGTTGTAGGTCCAATTATCGTTACTCAAGTTATAGTTTCTATTAAAACAAGGCCATACAACATAAGATGGTACAATAGTTCTTGTGCCCTTTTTCAATTAAAATGTAGCACACATAATATCAACACACGGCCATTTCTTTGCTGTCGCACTCTTATTTCCTTCCTTTTTCTGAAATCATTAACTTGACAAACTAATTGAAATAAGGCATCAGGTTAACATTTTATTTGTTTACTGAAAATCACACTGTAACTTTAGCCATAGTAAGTAGTAGACGCCTTCGTAAATGTCTATATATTCGTCTAGTAATACTTAACCATGGGGTGAGCCCAGCCAAAGACTGCATAGTGCATAATTTGAAACGGTCTTATAAAAATGTGTGTTTTCTTTGTATAAATCCTCTAGTACAGTAGTACAGAGATTCCCGTAACTGTGGTCCGTGGACGCTTGGGGGTCTATATGAATGTGCCCCATCGGGGCCACGAAATTCAGAAAAAATTAAAGGATTAACAAATAACTTGCATAGTTATATATTCATGTTCTATTTTGAAGTTTACTTTATATTCAGTCTCGTAAATAATAATAGGGGATTAAATTGTGCTATAGCTATATCTTACTGGGATAACGGGGAGGGGGGGGAGGGGGGGGAGGGGGAGACGTACATAGTATTAATGGTAACTGGAAGGGTTTACTAATTTTGTTGGAAATTGACAAGGGGTCCACAGTTTACAAAAGTTTGGTAACTTCTGTTCGAGTTAACTTCAGATATGCTGACACCAAACGAGACCTAAAATGTTACATTGATAGGGCAATAGTTTCTGTATCCAGTGGTGAAATACAAGTAGTTTGAAGTCAATATGAAGTAGCTGGTAGTTTCCCATGGTAAGACAGATGACGAGTTGAGTCGTACATTATGTTCGTTTGTCCTGTGATCACTACTCTAGGAGTCGGTATCCACGCGAAAGTGTACTGGGCGTAACCGTGAGGCTTTGTTCAGTGGTAATGTACTACAACTGTGATGGTAGTTAGGTTTTTACCCCTGATTTTCGAGTAGGAGTAGGAACAACAGAAACGATCACAACTGTGAAAAATCTGTAGTTTTTTTTTCAAGTAAGGATAACTGTGATTTCTACACCCATCTCCGTTACAATTACGTATTTCCGGATTCCTCCTGGCGTAAAATACCATGATGGAGACGGACAAACGAACAAATGTAGACTTCTGTCTCTACATTACTAGTGTTTGTTGTTCATCTCGACTGAATTCGATGCGTGTTGAAACTTCGCAAAAGTCTCTCCGACGAGGAGCGGGAAAATCAGACTTGCCTCCGCAAATACCTGGAAAAGGTGAAATCAAAGTTAATGATTTACTCGAAATAGACTGTTCACGCCATATTTCAATGCCGCTCGTTTATTTCCGGTGGTTTGACTAGGGTAGTCTATCACGTCATTTCTCTAGCTTATCGTTGTAATATCTCCTGTCTGTTGTCTGTCTGGCCCCAGTCTTGTCTCTGACTGTCGTACATCGGTTGCACTCTGGACGTACTGTCGTTCGTGGGTGTCGTGTTTTTCGCTGACTTTATGTCAAACTCTCATTTCTCAGCTTGATAACTATCCTGTTCTTATTCCTATATTTTCTTCCTTCATCTTGCTATGCTATTATACTCCTAGCTATACTATCCCCAGCGCCGGTCATAATTACAGCAAGTGTCAAGTCATCTGCGTCACCTGTTCACCACGTCATCCACCGAAGCTAATGTAAGTGAAATTTCTCTCCTTTCTAATGTATTTATTTCTCCCTAGCAAAAAATACAGTCCACTGCTGCTATCTTCAGGGCAATCACCCCTACATAGACCGTCAGATATTTTATCATCATTTAGAAGCAAAGAAATATGTCAATGTGGGATAAGTGTTATTACTAATATAATATCGTTTCTGATTAACAAGAAATAATTACAAATTTCGAAAATTTATATTATGTAAGAATTCTTCATTTCTATACTAAAGTCGCTCCACAGCAACTTTGGGGCAGGGGATGTCACAGATGAGCGAGGCTTGGCCAATCATATGGGAGTATTGGTGAAATCTGCCCGCTGATTGGCCACATCATCACTCCTGGGTCTGAGTGAGTTCACTAGTGAGTTACATTTCCGTGACACATAAGTTTAGTATATATACACGCGGAGATCCAGAAAGAGACATTTCGCTTACCGCTTTCAAAACAATAGTTACCTATATTATCAAATATTTAATACACGCTTCGTTAATACAGGAAACTGGAGATGCGGCGAACCTGACGGCTTGAGTTGACGACAACGAACACGGCCAGCTTGACTGACACATGAACAGTGAGTCTAGATACCTTAGCATAGTAGTCATAGAAATACCTCGTCTTCACTTGGGACTTATGGGTCATCCAAGTAGTAAACACAGGGTAGCATTGGTTGTTATGAAACAAAATATTTGTTTACTAATTAAGTGACTCACTCAGTACCATCCAGTGTAAGAGAGGTTATGGTTTTCATGTGGTTAACATTCATTCCCGAGACAATCTTAATCTTACAGACGTTTTCGTCATAAGACGAGGAACTCGTGGCTTGGGGCTCATTGGTCGGCCAAGAATCACTCAGCTATGACGAAAGCCCATGTAAGGTTGTCTCGGGACGCGTATGGTACATTTTATAAGATTATATCAAATTAAACTGAAATAATAATCCATATTATGCCATACTTCGTTTGCTACTAAATTAATTTCGTGTATTAAAAGCTTCGGAGGCGGAGATGAAAATAGACCATTTTCAAAATTATCTAAGACCCGTATAGATAAAATTAATCACAGTCTTCTAAATCTTCAATTAGAACAATCCACATCAATGGAAAATGGAAAATTTTTTACATAGCATTTAAAAACTAGTTTTCATTGTTGTCATTGAAGATTTAGAGGACCGTGATTACCTCAATCTAAGGTTCTTAGATCAAATTATGAAAATTGTCTATTTGGGAGCAACGAGTGGACTTCTCTGCCAAGTACCAAATCAAGCCGCTAGACCTGGCGCTCACCGGAAATTGTTGATGTTTATTGTATTAGCGAAGCTTCTATTATAGGCAACCCAAGATTACCTTACACATGCTTTCGTCACAGGCAAGGTATTCGCATAGCCAACCAGCGAACCGTCCGAGACAAGCGCGCGCAGATAACCATCGCTGATTGGCTACGAATACCTCGCGTGTGACGAAAGCATGTGAAAGGTTATCTTGAAAGTATTTACTGGTCGTACCTTGACGGGAGTCGCATCCTTGTGTATCTTGCCCCAGGACTTGGCCTCGTCCGGCCTCGCACCGCTATCGCTGCCGTCGAACTCTGTCGCCGTGTTCAGATAGACGGCGAAGTCGGCTCCATTGCGCATCATGTTCGCGTTGCATATGTGGTGCTTGATGAGCCCACCGCCCACTATAATAATCCCCGTGTTGGTCGCGTTCAGTACCTGCGTGGTCAGGCGGCGCAGATCTGAAAACCACCACGGTTAGGTTCTCGGTCGCCCTTCCTACGGCGACACATTTTCTGGTGACGACCTTAGCAAGAAAGGTATCCTCCTTTAGCAGCCTTTCAGACTTTTCCAGGAACACTTTCACAGGAACAACTGAATAATTGAAGAGGTAAATGGAAAAACCTGTAGGTCTACATTTGCACCATTTTGAGTTATAGCTATGAAAATATGTAAATGAAAGGTATATCCTCAATTTTATTTTGTGTAAAAATCAGTTCAGTCAGGAGTCTATTGCTTGAACCCATTTCGACCGTGGAAAACGAAGTTTAGTCCTTGGACATAGCTTGTTTTTCCATGTAACACAGCCAGTTTTCTATTTGCCTCTTCAATTTTTAATTTGAGTGTCCAAATTGTTTTACCACGCTGGTTTTGACCACCGTGGTTCGCCAATTGACGGACCGTCCATTGGCGAACCTGTTATAGATCTCGACGAACCTGTTATAGATCTCACACGACGAGTGAGCTATACGAACTATAGTTCGCCTGGATTACAGAGGTACTTGAAGAACAACTTACCTGAACGTCTAAAAGGTGAAGAGCTTCGCACAAGGGTGTAAAGTTAATGGTTTAGTGTTAATTTAAGGAGGCAATGATTGGCTTCACCCACTCACCCTCGATAATGTCCAACACCAGCCCCGGATTCCGCTGAGAGTGGAAGTACATCATATCGCCGAGGCTACCGTCAGTCAGGGCCGGACTGAACATGGGGATCTTGTTCTTGGCTGCCCAATAGCAGATGGAGTCGGGGTGGTTTATCTCCTCCCCCAGTCGGGCAATCATCCTCGAAGGAGTCCACAAGAATCCCTGTTCCTTCTGTTTTTTTAACATCTCGTCGAAGATAGGCATGATCCAGTTCTCGAACATGCAGTAATTGTCATTCGGAACGATGAGATTGCCTGTTCGGTTGTGGCCCTTTTCCCGGAGTGTTTTACCGTCTAAGTGGAAGGACCCTAGAGACAAACACGAAACAGAATAGATCATTTGCTTTGTTATTTCTTAACCCTAGTGTGTGCTATACACAATTTAAACATTTACCGTTTCTTTAGAAATTCAGACACCTATTCGCGTCATCATAATATCGAACATTACGGGGTTTTAACTCTGGGGCAGATACAATAATTACGTGGAAACACAGGATCATTTTAATGAAGTATCATTTTTGAATTACTCTTCACGTCAAAATTTACGTAATGTGTATCCCAAATTCGCTATTAAAGAGACACCTGTCAATTGTTGGTATCAAAATTTGCTATATTTATTATTTAATACGCATATCATTGATTACCGGCACGAAGCCTTTTCTTCCTGAAGATGGTTTGGATACATCTAGCAACAATGACAAAATGACAACTTGATGAGAGTTGACAGCTGTTGAGAGTTGTCTGAAATACGCGATCGTAAACTGTGTGGTTTGCAAATGGCTAGTTGAACTAAAACGAGTGCCAGATTTAATTCATACAGTGGCAGGTTTTAATCTAGTGGTAACGAAAAAGCTAAGTTCAACACAAGTTAATTCTCTAGTTCCTAACACCTACTCAGAAGATATCAAATAGTGATAAATTATTACTGATAATATTTTACCATGTATTAGAATTTGTAAAAACTCCAAACACAGTTGGTGTGATTACCGAAACACTTTCATAATCGGGAGAGCGTCCTTATACGAATGTATGATTGTATTTTGTTGATACAGCGTGCACAACACGGTCATACCACTGTGGTCATACTATTGTGGTGATATAAGGATGCGAAGTCAGCTGGAGAGTAGTTTAGACTGGGAAGTGGGAACACTATTCTTGAACTCACCCTGAGTCTGCAAACAGGTAGTAGGCTCGAGTACCCCCACCACCGGATCTCGGCCGGAAGTACGGTAGAGAGTGTGAGGGCTGTGGGGTTACTCGAGCCTACTACCTGTGTGCAGACTCAGGGTGAATTTGAGTATAAATGTCTGAATATATGTAGTACATATGTAGTACTTGAAGAACAACTTACCTGAATGTCTAAAAGGTGAAGAGCTTCGCACAAGGGTGTAAAGTTAATGGTTTAGTGTTAATTTAAGGAGGCAATGATTGGCTTCACCCACTCACCCTCGATAATGTCCAACACCAGCCCCGGATTCCGCTGAGAGTGGAAGTACATCATATCGCCGAGGCTAGTAGCCTCGGCTAGCCTCGGCTCTAGGTAAGTGTACATATTATGTACACTTACCTATAGCTTTGAAGTTGGGGTGAAGTTGATTTTGTGATTGATGCGTTAGTAAATTCGAAACTATAACTACACTATATTCGAACAAGTTAATCACAAAGAAAGAACGAATCTATATTTACCAACAAATGTCGGCGCCATGCACTTGATAAGATCCTCTTCCACTCCTCCCGCCGTAGTGACGATGCAATCGATTAATCGATGTTGTGCGAGATATCGAATCGTCTCCCGGACTCCTGCCGACGCCATGTTCGAAGTGTAGCCCAGGAATATCGTGCAATTACTTCTCCGCTTTATAAACTCGTCGCCTTGGGGGGATGGTTTTACGCCCGCGGGGATGGGTTGTTGTCTGCATATCAGCTGGAATAATACCACCCTTCAGTTCACGCACGGCACTCACATATCAAGGACACAGTATACCCCTACATTCTACAAGAAATGTATGAAGTAGTGAAACTCGATCAATTTACTTGCAGCAAGCACATGTGCGCTCTGTTCCTATATGCCTAATAGCGGGTGTTACACGGAGAAGTTAGAAAAGTAAATCGCAGAAAGTAAAGAGTAGAGATACGCTATCCCTACTTAGCTTACGGGGTACTCTACGTAGCTTACGGCGAAAAGTGAAAAGTGAGAAGTTCTCCCCAAAAGTAGGACAATGTCGAACAAGTGAAAAGTCCCGTAAGCTATACGCTAGTCTTTACTTTTTGCGTTTTACTTTTTTAACTTCTACGTGTTATGGGCTGTGGGCCTAGGTGAAGAGTCGATTGTAGGCCTAAGATTCCGTGAATTTCGCCAACAAGTGACTAAAAGAAAAACTTGGATCTTCGATTGACAGCGGCAGGATATGGCAGCCATATCTTCACAACTTCAAACAGGTAGAGTAAGTCATTCTATTATCCAGCTAGAGATGAGAGCTACAGGGTATATACATTATACAAAGTAAATAAGCGTGGAACGCCACGTAATGGCAATGGCTATTCGGACTTAAATGTATACTAATTGTATCATCTCATTCCCAAATAGGGGTTATACTACTGTACTTATATTGTATAATAACATTTAATTGTACGTTATCAATGACGAAGATAATTTTTATTTCATTCAGTAATTGCAATCTTTCTTTATCTCTAGTAATGAAAGGTCGTGTGGCTTGCTGTTCACGTAATATGTGACCCAGCACAGACACACACGTGACTAATGATGTGATAAGGAGTAAGTAGGCTCGTGAAGAATGCGTTGCCAAATATTATCTAGTCAAATAGAAGGCGGGGTGAGACAATTACCTTCTAGTCTCTGGGCGTGTAAACGGATACATAACCAACTGAATCTTTTGATTCATATAGGAATGCGTGCAAAACCAACTGCATTATACCAAACGTACGATAGAAAACTATAGCGTAGTTTTATAATTCTCTTCTACTAAGTTGAAGACTTAGAATACAAGAATATTTACATTTCCAATTTTTGAAATTAGAAATTTACAGTCAAAATAATTAAAATTATAGATTTTAGTAACAACATTCGGACTGAAGTTGCCGCGTTATGTTCAGCTACAATGCACGTAGGCCTACACGGCTTGGAAACTGGGTCTGTGCAACAACAACGCAATCAGTGCTAAAATACCATGGCAGTGATGCACAAGTTGCACCAGTGCAAGACGACAAAACAAATGGTGTGTTACTATAAACTCGCTTTCAAACGAATGTAGGGAACAATTTGCCATTTTTTCCGTAAACGTTTCTTATTGCACTCATACACATGTGAACTCGCAAATAGAGTTAGATTGGCACTTGGCCACATGAACTTACGAAGATGATGAAACCACTGTATACATTTTTCTCCGTGAGGACAGCATTTTATTCGATAACATTCTTTAAAAATGAAATTATCATTCGACAGCTATAGACATGTCAATGGACCCCAACAGACTCAATTATCGTAAATGATATTAACCAAGGTTAACTGCATAATCAAATCCGATTTGAATTGTTCGAACCATATCACAGACACTAATTAACAGATTCTTAATCTGTATAAGACGAGGCGTGAATGATAATGCAAGCGGATTACATAAAAATGGCCCATGTGATTCATTGCTTTATTCATTGGTCTCGCTTACAGAACAATGATCAATACAAATAAATGTTTAATACCAAACTCCACAGCAGCGATGAAAAATGATGCAAAAATAATTGAATAAAAATAGCAAGGTTAGTGTACTGACACAATAATGTAGTTCGTTGTGTTGAAATATTATGGATGTAATTTAACTTAATTGGAAACATTATCAACGTGCAAAAATGGTAACAAATCGGTTTTGATAAACCGTGGTAGACTGTACATTATACGCCACATTTATTATAATTTTTATTTGCTCATTTTATGTGAACATTTTGTTACCCCAATGGAACCATCGTCTGTCTTACACCTGTTTACTAAAATGATTATGTACGCCTAGTTTTATATGTTTATTAACTAGGTTTTAGTTAATTTTAGTATAGGTTAGCAGTCACTTCTTGTGTTTGGAGCAGTGTTATTTTCTGCCTACCCTCTACGTCAAAAACCGCAGACAATTTTCATTTTTTAATTATATCTCAAGATTGAAACACAAAATCGAAAATCTGAGAAATCATAGCGCTGTGGTTTGGTAAGCCCTACACACTGAATGATAAATGTATCAAACCTTACAATCAGTATGACTGTGATAATTATTTTCTTAAATTACTAAGAACATAAGTATCACAGTCATACTGATTATAATGTTGGATACATTTATCATTCAGTGTGTAGGGCTTACCAAACCACAGCGCTATGATTTCTCAGATTTTCGATTTTGTGTTTCAATCTTGAGATATAATTAAAAAATGAAAATGTTCTGCAGTTTTTGACGTAGACGTATCCTTCGCCCTTATATAGAGAGTTCTCTCACCATGTTGTTTATTTCCTCGACTGCCAGTCCGAAGTTCGTCGCTTGGAAGCCGCAGTTCTTGTAGGTGCTGAGCAGCGCGTGGTAGTTCACCCCGTTGTTGAAGTCGTACCCCCTCACTATGGGGGTGTCTTTGGCCACGGGGGCGCTTTCTAGAAGCACCGCCGCGCGGGCCATGTCCTCCTTTGAAGTCTGGCGTTTCAGCATGTTCAAGCACGTTCACTGTAATGCAATGCAATCCTCCCAGACACTTCTCATGTATGTCCACTTAAACCTAGGCTGGACCTCTTCAAGTATTCGTTTTTACCGTGCACTATAAATCTTGTAAATAGTTCACACTTTTCCCTAATTGATGGTTTTAATGACTGTTAAATTAATATAGTCAAATTGTTTTACATAGGTTTGTGAAAAAAAGCGGTACCAGTTGTTTTTGCTACCGTTTACTCTAGAACTTATAAGGTGATTGTCCTGTTTAGTTTATTACTTTGAATGATTGAATTGTGTTATTTTATATCCAATGTTTTCTCGAATCTGTGCACAGCTCTGTTTTTTGGATACACAATAATACTAATAATAGCGATGCTTTTTAAAATGTACGCGGTTTTTTCGATTTGACATAATTAGGGCTAAGATGTTAATAACCTAAAGAGTAAAGATCTTATAAATATGACAGTAAAATAGGAAAATGTGAACCTAACAATTCGTTAGTTTTTCGATTTTTCAGTGTTTACAGTTCAATTTCCATTAATTCGTTAAAACACATGTGCCCCTAATTTACATCATGAAAATCGAATGATGCCTCCTTGCATATGCACAACTTATCCCGAAATAAATATTGCATTAATTACCATTGAGTACTGTTCACAGCCCTATAGGCCTGGCACTCAATATAAGAATAGATGCTTCGGCGAAAGTGAAATTTATATCAGACTTTAAAAGGAAGTTAAATGCAATTTTTCGTTGTAGCTTATATTATAGCTTTGTCTCGTGAAATATGACAATATTACCGTAACTATATGACCAGATATGACCACAAGGTCACAGCATACAAACAAAATGTATTTGTATAATCTAACACATGTTACCAACATAAGAGACATGTGAATCGTGCTCGTATTACACTTTGGCCAAAAAGATAAATTGTTTGATAACACGTACCAAGGTAATTCAATTTTAGTTTTTGTACGAACAAGATTTCCAAGTGTGTGTAAACTTCTTGATCGCACGTATGCCAAGCATTTTACAAGTTGCGAGTATCATACGAGGCAATGGGAAGAGACATCCGTAATCCACGAAATAAGTCAGGATAAAGAGAAAAAGAAAAAGAAAAAAGAACTATGTTTCAGCAATCTACAGCGAACGCAAAAGTTGCATTGGATTGTAACCATAAAAGTAAAACCCAACACTAAAACCGCGAACGTAACGAAGAAGTTTGAAAGTTCGTCGATTAAAATATAAAACACAAAATTTTGACCTCGGTTAATGTTTTATCAAGCAATGTATTATAATGATTCTATGTAACGATCATAGGCTATAGTATATACTAAATTTGTGCACAAGTCATCTGTATGAACACGAACTTAAAATGCACTCAATACAAGCTTCAAGTTTTTTTTTCAAGTACGTATCTTGATTACAAAGTACCAACCAATGGTATTTTCTGAAAGAGAAAAGTTAAACTGTCCCGTATGTTATACTATAATTTATAATGATTGTAACTAATTATTATTTATTTAAAATATTTTATCATCATATTTTTCAATGAATATTTATCAATATATTATCATTATTTAAAAAAATGACAAATATTGGCATCTATTTTATCAATCTGTATAACCTTGTAACCTACAACTCAGCATCAATTCATATTATTACCATTTAAACATATTGATACTAAATAAAAGATAAAAGCGACACGCGGAAAACGAAAGTTCAGAAATGTACTTACCACAAAAATAGCTGGAAATGGAAGTTCTCTGTCCACTTGTCCCGACACACGCACACTATTATTAAGTCTTAAACACCCGAGCTCTTATTATACATATATTATGTGCGCGATGCGGCATTGCGCACGCACCATCGCCTCCCATTGGCCAGTTCAAGCGTGGAACATAGCGCCGTCGAGCGTTCATTATTGTGATATAACGTAATTTAATGAGCGGTTTAATTATACACAGTGATAGCCGCTTGATTGTAATTTTTAATAGATCGAGTAACTAGACTAGACAATCGGGCAGATATCAATAAAGGTCCCAGTGCACATTATATTTTGAATGATGAGCCGAGATTACATTGACTTGTACTGTCTATCTTCTGTCATCACATTTCACTATCACAGGTGAACTTATCGTTCTACGGGAATTACTTTCAACAATTAGTATTGTTAGACCGAACCGAACCCGATATACCACATCTTGTTCTGTCCTTGAACGATAACAAGCATCCCAACAATCCACATGTTTATGTAATGCGGGGAACACGTGACGAAACCATGGGCATTATGTATTGTGTATAGATAGCATCGTTGTTTAATTAATGCGTATTACTGCTTTCAATATACCTGGGTTCGAGTCCTGCTGTTATTTTGTGAACTGTGAATGAAGTAGCAAGCGATGTGAGCTATAACATTCTCATGAGACGGTCACTCCACACGGTCTATTTCAACGGAATTCACCGCGGAATTCCCGCGGTACCTGCATGTTATTGTCCAGTGCATTGAGTGCACCAGCCTCGCTTGGAATGTGCTTCGCAGAGCTTAATTGAGCCGGAACGCACCGGAACGCAGTTCTGGTTCCTTTTCTGAAACCGGAACGCGCGTTCCGATATTATTTTGCAACTCGCACACTGTTTTCCTCACGACTTAAAAATTCGCGAATTCCCATTATTTACTTGCCTGTGTTAATTTAGCACGAGGAACCGAACTTGCCTCTGAAAATGCGAAATATTTATTTGCTGGTATGATGGCAAGTTATTGTTATTCACTGATGAGTAGTCCCGGGTAGTCAGACCTTAATCTTCAAATATCTAGAGAAGTTGGTCTTATTTCGGATGAATCGAATGACCGAAGACAATAGCTGTTCCATATGCGAGTTCACTTACCAAATAAACGAAATTGTAAATATATTTATGGGACTTTTTGAACTGGAAAATCAAAGTGCGGCTGGTAATTTTTTATAGTTTCTGTTTATTAAACGAACTTGAGATCCGTGGCTTTGATGATGCATTACTTCTTGTCTTAAAGTATATACTTAGGAATAAGTAAAACGGTGACTTTGGAGCCGTCCTAGCAACGAAGCACTTAATAAATTCAAAGTTGTTCTGAATCTGACATTTGTCCGCAGGTCTTCGCACTGTCCAATCACTGATTTATATATTTCGTATTTGAAATATCGATCTTTGGTTGGTTATCGTTCACTCGTCGATGGTGTTCAGAGCATACAGGGTTGGCTTAGTCGCTTTAAATTAAAGACCCCCACTGAAAATCAGTTTCGTTACTGAGTGGGTAGACTCTAAATGTGAATGTTATTTATTTATTTAAATGAGTGCCTTATATAAGTGACACGCGGCGGTGCAGGTGTTATGCTGGGTCGCAAATCGGGACTTGTGAAACTAATCACCGACAAATACAGTACAATCACAGATAAAAAATGTGTTTTCTGTGGTACAATGTAATTGTATGGCATTGTTTAAATCATCGTTTTGAACCGAGTGTTGGAGATACTATCACAGAAGTTGTAGGGGTGAACAACCTTAAAGCACTAAAATAAGAGCTGTCGACTCTCGTTCAGAGCATACAGGGTTGGCTTAGTCGCTTTAAATTAAAGACCCCCACTGAAAATCAGTTTCGTTACTGAGTGGGTAGACTCTAAATGTGAATGTTATTTATTTATTTATTTATTTAAATGAGTGCCTTATATAAGTGACACGCGGCGGTGCAGGTGTTATGCTGGGTCGCAAATCGGGACTTGTGAAACTAATCACCGACAAATACAGTACAATCACAGATAAAAAAATGTGTTATCTGTGGTACAATGTAATTGTATGGCATTGTTTAAATCATCGTTTTGAACCGAGTGTTGGAGATACTATCACAGAAGTTGTAGGGGTGAACAACCTTAAAGCACTAAAATAAGAGCTGTCGACTCTCGTTCAGAGCATACAGGGTTGGCTTAGTCGCTTTAAATTAAAGACCCCCACTGAAAATCAGTTTCGTTACTGAGTGGGTAGACTCTAAATGTGAATGTTATTTATTTATTTATTTAAATGAGTGCCTTATATAAGTGACACGCGGTGGTGCAGGTGTTATGCTGGGTCGCAAATCGGGACTTGTGAAACTAATCACCGACAAATACAGTACAATCACAGATAAAAAAATGTGTTATCTGTGGTACAATGTAATTGTATGGCATTGTTTAAATCATCGTTTTGAACCGAGTGTTGGAGATACTATCACAGAAGTTGTAGGGGTGAACAACCTTAAAGCACTAAAATAAGAGCTGTCGACTACACACGGCGGATTTTGGCCTCACGACGATCTCAAGGCGGTCGGACGCATGGGTCGGACGGATGGACTGATCGGATGAAAATTGGATGGAAATCTCTCGTGTGTACAGTCTTGAGGCGATCGTACGACGATACGTTCCAATCTCTACCTGGTCAGTATTTTTAGCAGCGTACACACGGCGGATTTTGGCCTCACGACGGTCGTACGACCGCCTTGAGATCGTCGTAAGGCCAAAATCCGCCGTGTGTACGCAGCTTAAAATATGAAAGTGAGCTTTGTGAATTCTCTGAATCATTAGACGAGGAAATAAAGATACTGAGGTTATTAGACGTTCGATGGGTTGCGTCAAGTTTTAGGACAATTAAAAGGCTTTGTCAAAGGATTATGGTGCCCTATGTGCGCATTTTCACACTGCTTAGTGCTTCCAATGACAAAACGCTCAAAACTAGGCTAAATATAATAGTATCTTATTGTGAATTACATACAAATATTCTTTATTAGCACAAGAGCTGTAATTTTTTTTAAACAAACTATGCGTTCCGGTTCTTTTTCAATTAGAAATTAAGCCCTGGTGCTTAGACAACGCCTGCCAACAGACGCGCTAATAGTATCACTATACCATACCAGAGGCATGAGAACGAAATGCAGCAAATAGATTTAGGTATAGGTTGGTAGTTGTCACCACATACGCCACTTCACTATTATATAGTCTATGAGGACACCATCCCTTAATATCTTACGTATGAACGATGACTTTGTGTCCGTAATTGCAGCAATGTATATAATAATTTATTAAACATGTGGAACGGCAAGGGCAGGGTGCTTCACCCCCCTCCCCCCCCCCCCCCCCACCCACCCACTCCCCACTCATGCCGTTGCAATGTAAACCGCGTAATGTTCATTTTAGGGGGTACAGTTTGTTCGATTATGACAGCTCTTTAAAGGGATAGTCAGATGAAGAACTAAAAAATCACCAATTAATCATTAGTCCATGAAATTCAGATATGTGTAATATACAATTGATAAAGGTTGCTTCAATGCAAGAAAAAAAAATAGTGAACAATTAGCTATTCTACAGATTCCCTTCGGCAGCTCTTGCTGCATTTTTCTTCTAAAGCGTAGTGTAACTGTATCGGTTCTGAGGTCGCTGGCGCCTTCCCGATAGACAGAGGACTCATTGTGTTATACGAGACCAGCCCGCGCTCCGCGAAACGCTCGGCGACTGCGGACAGTACCGCTCAAAACAGATTGCAACTTTTCTACACATCATGTCACAAAAAAATTAATTGCAGGGTATTTTGTAGAAGTACACGTTCGTACTAAGAAGCATGTTATCGGTAGAGAAACGATGCACATTAAACCTCCTGATCGATTTTTGATCAGTGCCCTATTTTAGCGGTGGTTTTACTTTCTCAAGGCAACATTTTTTTTGTATGGGAATTACCATGAGAAAAGTTGCTCGGTGCTACTTGGTAGCACCAAACCAAATAATCGCGTTTTCTTTAATTTTTTAACCGCCTGCTTTTAAAGTATGGTATCTTTTAGTCATGTTTTTTATATTTAAAGGTGGACATCTACAAATGGTAGTTCTTTAGTTTTTCACCCGACTATCCCTTTAAGAACAGTCAGATTTTAGTACAGTTTGTTAGTACAGAGCAAAGAAGTTTGTAAGTAGCATCGGGTAAGAAGATAATAAGTTGGTAAACAATGTTTAAAAAAAATAGTCCCCGGCAATGGCATAAAATAGGAAATCAGAATGTGTGTTGCAGTGTGAACAACCTTGGTATACAAAAAAGGAGGAGAGAGCAAGACAAAAACAAAAACAAGAGAGAGAGAGAGAGAGAGAGAGAGAGAGAGAGAGTGAGAGAGAGAGAGAGAGAGAGAGAGAGAGAGAGAGAGAGAGGTCACAATCGGTCAGTGTATCAGAACTATTCGCTTGTTAGTTGTTATGGATAAATAGTGCGACATAGCTACAATTACCAAGTTGAGTATGCATTGTCTACAAGAAATAGTGACACTGAAGGAGTTACACTATTAGAAAAAAGTGGTTTTGCCAGGAAATCGTCTTAAAATTTGTGTTAATATTTTACGGATACTCGAAGTCATTTGCATCCGGAAAAACGAAAAGCTTTCTGTTTTCTACATGACTGTCATGTCGACATACGCCGACCTAGTAAAACTTAGTTTTTAAATTTACAATGCGGTTATTGCGTGTACGCCAACAAGCGATGTACAAAGGTTATGCGAGGGGGCAAGCGCGCGATTACACAAAGTCGATTGCATTCTTTTCATGGGTGGAAGAATAAAAAAAAATATGGATAAGACGATGTCCTTCTTATTAGAACGCAATGCGAGTGGCCCAATGGCCCCAAGATGAAGATTCGAGGACTGCATGGTCATCGTGAAACTTTCTATTACCAAGTGGGCACTCCCTCGGGGAAGCGTTGTCCATCCAACCCTTTAGATGCTGAGGGTCTGCAAGTGTAACTCGCGGAAAGAGATTATTTAACCTGATTTCTTTCAAAGTGTCCATTCTCTTTGAACGCCAGTATTATACAAACAATGTAATAATGAAACATGTACATACATATTCCCAATATTCCAAATGATAGTCACTGTGTTATGCACAACACGGTTTGAATCATGTTTCTAAGAAGAAAACTTACTTAGCCTACCTATCCATCATGCTTTTGGGTTGTTCCGTATTTTATTTCACTTCTCACATAGCCCTATAGTTCGTCATAGAAAGGAAAATTTAAAAAGCCAACTGTAACGATAACGTCTTGCGTCATGGGAAGATCATGAAATGTAGGCTACCCCTTTGTCTCTAGATTGTCAATGTAACTCATCAGCACTTTGTATTTCCTCTGTTCTTCCTTGTTTTTGGTCGATCCCAGATTGGTTCAAAGCATCGCGCTAAATTATTGAGATTCTAGATAAAGTGGCAGCATTTTCATTCTCATGTTCTCTATCTGAACGTCTTTATAACCATGCTCAAGAACTGCCGTATACCATCGAGTTCGAGTAAGCTTGAAGTCAGTTCTTACACTCTCAACAAAGCCATATGAACGGTCGCGTTTTGCAGTATTTAATTTTTTCGCCATTTGTGTCCCATACAGGTAGCATTCCATAGTGTTTAACACCCCACATTACTCTCCCTGTATCCGATACATTTATTTGTTTAAATGTCTTTAAACCCATTCGCTAATTCGAAATCTCTAGATCTATGTGATAATTTGACATATATAGCAAATAGCAAAACGCACTTGCATCAGTTGAGAAAATGAACGGTTCATTTGAAAACTGCATTATTGCATAAAATGCGACCTAGTTTATCTAATGACGTTTGACTTTCAGCAGTCTAATTATATTTATTGGTTAGATTGGTAAGCTCACATATTATGCAATGTGGGAATATTGAGGCACTAGACGTTCGTACATCTCGAACTGTTTTTGGAACTGGACATTTTTTCATTTGCTAACTTTCTCTGGATCTGGTTTAACACATACAGATAATTAATTACACATTTCATCCGTTATCTGTGACATAAGGTTCTACTATTAGATGGCTCAAATACTCCGTGAAAAAAGAAAATATAAATAAAAGTGAAAAAAAAGAAGAAAGAAAAAGAAAAAAACAATCGAAAAAAGAAAATTAAAATAGAAACAAACTAATTTGTTAACGGTCCCAGCTCAAACAAAAATGAGGATTGCAAAAAATCAGAAACTGCAATCTGGGAAAAACTTTTGTAGGCCTATGTTGTGCATATTTAAAGAAAAAAAACTGAAAACCATTCACGCGTGTCGTATCAGTATGTTCTGAGCGTTATCGCAACAGAAGAGTGTATATAATGACATGCTCGCTTTGTCTTGGGTTTGTGCGGTATTGATTGATTGGTTTTGATTTAAAGACATTATCTCATCATCTCATATTGGTGAATTTTTTTGAGGGCCTAAGTCCATCCGGCCAGGTTATAGATTCCCGTTTTGACCTGAGCTAGAGAACAACTAAGATCTTTCCACAATCCAGAAGTTTTACACACTTTTCTAAGAAATATTTTCTTCCTAGACAAGTATTGTCCTGGTTTACTACGATCGCTACCATTGGCCGGATTTATGAAAGGTCGCCTCTCGTTGGCCGGGCCAGCTAACAAGTTGGAACAGTTTCAACTTTGTGAGTGAACGCCATGATGCTATTCTAGCTTGATTCAACTCCGCTAAGCCTTTTTAGATCTTAAACCTTATTACGGTGTGTAAACCGGGCTTTACTTACCAAATTCTTACAAAATCATCTAGCTGGATGAAGGATTGCACGGTATAGCAACTGTCCATCACTGGCAGCTGTCATAGCGATCGATTCTTGTATGGACACGATGAATGTATTCAAAACAAAATACAAATTTGCGAAAAGAGCGTGAATGTTTTTTTGACAGAGATTATTACTATAACTCTACGTCTACGATTAGACACTGAAACCAAAACACATATCATTTCACGCATTTATAAAGGTGGTCTTGCGCTTAGTAGAGTGCACCTGTCTCATAGTCACGCCCACTGTGTTAGGAATGTCCAGGTATCCAATTCAAGGTCGTAAATGATCCTTAATGAATCTGTTTCAAGTAGACATAGGAAGCAGAGAAGTAGAAAATCAGTTCTAATGGACTCTGCTGTTTTGTAAGCGTGACACTACTTACGCTGTTGGGGCAACTTTATTTCACGGCCGCAAAGAAGAGCATGTAGAAAAAGAAATAGTTTGAAAGTAGGAAAAGAAGTGGTTACGAGAGCAATGCGTATGAGTGTGACCTTATGGATAGATTGATTGATGTATTAATCATTCTTGGCTGTCGGGTGTCGCCGCGTCTGTCGTTTATTAAAACCTGACGTTTCGGACTAATTGCATAGTCCATCTTCAGAGTGAAGAGACAGTCACTGAGAGAACCTACTCGATCCAGCTCTACCCAGCGGCTGTCCGATTAGTCCGAAACGTCAGGTTTTAACAAACGACAAACGCGGCGACACCCGACAGCCAAGAATGATTAATATCGACTCGGGCCGCGAAAGCCTACAACAAGTAATAAGATTGATTGATTATTTATTACTCAACGAAATACTGAAACTGCCCGAGGTCATGTGACGTCGGCCATTTTGTCGCTTCTTATACGAAGGCAGAGCACCTGTATTCCGGGATCAAATGGGAGACAGGAAGAAGGGAAGTAAATTAATGATTGTTTAATTAATAATTATTAATTGGTGATGGTTGCCTATTTTAAATACTGTAATAAATCCTGATCTCTAACTACCCCTTTCGTTTCATTAGGTTACGGCTGCCTTCGTACAAAAAATATATACAGGCCCCAATCTTACGCTTACAAGTAACGAGAATTTGTATCCCTAACCTATGTTTCTTCTAAAACGTAGTCTAGCTTGGCCATAGTCTATACAACTCCGCCTGGGCACTGCCTCGGGGGCGGGGCATATGATTATGAACCAAGTTCGCAGGGGCGTCACAGTTTAACCCTTGAGACGTGGTAAGTTGAGGCGAGATGAAGATTTGATAAGAGTTTACATCATGGAAGGAGATAATTGAACCTGGCTGGCTTCTATTCATCATCCATGGGTTAAAATTGATTAAATCATATGATTAAAATTTCCGTACTATATTTACGCTATAGAAAGGAAATTGAAGAAAACGTTATGTTATGGAATTCCAAGCTTCTTTAATCTTTGTTTTTATTTATTATAGGCTAAAATAAAAAATGTCCGACAAATGTACTTTTTGGTAGCAGCTCTTCATGATCAAAAGGTTATATAGCACTCTATGAGTCCGGACAGGGTATATTATCTTATTATCTTTGATCCGGACCGGAACCATTCAGAACTCTGTGTTTGCAATAGACCAACCTAAGTGTAAATACAACATTACTTGTGGCTCGTGGTGTATGATTGTTTGTATCATTGACATCATTGTTCACGGTGAAAGAAATTGCTATTTCCTCCCTTATCAAACTGGTAATTTGTTATGCAATAAAGATTTTGTGCAAGTAGTTGTAATCATTGAGACATTACATTACATCAAGGTCTACTTGATTGCCGCCTAGCGGCTAGTCGTAGAACTCCATGAGCGTCCGCCGCTAGCGGGGCGAGCGGCGATCAAGTACACGTTGCATTACATGCTCATTTAGTTGCACTATGATTGTGCGTACTGTCCAGGGGTCACAAATCGGCCAATAACTTTCTTATTGTATTATTATCTGCGTTTACCTGGAATCGCGTGGATATTTAATATAACTGATTAGGTAAGTCTCGGTAGACGTAATCCAACACGAGAACTTAACTTCTTAAACACGGTGAAAACGGTTTTAAATAATATTGTACATTATAAATAAACCTGTAACTGTATACACATTATGTGTCCCAAATAAATAAATAAATAAATAAATGAATAAATGAATAAATGAATAAATAAATAAATGAATAAATAAATAAATAAATGAATAAATGAATAAATGAATAAATGAATAAATGAATAAATCAATAAATAAATAAATAAATAAATAAATAAATAAATAAATAAATAAATAAATAAATAAATAAATAAATAAATAAATAAATAAATAAATAAATAAATAAATAAATAAATAAATAAATCAATAAATAAATAAATACATAAATAAATAAATAAATAAATAAATAAATAAATACATAAATAAATACATAAATAAATAAATAAATAAATAAATAAATAAATAAATAAATAAATAAATAAATAAATAAATAAATAAATAAATAAATAAATAAATAAATGCGATGCATATTGCAGTACTAGTCGTGTCTAGATTTTAAATAAATACTTCTGCAAAGAGGTGCGTCGGGAGGATTATTTTAAGTGGGACATCGAGATAATAATTGTTGCCTTCCTTGTTTTCCAGAATTAATGTGTAATTATTTGAAGGTGATTATTTTAAATAGGCCTAGGGTTATTGTTTTAATACTTTCACTGCAAGTGTAGAGAGCCCGAAGCAATGAGATCAAATAGCCTGCATATAACCAGGAAAACGCTCTGTGTGACGCGTTTATAAGCGAGCGCGTATACGTCCACGTCCACTCTGTCCAAAACTTCAAAGTTACCGCCATTGTTGTTGTCGTGCCCGATGCCCTCTATCCTCCAAGCGGAGATTCGGTGAACTCCAACGTAGCGGGCTCTCGTAAAGGTCGGTAAAATAGTAGTCAGTACTACTGTACATTACCGATCTCAAACTCGCGCGCTTTTAGCAAGGTCCGTAAATCCCCTAGCGGGAGGGTTTACGGACCTTGGCTTTCAGTGGCGATTTAGTGGATTGTTAATTGTTGAAATAATTTAAAAAGTATATATTTAATGACAAGCTGTTAAAATATTACAAATACGGTAATCGAAAGGCAGGGTTTGCTGCATTTGTTGGTCGATGTGTTCTGTAAACATCAATTTTGAATCTAAGAAAATGCGAAGGCACTATCATTCTGTAAACAGTGACCGTGGGGGCTATTTTTTTAAAAATTATCATGGTCTGAAGTGATTCACTGTCCTGTTTCGATTCGAGGCTAGAAGGGTTGCAGTGTGGTTGCAGTCATCGTATCTCCCCACTATAGTCACATGTTATACAGCCACAGCCGACTGTAAGTATCGAAATGCAGAATGAAGTCAGCGTTCCTGACTTTAGTCACACTGCAAACTGCATGCAACAGAGCCATGTAGTCGGTAGTGGGGGGGGGGGGGGAGGTAGTCACTATGGAGCTACCGAGACTCTCTTCCAAATCATGGCGGACAAAATTCTGCCACAAACTTTATGGTTTGGTGTATTTGGCAACGCATATAGCCTATGTATTTACTCAACACTTTGTACATGCACATAGTACCGGTACAGTACACATAATGAAACTTATAGACTCTAATGAGCATGATGTCACATACACCCTATATATAAACACAACAAAACTCCTAGCCATGGTGTTTGTCCAGGTTGTTTCCAGGTGTTTGTCATGGAATATTTGTGTACAAGAAAAAATGACTATTTTTCATCTACAACTAGGCCAGTTGTTTATCGTAGTGGCTCGACTGAAAAAATTCAATTCATAATAGCGTTACCTTACCACATCCCACACATGTCCAGATGTTTCTAAGCATAACTTTGTGTCCTCCAGGAATTTTGCAGAACTAGTGATATACGTTTATGCAATTTGGCCACCACCATCAAATTAAGGCATTTTACTTTATTTTTAAGAAATGAAGTACATAGTTCCTTAAAGCTTGTGTATCCCTGTGAGAGTTAGTTGCAACGTTTGCTGCACAACCCAAGTTTATCACTTCGAAGTGTGGTCAATTATTCCGCTACCCTTCCTTGCAAACGAAATATGTCTAAACACATCAAGAAGTTCCGAGGTTGACGCTAGATTGCAGCCACATCCCAATAAACAACTCTTCCTCCGAGCAATACTGTAGACCATTAGACATGTGCTTAACATTTCTGGGTAGATAATAAATCAAAACACTATTAGTGAGATAACCATTAAATGCACAGATTTATTACAAATGCATGCCGATAAACGTTTTTCGTATCCCAGCTCTATCTAAAACTAAGGTACTGCCACTGGTACTGCACTAGTACAAAATATGTGTGAGACTTAAATGGAGCATATTGTATAATAAAATTAATAATTAATAATTAATAACATTGGTTCAGTGCCATTGTTGACAAATGACAATAAATGAAATTAGCCAAGCCATCTGCCAATGGGCAGCACAGGCACTGAGTGCTCCTGTTGTTCTTATTGTTCAAGGCACAATGCAGTCCAGTGCAGCCATTGGAAAATAAAATACAAGTTAATCAAATTTACCTAGCTCAAATATCTATTACAGTTCTCTCAAAAAGGGTGGTAGAAAATTGCATACTTTTCTGTCTTTAATGGCTCCAAGATACAGCCTCAATAATCAATAAGGATGATTCAGGATGTGATGGAGGATTGGAATAATAATCAACACGTATTGAATAACATTTATTAACGAACTTCAAGAAAGTAGCACAATAAGCACAGTAAAGAACACATAAAAAAAATAACTTACTTTAAAACATTGAGTACAGTATTGAAATTTGTATGAACTACTCACATACATATTTGTTTTAAAGCTAATCAACCTAGATTAATTGAAGGAGGTTTCAGGTTTGTGGTACTGTTTTGGCAGTTGGGACCGACCCTCAACAGTCAACACACACATAAATATAGCAACCAAACATTATACATAATAGTTATGACTTAGTTAACACGTGTCTGCTATGGCAATCATACGGTCGTTTGTGTATTGACTTTGGACGCATGGTGATGTTTGGCAAATGTTTCTCCAACAAGAAGGGGAAATATCAGACTGGCCTCTGCATATATCTGAAAAAGAAAATCAAAAAGTTACAAGTGGAACCATTAAGTATTCAACGTGTAACCTGTAAAGTATGTTTGGAACATTTCTGATTTAGTGGAATAGACTGCCCTATAAAATTATTAGGATATAAATATATGGGCCTAACTTAAATCAAAGAAATATAGGATACATGTAGATGTTGTCAAGTTAGATTAAGTTTGTATTAAAATGTATCTGAAGTGTTGTATGCACTGCAGGCATTTATCATGCACCTTTTCCATCTGCTGTTACTAGTCCTTCATGCTGTGTCACTGTCACTGTTAGTCTTCTCCATATAAGCACGCAATAAACAGTAGCTGGCATTGGATGAATTTGTTTCTAGCATCTCGGTTAATGCGAATGCACATATTCAAATCAACATCTTACAGCTCATAATCGAATTAGGCGCCATTTCTGTCATCTGCTAGCAGGTTAGCAGTCTTATTCTTTGCTAGAATGGCTAATTCAGCAATGCTAGAATTTTCAACACTGGAACGACTAGACTACTGTACTTAGCTGCTTGACATAGCAATGTGTTGCTAACCGAGTGGCTGAATTCCAACACACGACTACAGTAAACATGACATTTTCTTAGTTTGACACTCCCCTCCATCACTATTTGTTACCCCTTACCCCCTTGACAACCAGATAATCATCTCATATGTATTAATTATGAACTATGATACAGTATTATGTATTTGTTATAATCATTCATATTTGTTTTGCTGGAAGGTGGTCACATAACTAGGGGGTGGAGCTTCAAACTAGGTCCAACTAAAAATATCTGCACTGCACAGTAGTTTATTTTGTTATTCTCGATATTTTATGATTTTTCTATCATCATATAGTTCCATTTATTGTTTTTTGTAAATCAGTTGTATAACTGAAGTGAATAGGATGAATAGCTCTCCAGTACCTTGACAGGTGCCGCCTCTTTCTTGATCTTTCCCCAGGACTTGGCCTCGTCGGGCCTCGCCCCGCTGTCGCTACCGTCAAACTCCGAGGCTGTGTTCAAGAAGACGGCAAAGTCGGCTCCGTTTCGCATCAGGTTCGCGTTGCATATGTGATGCTTGATGAGCCCACCGCCCACTATCACCATCCCCGTGTTGGCGGCCTTCACGGCTATCGTGTTCAAGCGCCGGAGATCTGGAACATGTTTACACTAGTATCTCTCTAGCCTGCGACTGGGTGTTGTTGGCGGCCTTCACGGCTATCGTGTTCAAGCGCCGGAGATCTGGAACATGTTTACACTAGTATCTCTCTAGCCTGCGACTGGGTGTTGTTGGCGGCCTTCACGGCTATCGTGTTCAAGCGCCGGAGATCTGGAACATGTTTACACTAGTATCTCTCTAGCCTGCGCCTGTGTGTTGTTGGCGGCCTTCACGGCTATCGTGTTCAAGCGCCGGAGATCTGGAACATGTTTACACTAGTATCTCTCTAGCCTGCGACTGTGTGTTGTGGGTGACCTTCACGGCTATCGTGTTCAAGCACCGGAGATCTGGAACATGTTTACACTAGTATCTCTCTAGCCTGTGACTGTGTATTGTGGGCGTACTTCACGGCTATCGTGTTCAAGCGCCGGAGATCTGGAACATGTTTACACTAGTATCTCTCTAGCCTGCGACTGTGTATTGTTGGCGGCCTTCACGGCTATCATGTTCAAGCGCCGGAGATCTGGAACATGTTTACACTAGTATCTCTCTAGCCTGCGACTGTGTGTATCAATTCTATCAGGACGCAGATATTACGTTGTTAATAAATATCTTTTTCAATTTCAATGTAGCCTAAGTGTCCACCGCTTGTACCGTTTGTACATAATTAAATATAATACTGTATAAGTAATTTAGTAAATTATTAATTTGTATTGGGTATGTATTGTAGTTCATAAGTGTTTAAACATATAACATGTAACATAAGCCTACCCCAAATGTGTGCAGTGCTAGGGGGGAAAAAAAAGTCCATTTAAAGGGCGAGGTATTTAGGTGAGGGTTATGAAAGTCAGCTGGTTAATTGTAATTAGGCTACAAGTTTGAGTTTTAAATGACCATATTACGTATTCACTAATTAGCCTGGGTAATATCTTACAAAAAGCCCAGATTGTATGGATTTGATTTGAACAATAGTATTGCAAATCATTGCACTAGTAGGCCTATATAATTATTATAATTGGGCTATGCAAGGTTAATTTGTCACTTAGCTCATTCTGAATAGTACTGTAGGTACCATGGTTTTTATTTGCACAACGATAAATATTTAATTAGTCTATTTAAGGCAAGGATAATAGGAGTCCTGCTTTAATTCAAACTTAATTAATTCAATCTTATGCATAATTCAAACTAGTGATAAAGTCCAGAATGTTTTGGTATAATGCTCAGCTCAGTGTAAAATGTTCTTTAAATTCAAATGTTTAAATTCAAATTGGGATTTTTAGCGTCCTTCGTAAATTGAATTAAAGGGGGATTATGTACTTTATTATGTCACTGCCTTGGCTCACCCTGGATGATGTCCAGCACAAGACCTGGACTGCGATACGAGTGAAAGTACATCATATCTCCGAGGCTGCCGTCCGTCAGCGCCGGACTGAAGATGGGAATCTTGTTCTTAGCTGCCCAATAGCAGATGGAGTCGGGATTGTTTATTTCCGTGCCTAGTCGGGCTGCGACTTTTGAGGGCGTCCACAATGTTCCCGCTTCTTTCTGCTCCTTTAACATCGTATCGAAAATAGGCATGACCCAATCCTCGAACTTGCAGTAGTTATCATTGGGGACTAGAAGATTTCCTATCCTATTGAGACCCTTTTCACGAAGTGATCTTCCATCCAGATGGAAGTCCCCTAGAAATAGAATTAAATGCAATCAGTGTGGGGTTTTGAGCACTAAGATATATAGAAACATAATGAAAGTGTCGTATTAATTATTACCAACAAAACAATAATTTGTTATTATTAGGCTGGGACCAGACTCAATACTTATTTATTGTAAGCTTTGTTCCTCACGAAAATATGCTTGCAGAACATGGTGATACAAACCATGATGAATAGTGTTTGTATTTCAGAGAAAAATGGATGTCTTCTAGAACAGGTCTTACCTTAGGGTGTAGACTGTACTGAGATTACCAACACTGGGATTAAGTATGACATACACTTGAATGGTCCAAACATATTGACAAAGTCTCCTAGATGTAATAATATGCTCCACAAACTCAAGGGAATCCGAGTTCCACACATTCTTAAAATTACGTAGTTTGTACATGGTCACTCTCATTTACCCATCCTACGCGATTCCTTTTAGAGCAATTGCCCCAAGCATTTAGAATATTCTTACTGCAAAAAGGTGTGTCCGTATTATAGAAGGGATGACGTTCTATCATGTATCAGGTACTCTTATCACGTAATGACGTTATGTCGTATGTTTTACCATTGTAATACTTCCTGAGTACTCAGCTGTTACTTCCATACGATAAATAAATAATAATAATAATAATAATAAGTACACTGTACAGGGATTTCAAGACAAACGCAATCATGTAGAAAACATTTCTCCAATGGCAATTTTACTAGTGCAAATAGTATCACTAAGTAATGTAAGTTAAATCAATATAATGTCTAATAAAACTTAAGTAGGTGGCTTGTTGGTCCAGTGGTTAGCATCCCTGCTTCCAATGCAGAAGGTCCCTGGTTCAAATTACGCTTCAGGCAAAAGTTTTTTAACTTCTAATATCGATTCAGTTCTATCACTTCTTGGCTTAGGAATAAGTAAACGGTGACTTTGGAGCCGTCCTAGCAACGAAGCACTCAATAAATTCAAAGTTGTTTTGAATCGGCCTTGTCGATTCTGGCATTTGGCACTGTCCAATCACTGATTCATGTGTTTCATATTTGAAATATAGTTCTTTGATTGGTTATCACCCACTTGTCGATGGTGTTTGGAGCCTACAGGGTTGGTTTAGTCGCTTTAAATTAAAGTCCCCCACTGAAAATCAGTCTTGTTACTGAGTGGGTAGACTCTATAAATATGATTTTTTTTTTAATTTTTATTTACTAAAGTACTAAAGACCTAACCCACCTATGTAGGTGGGCGCGAGACACTTGATGATATCCTCCTCGACCCCCCCGGCCGACGTTACGATGCAGTCGACCAGTCTGTGCTGCGCGAGGAAGCGTATCGTATCGCGCACCCCTGCAGACACCATGTTGGAAGTGTACCCGAGGAATATCGTGCAGTTGCTACGCCGACGGATGAAGTCGTCTTCCTCCAGCGTGTCGTGCATGTCGGTAGGCAGCGCCTGGAGCCGACAGTCCAGCTGAAACACGTCGGTCCGTCAACTTCAAACTATCGGTGCCAATCTTTCATTATTTTTATTATTTTTTATTTTTCCTTTTTTTTTTATGTTTGATGTACAATTATATTAGTTTTCATACAATGGAAAATACCTGAACCAATAATCAAGTGTTCGTGGCGGTTCAGGTTTATATTACATAACTAACTAACTATTACATGACTAACTCTCAATCTGGTCGATATAGAGCACTAACACGTGACGTAACGCATTCGCACGTCGAGATTAATGCTCGTCCCGCGTCCGCCTGACCGAGAGTGGTAAAATTTTACTCAGGCCTGTAAAAATCTCATTTCACTAATTTCATTTCACAGCCCGACGGGTCGGTACTTTTTCCAAACTTACTAATTAACATTAAAAGAACGATATGGTCGATACAGAAGATATCTTTACTGCTCTTGATTTATATACGGTTGAAGAGTGCCAAGATAACTGATGGTCAAAACTCCATGACAACCTAGAAACTGACTAAAATACAGTTAAATAAAAATGCAAATAAAATGTCAATGCCTAAAAACAGAAACACAAAGGACGTTCAGGGCTGGGTCAATAATACTTGGGATCAACTTCTGTAATGACATGTTCATTGGGACCGTATTTCAATCGGTCCACATTTAATCTAGCCTACATTATAAATAGGTACTGCAATATCTATGTGTTGTTTTCTTATG
Organism: Isoperla grammatica; assembly: GCA_945910005.1. Classification (NCBI taxonomy): domain Eukaryota; kingdom Metazoa; phylum Arthropoda; class Insecta; order Plecoptera; family Perlodidae; genus Isoperla; species Isoperla grammatica. Next base: position 34,190,236 of record OX246739.1, read on the forward strand.
CCCGCATCTCACTTCACGGAGTCATCATGCGTCTAGCAGCCCAGTAGAGAAACGCCTCCTTTTCAAATCTATCCATGCCCTTCGGCATCTCGTCAATCACTTCTTTAAGTTTAGTGCATATGTGTAGGTGTCGTCTATCCTGCACTCCATCCCCACACAATCTGCACATGTCTGACTCCATAATTCCAAACCTGTGGAGATGTTTTGCCAGCAAGTCATGCCCCGTCTCTAGGCGAAACATTGCTGTTGTCGTCTTTCTTGTGTATTTTATATTTCTTTTTTTGGTAGCGTAAGCCTCAATATCTATGTGCTAAAGACATTTTAAATGATCCATGTGCACTGGTGCAGCCATGTTACCATTTTTATCAGCTAGAAATGGAATGATAACAAGATCTTAATTAACAGATAAAGGACACATCATAACAATACGTATCAACTTACCATTTTCTTTATTTCTTCCACAGCTAGTCCAAAGTTTGTTGCTTGAAATCCTGAGTTCTTGTAAGTGCTGAGTAGTGCGTGGTAATCAACCCCATTGTTGAAGTTGTATCCCCTGACGATAGGGGTGTTCTTCGGCAGGGTAACACTTTCCACAAGCACAGCTGCACGGGCAGTGTCTTCTTCTTTCGTGGTCTCCGGTTTTATCATTATTGCCGACCCTAAAACATCCGAGAATAGGGTTGCCAGGTGTGTGTGGAAGTACTAATATCTACATACATGTAATACAAAGTACCGTTTTCTTATCAAACTTCCCTGCATATAAATTTACCTTTTAATTAATACAATCTGTCAAGCTTTGAATGTTAATGGTATAAATATTTTTTACTCATTTTATTAAAATTACCATATGCCAAGATCCTCATACAAAATTCAATTTTAGGGATTTATCATGTCAGGAGCTAAAACTTTATCAGTGATAAATATTGTTGCACACATTTCTCTGTATATTGGTGCAAATATGTAAATGTTTTTAAAGAGTATTGTAGGCCTACCAAAGAACAAAGAATGTATGTGCCAGAAATATCACCGTTGTTTATAAATTGAAGTGTGTACAGTACAAATATAAATTAAACACACCTCAGAACAATAATGTTGCACCCATGACTTCCGACGAGTGAAAACGTTATCAGTGAATTTCCATTAATTGTGGCTATTGTGTCCTAACTAGGGATGTCATAGGGTAGGAAAATTCGGATCCGGTTCCAGACCTTCCAAGAACCGGGTTACCCGAATCCTGAAAGCCTAAATTATATCATCTTATCTTGGTTACACACCCCCTCCCCCCCTGAAACCACGCGGTTGAAGGTCGTTCTCTGTCCGTGTCAGCTGCCGGCCGCTGTGTGGGTTGGGCTCTGTGCGGCCGCTGCGCGCGGGAAGGGTGAGGTGGGCGGGGGAAGTGTATATGGCCTCACAGAACTCGCCCGCAGTAATGACAGCGCGTACTAACGTGCGACCAGCTGGCCACGCCCACAAGCAGGAATTCACTGTAGCTTCAAGGAAAATAGCCGCAGAAATATCGTCGCGTATTTTTTTTTTTTTTTTTTTTTTGTTTTTTTTTGTACAAATATTACTACCCGATAAGGATCCGGATCCAAAAAATGGATTCTGGTAATTTCTGGATCCGGGTAACCCGGGTACCCGGGTACCTTATGACATCCCTAGTCCTAACTGCTACGTAACTATAATATAATATTAATATGGTTGAATTCACTACTGACCATAATTTTTGCCATATATACTAAATAGCAAGTCTTCCAATGTTGCCATTATTAGTGGCCATTTAGTGCATATCCATAGTACTAAGTACTAACTATCACTGACTTCATTACAGTTTGTTATAACTTATCTGCCAAAGTTAAATGACAACGTGTTGCAGCATTGACGCTTCCATCCTTACCAAAATCAGGTTTAGTGAATGATGGGTTCAAGATAGTAGACCACAACTGGCACAACTGGCAACCCTATTCTATAACATCCTGAAACGCGTCGTGGCAGCTTACTGAACGATAAAACACGGTGTATGCTAAAGAGCCTATACTTCCCTCCAGGAGGAAACTAGGCCTCACATGAACCGATCCTCGTCCAAAGCCAAACTAATCATACAATGGGTTGAGACTATTCTCATCAAACACCTCTGATCTTGGGATGAGAAAGTATACTAAGGCAAATAGTGTTGTACATATTATGAAAACAAAGTTAAAAAAAAAACATCATTCATGGCAAGCTATCCTATTGATAAGGCACTCTACCAAATGACACAGCATGACATTCGAGTAGTATACTTCGAGTTGTAAATGTTCAAGATTAGGAAGAAATTTATAAAAACAAATGGATGGATGCAAATTTATGAATGAGTCTCGGGCTAGGCCAGGAGGAGGGTGGGTGACCACTCTCCTCCGTAACACTAGTTACCGTTGGTTAGAGCAGATTGGAGGGCTCGAAAGCTTACTTAACAGCTTTGTTCTTCTCGTCTACTGCTCAGCAATCTTGGTTAGTGGAGGAACCTATATGACTGGTCAAAGTTACACCGTCCTTTCGGACGGGACGTAAAGCCGATGGTGCCCTTGGTACTTTTCGACAGGAGTAGGCTACCCTCCAGAGTAGGCTACCTGCCAGGCTTTCCCTCCTCCCTTTCTCATTATCATTCATCAATTATCACTCATCAGGTTAAAGAGGGCATTGTGCCCTATACTGTCATTAATTACAATAAAATAAATAAATATTAATGGGCTACAAGATTTATTTTTCTACAAATGCAAGTACAAAAAGCATTTTGGACCGTACTTCAAAGACATGTTTGACCTTGCTGAAGTTGAAGAGTGGTGAAGGGTAGTGACTAGTGAGTGGTTAATTTGTGGGGTAACTGGATCCTCGCACCTTCCACCCCTGTTTGGGTTTACAAGAATGTACACTTACGCCTGGTTTTTCAATTGGTCATTAACGGGGCCGTTAGTTGACTGTCCGTTATCTGCATAGCGTTTGTTGGGTTACAGATTACGGACCATCAGCTAACGGCCCAGTTAACGACCCGTTAACCGATTAAAAAAACGGGTCTTCAACGAGTTTCTTAGCATTCAACATTCAACATTTTAAATGTGACATACAACAACCATTAGTTCAGTTATCAGTTATTCTTAAGGTTGGTTTACACACTTATGTATTTAAGATTTAAGGATTTATTTTCCTAACTGTTTTTTACTAAGAATCGGTACCATTGGCCGGATTTATAAAATGTCGCCTCTCACTGGCTGGGCTAAGAATTTTAGGTATAAGAGCTAATGTTGCTATGGTTTCCGTAAATCTTAATTCCTAGGAAAGTGTATAAAGGCCATAATGCTTTTGGCTTGATTTGATTTTAATAAACCTTAAATCTTAAGTAAGTGTGTAATGTGGGGTTGATTGTTGTGACGCAAACCATTGTCACAATGTACGTACAGGCTAGGTGTAGATATATGTTTCCAATTAGAGTGTAAAAATATGGGTCTCATTATGTGTATTTAATATTCATTCTTTCTATTGCCTGGCATTACGTGTCTCTATTTTTTGTATTGAGTGTATGCTATTAGCTAGGCCCTACCGTTATAGCAAAAATTACGTAATGGCTTCATTAATAAGTGATTATTTATTAGACTATGCAACGTGGATGAATATTGGCTTTGTCGCAACGTGCTGTTGCTAACCACTACACCCTACACTGTAACTAGCCATCGATTCTAGTTACTGTGCTTATACCTTAAAAAAAAGAGAATAGGGGAATTTGTAACTACTTAGGCTAGTACATACAGTAACACACTATTGGATTGTTTCATCTATAAAGAATATAGAAGGATATGCATTACAAAGGAAAGAAGAAGTCCTATAGATTCCAAGTTTACTCTCATAGTTTGTTTGATTTGTAGATTTCTGTTCTTTTTCAAAGTTTTATATATTTCTACTTTTTTCCTCAATTTATTATATTATATAGGCTATAATGTGAGTTTTTGTAACACAATGCCTTAGAAATGAGGTACATTTTTGGTGTTACATAGTTTCTCCAGTTCTCCATGTATACATGTACAGTAAATGTAGTATTTGTAAATAAAGAATATCAATAATACATACTCCATAGCTTGCAGTTCCATATAAAATGCCTTAAAGGGTAATAGATTTTAATGAGTGGAGTGATCTAAATTATGGCATTGATTATTCGTTGTTTATAACGACATACTCGTCAACTATGATCATATGATGTCGGAGGGTGTTTGGAAGGACAAGTAGGCTGTAAAGGGGAAGAGAAGGGAAGGGCAGGACGTGGACTGTCATTCGTCTTACTACTCCACCTCAACCAGTCTGGCCGGCTAGGGGGACCCTACCAGAAGCATACGCTTCCGCCGGCATAGCACTTGGGATCACGAACACACACAAACCTGCCCACCAGTACCACGGTAAGATAGCAGTCCTTGGGCAGGTAGAACAAAAATACTGTATTGGCATTAGCTTAAAAGATTAAAAAAAAAAACGTATTTACAAATAGATTTTTTTTATAATCTAGAAATGTTTTTACAAATATTTTGAAATCGACCATTTCCATATCATTGGTCAAACCTTTTTAAAACAAAAGTTTGTGAAAACAACAAAACCATGTCAGAAAATAATTAGCCATAAGAATTTTCACTTAAATAAGGCAGTGGGTTGTAGAAATGTTCTTCAGTTCATTGTTGAATGAGCAAAGAAAACATGGAGCCATTAGAAAATAATATGGATATGAATAGACCGACAGTGCGGACGTGTCACAGTTTGCATCCTCACAAATGTGTGTGTGTGAAACACAGGGATAGAACCCAAAAGTGCCCTCATGAAAAAGATTCAGATCACCCTGTTGTTAAAATACTTGAGGTAGGTTCAACTCTCGACTCCAATGCAAGCAAGTAGGCCCCAGCAAACATATCAACTTTATCGATACCAGAGATTGTAGAACGGGTTTTATATGGAGGATCTAGAATTGTCAGTTAACGTTAAGTCATAGCCCACTTTCTCGTTGCAGTTGCTCGTGACAAGTATTGTGCACTGACCTTTTGGCCCACACGTATCCCAAGTGTTATATTCAATGGGCCCATTTGCTTGTAAAAATGTTTGTTACATTCAATCGCTTAAGTGAGTTTGAAATATTGAGGAACATCGAGTGAAATATGAAAAAAATTTGGTACCTAGTTTAGGCCTACTTATGCCCAAATTAGATAGCTCAGTGTTTCACTCAAGTTTCCTTGCATTCAATTATTATTAATAGGTAGGTACAGATTATTGTAAATTGTCGTTTACCACTGATACAGATTTTGATTGATTCCTTATTGAGAGGTCATACTGTGTAATAAACAGTGTATTAAAATAGAAATGTAATTGTGATAGCAAGTAGATGAACCACATTCAACAGCCAAGAGTGCAGAAAATCACACTTGGGCAACCTTACTATCCAGTAAATAGTCAAGGACATTACTTGCATCACTTACCTTACTGAACACGCACGGTAATCACAGACGTTCAGGGCTCCAAAATCACAGCAACTGGAAAGAAAACAAAATAGTTTTTAAAATGCTGACTTTCCAAGCAAAAAAAAAATGCTGACGAATAATAATTAGATGTTATACAGTTTCCGACTCATTGACAGTGTACGATTTAAGTGAGTATAGGCCTATATGTACCTGCCATATTACACACTGGACGTTTTGCCACAAGCTGTGAAAAAAACGTGTAATGTGATCGGAATCGCCCCTAAAACTGTCAAGAGATAAGCTTTACCATTATGTGCACCATTTTAGACTTAGCTAACAAATGTCATTGAATGTGATCCAAAATCACCACTGTATCTGGATCATGCCACAAAAAGCACATTAATATTTTGTAAATGTACCTCATCAATGCTGTGAATTACACTTAAAATATCTCCTTTCAAGATATAGATGGAATGCATAGATAAAAGCTCTTCACAGATTGTTATTTCACCTTTTTAGAAAAAAAAAATTGTATTGATAGATCAAATTAACGCGTTTTTATTTTTTAATCATCAAAGATTCTCCCATTTGAATAACATGATATTTAACGTTGTGGAAATGGGTTAGGCGATCTGGTTTTGGAGTCTCGCGAGTCAGGTGATTCAGAGGACCTTGGAAAGGACGTTATATTGTTATAATGAAGACTTTTTTGAAGTTGGGTAATTATCAGCTTAGATTATTTACCTTTTTGTTTTGTAAAAGAAAGCTGATTTAAAAAATATTATTTCAATCCCGGTAAACACATTTTTCACAAAACAAAAGAGTACAGTATTTAGAACCAGAGTTGACAATTAGAAGTTCTCCCTCTACAAACTTCTGTATCAACTCTGTTAGAGCTAGTAAGAGCACAATAGTGGGCTACAGTTGTATACATTTTCCATGGAGATCAGAAATTGCAAAACCAAAATGCAACATTTTAACAAAATTACGACTAAAACCTCGTTTGTCTCAGGTCATATTAATTGCGGTGGTGATGGTCTTCCTCTGCTACACGTACTACCACCACGACACAGTGGCGTTCTACGGGGTCAAGGGGTTTGCGCAACTGGGCTACTCCAACGCACAGAGCTATCTGGGACAGCGGTACATTCAAGGTGGGTATGCGCGGAAACAATAAAGAAAATTGGGTTCCCAATTTCTAATTTATTCATTTATTTTGTATTCCCATTCGTACATAAAGCAGCACAGCTACAAAAATAAGAGCTGATTGCCAAACCATCTGAAATTAACTAAAAAATAAACATTAAAATAATACAATAAAACAGGGAAAAGATTATAAACACACAGTGGCGATTTTAGGCCTAGGCGCAAGAGGCGCGCGCCTAGGGCCCCTCGCTCTAGGGGGCCCCCAAATCCTAAATAAATAACTAACGCAATAAAACTGGTAGGGTAACGAGGATTTCTGATAACACGATTAATTATTTATCTCAGTTAGTTTTTACTTGAAAACGCTCGTTTTCAACGCTGTGAAGAGCTAAGAGCTACTTAAGAAACTCTTTGGGGCAAGAGCGACTTGAGAATCTTGCAAAACTGTGCTGCTGTCTGTGCAATGAGTGACACAGACTCAACTTTTAACCTTGTTACTTTAATAATGAAATTGACAAGGTTGCCAATGCAAAGTATAGGAAGAAGTGCTTGTGAGGTAAATGCAGTAAAAATATGCTTGTAGAATTGAATTTGAATTGCAGGGCCCCCAAATTTCTCAGCGCCTAGGGCCCCAAATATTCTGAACGCGCCCCTGTAAACACAATTAAAATGTAACAATAATAGCAAGTAGACATTAATAATAATGAAATATACAAAAAGCCCTCTCTACATAGTCTCTAATCTCCTAGTGGAATGTCAGTGGATCTCAAAGTTGCGGAGGCTCATGCGGAGGCTCAATGCAGCTCACCGCGAAAAAGTCAAGCTTCAACAAATTGATAGAATGCAAGGTTAAGTTGAGTCTTACGCGTTAATATTTGTCTCTATGGGACACTATAAGTTTTGACACAATTCGATCCGTGATTTGAATGGTAGGGTTTGCTTCTTTGAAAGAAAGTGCCATTATCTGGGTGGCGCATGTCATCATGGCCACCGATAGAGAATAGAATCACAAGCTTAGATACTTACTAAAGTATAAACTAAAGGTACACTAAGATACCAGCAAACCATGCACCTTCCATCCCGTCCTACAGCATGTGCTTGCTTTGAATACGATCCCGAGAGGTTAAACAAGGCAAGATTGCAATTTTGAACTCTTGAAATAGCATTGGGAAACTACATAGTATTCCCTGTTGCCAGTAATTTAAAGCTTTTCTGATAAGATAAGCTGGCTGGTTCTTCCCAAATCCTTCATGCTTAGCTATAAATCCTTCCTGCTTAGCTATGTTGTAACTTGTGTAAGACGTCACCATGAAGTGTGTTAATATGCTATTATACTATCTATGCCATCACTTCTGGGCTTAGATGTCTAGACGAAAGTATCGGGTAGTGCCAATGAATTAAAATTCGTAAATAATAAATATCAAAGAACAATAACTGTTGTACACTGTGTTTATTTCACTGTTAACACATACAAGGCTTCCACATTGCATGCCGGCTATCTAGCACAGTACTGGCATTGGCAATCACTATCAACTAGCCCGTTGAGTGGCATAGGCATGCAAGGTGGAAAAGTCTTATTGCACAAATGTCTCTTTTCTCATGTACAGCACACGACGAAAGAAGTGGAGTACTACCATCATAACCAAAACAATCCTGAAATGTTTACGGTTTGCAGCCCCACGTACGCTGTTTCTACTTTTGATTTGATTGACGTAATCAATTGTTGGGACCCTTAGGTTTGTATTCATAGTCGTCCCCTACCCGGCCTAAAGGCACCGGTTGTTGCCAGATAACAATTTCATGTATGCTATTTCCCATAAAGAAAACTATTCCTTAGCAACACCGGGCACTACTAGTACTAGGGGTAGGGGATGACTATGAATTCCAGCCTTAGTCACCTCTTACAACAGGTTGAGCTATCCTGGACTTACTCTATCCAGGGCAAACGAGGGGGGGGGGGGCAGTATCAGTAATAGAAACGCAGAAATCTGTTGATTTTAGTTGAAACAGCGTCCATGAAAGTGGCAGGGCAGTAGATACGGATTTGAGGTCGGTATGAGAGTAATTACTAATTAGGTTGGGACTAGAATGCGACCACGTTGTGTCTACAGGAATAGGGGTGCGCAGGAACCACACGACGGCCATGCAGTGGTTCGGCGAAGCCGCGAGGCAGGGTCACGCCCACGCCGCCTACAACCTCGCCGTAGGCCACCTACAAGGATACCGGTCGGGATTAGCTCGCGGGTAAGTGCAACAAACTCGCTGATAACACTGATACTCGTCACGGCGATTAGGCACGGAGCCAGGTATTTGGTTGGCAATCGCGACAATCTATATTATTATTGTGTCATCATCAATGAACAATACGGGTGACGTAGTCGGGTGTAGTTCCGTACATTGGTCTGCCTACTGATCCTTGGTGATAATGGTTTACGCTGTTTACGTTATTACACGTGTCTCTGTTATTGTAATCGTGCTATTCGAGACGATGAGTTGTGTTAGATGAAGAAGATGGACAGTTACATATGCGGGATTCAAACCCACGTGCCACGCCCCTAGTTGCCGTACACTTAGGACTGCACCCCAAGCCCAACCGCATGAGCCACCGTGGACGGCTGGTCCTGGTGGCGTGAGCTCGGGAGCCAGCCCCCCCCCCCCCCCCGCCATTAAACTACACTAACTGTAAAATTAAAGGTGTAATGATAAGGAAAATTGCTCTTAAATAAATAATAATACAAGTGTTGCCCCGGATTATTCTGGAAATAAGACTTTTTGGAAAGCACCGCCAATGGCCCGCGTTTCTAAAGTTGTGGATTGTATTGACATGATCTGAGTTATATGGAGATGGGCCTGTACTCTTTGAAAGCCTGAATATGCATGTTCCCATACCGCCAAGGTTTTGGCTTCGTCATTGACCATCCAATCAGTTTGTGAAAATGATATCCACAAAGAATTTTCTGAAATTGTTCCATTCAACTGACAACCTGTACAGGTACTCGTTTAGGCCACAGGCGCAAAGAAGGCCGGTATGAATGACTAGGAGAAGAGAGAAAGAGACGAAAGAAAGGAAAAAGTAAACAAGATCACGATGAATCAGAAATAAGGCGATTCAAGATAATGCACGAGAGGTCTCCCTCTCCGCGGGCACGGTCACCACGAGAACGGATCCACCTCCAGAAGTCCCAATGTCTACTCTGCGCGCCAACCTAAGAAGCACCCTGCCAATCACTACACACAAAGGGCGACTTAGCCGTCGCCTCCTTTGTTGACAGTTGTAAATGTCAATCTAGTATAAAATCTCAAGCGGCAGTCTACGGGATGAACACACAGTTACAAAAAGGGGACTTTCCCCTATAAATAGGGACCGATACAGTCCGTAGTCGAGTTGAGGCAACATTCTTCACACTCAGCTGTCGGTACCGGACGAGAAGGTGAGTAGGTTGCTGAATAATGGGGATGATTGACATTTATGATCTCCACGATACCATCGCGCCTCCATTTGAGACTAGTGATTGGCAGGGTGCTTCTTAGGTTGGCACGCAGAGTAACACTGGCTTATGTAGCCTCCTAGTGAACGAACGCGTGGAACTTGGCAACTGACAGTGTCCTCTATTTCGTCAGATCGAGCGACCTTCTGCACATCAATTATACAGCCATCATTACATTGTTTTATGTTCGAGCAGTTACTTTCTTCGCCAGACAAATATGTGCATAGGGTGTGCGACAATACCGAGATGTATAAAGTCGTCGCGACCCAACGTTATGGATGCGTTCGTCAATCGTCGTGTGTAGTGTGTACACGAGTGATTCGTGGCCGATCGGCGATCGGTATTTGAATTTGGGGCTCGCTGGTTAGCGAAAAATGAAAGCTTATCTGTCATTGGATACGAGCCGTCCGCGGAGGTTCATGCGGTTAGGGCGCAGGTTCTAAGAAGCGTATAACAGAAAACGATGTAGAGAACCTTTATTGCATATTTTGGTGTTGTGGTGTCTTCATCTGTGAACAGTATTCTACATGTTGCATGTATAGTAGGTTATACCTAAGGATGTACAAATGCATGCTCCGAAACGTTTACATTTAAAAACAAATATCACACACACACCAACTACCAAAAATAATTACCTTTATTACAATTTACGAATGTTTTTTCAATACCAAAAAAACTTCATATTTATGATTTTAAAAATTGATACACGTGTCGAAACCTTCGTTTGAATACTTCGGCTACAACCGCGTAAAATTTCAGATGTGTCAACTTCTTCCCGAGAGCAGAAAACACACCCCTAAAAGTCAAGGGCGTCATGTGAAGCCCGAATGTGTTGTTTCTGTATAATAAAGATTCAACTATTTCGGCCCATGGTGTACGTACGACATCAACAAGTACGGCGCTTTATTCCTCCAAACTAAACTGACCCAGATATCGATAAGATGGACCTTCACGTCATCACGTACAAATATATAGCACGTGATTGGAGGCAACGCGCACAAAGAGTCCACACGAGAAATATACAAAAACTCGATAAGAGGTATTAGTAGTGCACAGTGCTCGTAGTACGTCGTAGTATAATAGTGGCCCTGAAACCACCCACACGTACCGAATACTTCCGTCATCGCGGAACAATACGGTTAGCGGCCGAGAATACACTATGCTTACACCCTAATATACCCAGTGGCGTATCCAAAGGAGGGAGAGATTATGGGATTCCACCCCCCGTGCCCTAAAAAAAAAAAAAAAAGTGCGACTGTGTGAGAAAGACGACGATGGAAAGGTGGAAGAGGGAGGAACCTATATAACATATTATATATAGGCAGAGAATGGCATAAGTTCTAACTCTGGGTGTTCGAAAGAAGAAGAAGAAGACATATTTACATCATTGAATTTATTATGTTGCTTCCCAATGCCACGATGATTTTCGGCATGAGTGTTGTGGGTGGGCATTTTATCTAATTTATAACCAAACATTTTGTATGGAAATATTGTCCCGTGTTTAAATGCGTTCAAAATTCAGAACGAAAGTTATGATGACACAAATTTCGCAGCCCGCCCACGGATGGGGGAGCTCTCAGTCTCACCCCAGACCATTGCTCACGGGTACGTGTAATATGTTCGACGAATGTGTATCAAATGTATGCACGCCACTGAACGCACCCAGTTATGATGGGCCAAATCAGCTTCAAGCTACGGGGAAAACGTCAATCAACTAATTTATCAAAACTAAAAATAATATAACCCCGGAAGTTAAATTTCAAGAGACAAGAAAGAAGTTTAATTTCAAGAGACAAGAAAGCCTATGCCATCACAAGTCTGTTGAAATGTGAATGTATTTATTTTGCTATACACGCAATTAAGATATTGATTATTTAGTAATAATAATATAGGTTACGGCCCGTATTCGTTAGTATGCCCATTAGAAGTGCTGCTGGTACAACGGGTCGACTGGGAGGGAATTCGGTTCCAGTCGTCACGTACTGGGTAGTCGGACTTCTTCCGCGTGTGCAATAACACATGTTGCTCCCCCGCAACGTGGAACCTCACCGCACGCCACTGTAATGGTCACATTACTGTATTTGACGCAATCGAGACGAGCACACGATGATGATGGAAGATTACCGATCAAGATGGCTTTTAGCGGTATCGCTTCCGTGAGACTACCGGCAATCACGACTGAGGGCGTTTGTAGAGGTTTTCCCAGACGCTTCTTCGCCTATTCATAGTACGTACGTAATTGCTTTCCTCGTGCAGTCATAAAGTGAATTCTTGGATCGAGACCTATTATAGAAATCGGACATTCCATCCCAACTAACGCAAGTTCAACAAGAATCAAAATTATAGTCAAACGTACGCTACAGCAGGGATTTTTATGGAAAATCATTATTATTATCACAACACGAAATGTAGTTGTATTTTTTGTGGGTCGTTGATCCTGGCTAGTGAGGTTTATTCTTGCTTTCAGTACATGACATCCTAGGTTCGCCCCACAGAAAATCTCTCGTAACTGATAGTGGGTAGAAAATGCAGATTTGTTGTTGTATTTATCTGTCGTTATATGAAAGTACTACTAGAAAACACTAATCTGTGCGGCATTGAACGAAATAACCATGATTTATATATATATTTCTTGTGTCGGCGTTCTCGACAGCTAAGGTCATATGAAGTCGGCCGCATTATAGAACCATCACACATTGCCGGGGTGTCACAAGGGGGAATCCAGCTGGGAGGGTTGACAGTTTGGAGGCGTAAGTTCAGGTCGTAAAGAGAGCCGGCGAGAATGAGAAGAGAGACCGAGAAAGAGAAAGGGTAAAAGTGAGCAAGATCATTAATGACAAATTGGGTGAGCAATGATTGACACGAGAGCCCTTTTTGCGGGCAGCGGGCACCACGAGGAGGAACCCACCTCGACCGGAAAGGGCCACGAGTTCTGCATATCAGATGAACCCTCAAAATGTCGATAGATCGGGTATCAACTGATCGACGCGGTAGGCCTACTCATTGTCTCGCGTCCGCAAGAAACAACAATGTGGCCTTCTGACGCGGCGACTCTGAGATCACTCACTGGTCGCGTCGCCATTGTGACGTCACCGTACCTTCCACGACCTTCACGAGATGTCAAGGACGCGAGTTTCTGGCACATTCGAAGATTTTCGCAATTCTATGTCATTTTAGGCTCGTTAAATATTTTTTTATTTTTTTACACTATGGTCTTCACTTAGTAGGTATACTTCAGATATTATGTCCGAAAGCCGGTTCATCGTTGCCAAGTCCAAGTCTAGGTCCACCTTTGTCGTCATCAACAATGGACAGTGGCGGCCCGACCCCCTTGATATGCCCGGGACCAAATTCATAGCATATACCACCCACCACCGACGGCGTGGAAATCGACTTCGGGTGCGAATGAATGGGGGGTGTGGGGGGGATGCCCCCCACAACAGCGCCGCAGGCGAAAAATTTGTATAGAGTTTTTTTAATGTGGATTTAAGCGTTTGTAGAGGAGTAGAGGCAGTCTGGAAATGTGTAACTTGTTTGCTTTTCAGGTTTTCTTCCATTGTAAGTGTAATGCACTCATGCACGGCTCTTAAATAATTTCATATTCTTGATTCTTTGAAATTGAATAGGGAGGGAAGGGTAGAAAATGTTCATAACACGTTATTAGTTTAGAATGAAATAAAAAGAAAAGTTGTTCTAATAAAATTATGTGTTGTTAATTAACACAAATGTGTTACTAAAAACATAATTATAATTGAAACGTTGGTGAGCCGACAGTAAGCGAGCGCCAAATACGATTACTGACTTCACCAATATACATGGTAATATTTAAATTCTAAATGATTAAGTTTATTCGTGTTATGTAATATTGACTAGGTATCCATTTATTGTCAGGCGCGTAGGAACTCTAAATCAAGTGGGGGGGAAAGAATTGTGAGCGCGAAGCGCGAACAACTCGCAGGGTCTGAGGCGGAGCTCCAGCCGCCGGAGGCATTTTCGCCGAAGGCGAAAAATTTCCTGGCTATATTAGTTATTTCTCGATTTTTAGGCTTAAATAAATACGTTTTGAGGGCCTTAACCCGCCCCTTCCATAATTACGCCACTGACCTTCAAGCACCCATTCGCTTTTATTTTGTAATGCCACAAAGTGCAAACAAAGGCAGAGGAAATGTATCTGGTGACGAAGATTTTGGCTTTCTCCGGGGCGTGGGGCACTCTGTGTTTCTGCAATTATTATTCACTGGTGAAATATGAAATTTAGTTGGTGGATGTTTACCCGGGTATTCGTGTGGTATTGTATGTCAGGATGTGCCTAAAACGCTTAATCGTGTGGGTCACAGGAAAAAGTGGGGGTGGGGGAATCTCCCCTTATTCCCCCCCCCCCTTCCTGCGCGCCTGTGTATTGTAGACAATTAATATGGGATTTAAAATAAGATAACTGGATTTTATCAGTTTACGCATTTAGGTATTCTAGAGTAGACAGTATTCATAATAGCGTAATGGGATGGGGTGAAGATTCGAAGTCAGGAGGGTTGTGGGGCGATGCCACGGCCACCAGAGGTGGTTATTTCACGTTTTATACACACATATAAAAATCGAAACTTAAGTTATCGGCGTAACAAAATGAATATGTTTTCCCTATTTCCTCCATTTTCTTTTAAGCGCGCAATTAGAATGATTTGTTTGTAAATCGTTTTGGCTTTTAAGGCAAGATGATTTTGTACTCTATTTTACGCCGAGTTGTTGTATTAGTAGTGTTTCTGTATTAGTATTTTGTAGATAAGCATTATCATATTCTTTACAACTCATTTTGTTTTACAATTACCTTTTTAATTTATGGTTTCGACCAACTTACCTACCTACCCACCCACCCACCCACCCCTTAACGCTCGCGGGGCCATGGCCCCAAATTTGTATGGTCGGGCCGCCACTGGTCAATGGATGACTGATTGTTGATGATTGTGTCATTGGGTACCGGGCTCCAAAATAACAAATTGCGACGACCGCACTTTGAGAGACGCCTGATGACGTTTGTTTCCAGGGAAGCTCGCAAACTGCTGGAGTTCGCCTCCAGCCGAGGAGAAGACGTGGCTACTCGCGTGCTAAACACGATCCGTGCCTGATGACGTTTGTTTCCAGGGAAGCTCGCAAACTGCTGGAGTTCGCCTCCAGCCGAGGAGTAGACGTGGCTACTCGCGTGCTAAACACGATCTGTGCCTGATGACGTTTGTTTCCAGGGAAGCTCGCAAACTGCTGGAGTTCGCCTCCAGCCGAGGAGTAGACGTGGCTACTCATGTGCTAAACACGATCTGTGCCTGATGACGTTTGTTTCCAGGGAAGCTCGCAAACTGCTGGAGTTCGCCTCCAGCCGAGGAGTAGACGTGGCTACTCGCGTGCTAAACACGATCTGTGCCTGATGACGTTTGTTTCCAGGGAAGCTCGCAAACTGCTGGAGTTCGCCTCCAGCCGAGGAGTAGACGTAGCTATACTCATGTGCTAAACACGATCTGTGCCTGATGACGTTTGTTTCCAGGGAAGCTCGCAAACTGCTGGAGTTCGCCTCCAGCCGAGGAGTAGACGTGGCTACTCGCGTGCTAAACACGATCTGTGCCTGATAACGTTTGTTCCCAGGGAAGCTCGCAAACTGCTGGAGTTCGCCTCCAGCCGAGGAGTAGACGTGGCTACTCGCGTGCTAAACACGATCGGTGCCTGATGACGTTTGTTTCCAGGGAAGCTCGCAAACTGCTGGAGTTCGCCTCCAGCCGAGGAGTAGACGTGGCTACTCGCGTGCTAAACACGATCGGTGCCTGATGACGTTTGTTTCCAGGGAAGCTCGCAAACTGCTGGAGTTCGCCTCCAGCCGAGGAGTAGACGTGGCTACTCGCGTGGTAAACACGATCTGTGCCTGATGACGTTTGTTTCCAGGGAAGCTCGCAAACTGCTGGAGTTCGCCTCCAGCCGAGGAGTAGACGTGGCTACTCGCGTGCTAAACACGATCTGTGCCTGATGACGTTTGTTTCCAGGGAAGCTCGCAAACTGCTGGAGTTCGCCTCCAGCCGAGGAGTAGACGTGGCTACTCGCGTGCTAAACACGATCTGTGCCTGATGACGTTTGTTTCCAGGGCTGTAGTCGGGCCTGGGCGGGCCTGGGCGCCGCCCAGGCTAGTGTTTTTCAGCCTGGGCTTAGCCCAGCCATACTTATGTCTTTGCGACCTAGGCGCGCTCAGGCTTATTAATGAAAATCGGCGGCAATTATTATGCTTACAAATCTTAGCATAATAGATACGCTATTTTGACATAACCAAAATGAAATAGTAACCTACTTGAATACTCCACAAAATATAAATCCATCAGAAATGTTTGGTTATAATTTTGTCTTTTAAACAAAGTAGTTCCACTGTGACTGTATGTGGGCATTGTTGCTGCCCCCCCCCTCTCCCCCCCCCCCCCCCCCCTCCTCCGCAAACAAGGCGCCCAGGATGATATTAATTTACGACTACACCCCTGTTTGTTTCCAGGGAAGCTCGCAAACTGCTGGAGTTCGCCTCCAGCCGAGGAGTAGACGTGGCTACTCGCGTGCTAAACACGATCTGTGCCTGATGACGTTTGTTTCCAGGGAAGCTCGCAAACTGCTGGAGTTCGCCTCCAGCCGAGGAGTAGACGTGGCTACTCGCGTGCTAAACACGATCTGCACGCAGGGCAAACACTGCGACTACTGACTCGTATAAGCATTTACCCAGCACGGAGAGACGACCAAATTATTGTATGTACGAGACATTAGAACATTCAGTAACTTGCACACTTGACTATATAAAATTGTAAATGGTATTATTTAATTAAAATAAGTCGAAACCTTTAAGATGTTGAATTTTTTGTGTAAATATCTATCCGTTTCAAGCGTTTCTTTCACCCACTGAAATATATCTATAATCTGATGAAATGAAGAAATGAATTTATTTATAAATACATTTATTAAACACAGTTGCGCCAACGTTGCGTCCCGAGGTTAGCCTTGCGCCTGCTAGAAGACAGTAGACACGATGCATTTTGTATGGAGACCTAATGTTTGTTTAATTAAAACATGGTAATCATCAATCGGAGATTAACAATGTTTCGTGAAGTTGGACCCTATAGAGAGGCTTGTACGCGAATTTGATCCTATGCAGTCACTTGAATTTGTGGAAGCGAACACCTCACATTTAAGGCCCGGTTTCCCCAACTTATAATCTGAAGGTTAATAGTTTTGAACTTCAGATTAACCATCAGTTCTAACCCGAAGATTAAACTTGAGATTCGATAATCCTGACCCTAGTATTGGTTATTTGAAACTGTATTAAAATATCATTTGTTACGTCAGTAACAACAATGTCACAACAACAGTGTTGAATACATGATCGATTATAAGCCATACACCAACAGTTATTTGACATCATCTAGCCTTTATTGCAATAATACTATATTCGAGACGATGAAGGATATATAATTAAAAAAAAAAAAAAAAGGCTTTATGCGGGATTCGAGCCCACGTCCCTTGGTGGCATATTCGCTGTAACCGCATTCTAGCCTATTATCGAGGGCTATCAGCCAAAAATATAAATGAAGACACAATTTTACCGTTAACATGTAAACAACTTTACCGCTATTTCCTATTTCGACATTGTAGGATAGTAATCAAGCCTATACGCATGTTTTTATAACTCTAAATCTAGTTTTATGACCGTTTTAATTACTAATCCTTCAAAATACTGGTTTGTACCGTGAGAGTGGATCGGTTGATCACTGATCCTAGATCCTATAGCCACAGATAACTAATAGTGAATTTGTTATCTGTGCTAGCTAACCAGACCACGTTCACGAACGAACCATCGGAATAACCCGGATCAAAGATATTATAATATTCCCGACCCGGATCAGGGATAATTAGGCGTGGATGGAAACAACTAGGCACGCATAGTGCGTATTTCAACGCGAGACAATAGCAAACTAGCAATATCATTGAACATTTTCTTCAAACATAATTAAATGTATAAGTACACAACACAAATTACTAAGTTGACAACCAATAAAATGGTGAACGTAAACATAACGTATTGCTATTCGTGTAAGTACTTCACAATGTGTAATGAATGTGTATGTACACTGAATTTACTGCCAGGACATGGTATGTAAATTGAATGAGTACACACGCGTGGGTGCATGACGCGTTATACGCATTGCGTGTGTTACGTGTGAATATGTGATGTTGAAATGTAATGAAAACATTTCGATTAAATAAATTTGCATACATGGACCAATAATCGAATGATTGTAAGGATCTTTCTTAATGATACCGACATTTCAATTTTAAAAAGGTGAAGTTTTTCGCTTTTTTTTTTAGCACTATTGATAAAATACGAACTAGACAGCCTGAATTTACTTGGATTGCTGCGAACTTGATGGCAATGAATGCAAAATTTAAAATCTTTCATAACTAGAAACAGGTGTGTGTTCGGAAAACATATTTTCAATTTCAAATAAGGCAAACAAGGTTTACGTTCTAAAATATTACATAAACAATCCCAACAATGGCTGGGGTGGGGTCAAACAACTAATTACACTATTATGATTACACTACTCTGTGCAGAACAGTTGTACGGCATGCATCGCTGTGATGAAATGTATCGATACACGACCTCAACTATATCGATTTCAAACAGAAGAACAAAAGGTTGTCTTATTTTGTCGCCTTGCTCGACAGGCAGATCTACCTAAAAATATATAGGCCTACAGGCGGGGTACAATTGTTAATCTGGTAGTGTTCATTAAAGGCAAATACTGTAATATACAACCTATAGGCTAGGCCTAGGTTGTAATACAGGACAATGGCCGAAATTAGCAGCGACACGTATGGATATGGAGTCCTGCTCGCAATGTTGATTTGACAAATAAAAATACTTATTTGAGATTAATTTCGTTGCAATTATAGATTTAAATCATAACTTAAAGTCTACTACATATGATCTCAATGCACTGATGCCGCTACAAGGAGCTACAAGGAGCACTAGTGTTGCGTGTCGCCGCTTTCTGGGGTAATGGAGTGTCCAGTATTTTAAAGGCCACAGAAAATCTGCTAAAACAATACAATATTTGTTTAGTCATTGTATTTGTTGCAATTGTCTAATTTTATTCTTGTTTCACTTTCTACTGCATCGCTGTAAAAAAACATCTGCCTACCTTTAATCTCATCAATTTAATTTTCATTCGCTTATTTTTTTTAGATACGAGCAAGCGCCTAAAAACTGTGTGCTATGCACTATGCAGACGTCACCTTGACGGCCGAGGTGACGTCATGTTTGTTGTGACGTCACCGTAGACGAAACATGATGATAGTGGGGGGGGGGGGGGGGCAGAGTCCGCCCACGCGGTTACCGCTTTCACTTCCAGCCAGTGGCGGCTCGCCGGGTAGGCCTACGTGAGGCAAGTGTGGCTGAGCCTCACCAACGAATCTGCCTGTCATCTCTCATCTTATAATTATATTATTGTTGCCCCAATGTGAGTAGTATCATGCTTACGAAATAGCCGAGTAAATACAAAATAGTAATACAAAATAGTATAGTTATATAGTATATATATATCAAGATCCTGTAGTTAAAGTATGCAAAATAGTAACTAGAGCTCTCCCACCATCTTACTTGAAACAGGTCCATTAGGGATAGTATAACTTACGATCTTGTATATATATATATATATATATATATATACAATGTAGCAGTGTATTGTTATGAATTATGGACCAATCAAAGAATTGTACAGCAATAATAAATAATAATAATAATAATAATAATAATAATAATAATAATAATAATACATTTTTAAAGTAAAATTGTTATTATTATTATTATTATTATTATTATTATTATTATTATTATTATTATTATTATTATTATATTACTGTGTGATGTTACGTTGATCTCAAGCGCCGGTCACCACGTGTAGTTTACAATCCCCTCCCTAACCCCTTGATTAAATCAATTGACAGAATAGCACGAACGGAGATAGAACTCATGCGAGCTGATACAATGTGAGTACCTACCTGTCACGTGTCTGCCCCTCAGTCAGTTAGTTACACATTCGTGCCACGTCAAACGGGCCATATAGTATTATTTACAATCGCACTTTTTCCCACACACTTTATACCGATATGACACGATGATATCAAACAAAACGGCCGCAGAGCAAATGTGTTGTTACCACCGTCCTTGCGTGGGGGGGGGGGGGGGGGAGGGGGGAGGGGAGGGGGGAAGGGGGTGGGGGAGGGGCGACTGCGCAGAGACTACCGGCCAAAGCCGCCAGTCTGGCATGCAGCTGTAAAGTGAAAAACATCAGCCGTCAGCGCGTTGTAGGCACTCCGCACTCGGCACAGTACTCTCACTTGGGTAGGGCAACCGGAGTGCGACTAGCGTACACCGAGATCAATAACCGTGTGCTGGAGTTGATTGACTAGGCCCAACCAAGTTTCTTGGTTTCACAGTGTGGTCGACTCGCCTTGCTGTTGCAACCTGAGTGGAAATCCTTCGCACAAACAGCACGAGTAAGCATCACACAAAACATCTAGGCCTAGCACACTGTGATCGACCCGCGCATTTGACGTTTCCTGGAACCGGACTGGGTCTGTAGGCACATCCTGCCTGCGTTCGTGTGTGGGTGATTGCACACGTGACCGATTGTGTATACTTCGAGCATCTTGCATGTAAACATTGGTTTCTACCTTGCTTGATTGATGACGGACTTGTCGGTTTACTGTCACTTCAATTAGCTACTGTACGACTGTATACAAGGCAAGTTACAACCAAACCTACAAATTATATATTTTGTATGTAGCCTACCATGTTTAGTACATTTTACGATATTGAAAAATCAATTATTATTGGGTATAATGACTTCTAGGGTTACACAAACTGACGTTTCGTAGAGGCTTATCTGAGTAAATTATTACACTATGTTAATAGTAATAGAAAATAATGATAATGATACAAGTTTTTTAAAAACATCAGCCTGCTACACTTAGGTTGGAATTCATAGTCGGCCCCTACACCTAGGGGCGCCCATTGTTACCAAGGTAACAATTGTTTGCATGTTATTTCCCATAAACAAAACAAATCCATAGCAACAATGGGTGCCCCTAGGTGTAGGGGCCGACTATGAATTCCAACCTAAGGCTAGGTTAATGACAATGTTGCATTTAATAGCAATTTCGTATAGCTGAAGATTCTGGGTTCGACCCCAGTCGACACACATTTTTACAATGCTATCAAACAAATGCGACGCAAGCAACACGTGCACTGCATGGTCAAAAAGTTTAGTCGTAGGCCTAGTCACAGATGAAAATTGTTCAACTTTTCTAGGACAACTATAAACCTTACAACTAGCCAATCAGATGACTAGGAAAACACCTTCAACGTTACGACTACAACTTAACCTTGTAATTGTGTACAAACTGGCATAATGCTGACTTACACCCCCTACATCTTTACATTCATGTCATTAAGTGTATCGATAACCACTAGAGGTACGATTCCTGTTCTTTTCTGTCCCTTCACAGTAGGCCTATCTCTTCAACAACTACTTGTATTTGATTGCAGATTGTGATGGTGATCAAGAAGATATGTTGCATTGGTGCAGGTTATGTTGGGGGCCCAACTTGCAGTGTGATGGCTCTAAAATGTCCCGATATCAAGATCACAGTGGTAGACTTAAGCAAAGATAGGATAGCCCAATGGAACTCGGACAAACTTCCAATATATGAGGTCAGTATTAAAACTGTATAGTTTTCAGAAGGCTCCTCTCTTTGTCACATACCCTCCTGATAGCATCTTTTTAAGGTGCACACAGTCTTCTGAATTTGTTGATTCAGCATTGTTAAACCTGTTTGATGTCACATTATAGGTACCTACTTTAGTTTAAACATCTACGTTATTAAATATAAAAACACCTTGCACTGAGGGGATAACTATTTTAACTAAACATTTAGTCTGAACATTTTAGGCCTAACAATGCACTATGGAAAAAGTAAAAACTGATTTTGAGCAAAGGAAACTTCCATATAAACTTTATAAAACTAAAAGTTCATTACCAAAAAGAAAAGAGTAGCCTAAGTTCATTGACAAGAACGCGTTTTTGAGAACGCAATCTTTTCAAAGTTCTTTGTTCTTTCCCCAACACTGCATGCATGCATGAAACGGATACGGAAGAGTGAAGACAGACAAACAGGACTTTGAACTAAGACATCACTCTGTATCTCAACGTGATTGAATACTAATAAATAATAATAACTAGATAAAATACCAGATGAAGTGGAACAGTAACCACGATCAACATAAAAAAAACACCAAAGTGCGTAAATTTTCAAGACCTGCGCTCTCTTCCTCAGACGCCAGGACACTACTACCATCAGAGGAAGAGAGCTCAGAGTTCTCGAAAATGTATTCACTTTCGTAAGTGTTTATGTATGATCATGGTTACCGTTTTTGTGGTGGGTCTAATAGTGTCAGTTCATCACGATAATATGTGTAACACAGTGGTGTTACACATATACGGGTGTATACGCCGTATACACACTGCTCCGGCTAAAAAACTTTTGTATACACACTGGTTTTGGTTATGATCCGAGTGATACGCAATGATACGGCCGTAACATGCCTCGAATGACGGGCTCATTATTCACGATTGTCAGCTTTTTGCCATTGGTAAAATTGTGCTCTCTGGCACTGGCATTTAATTGGCACAAGGCCTCAAATCCTCTAAGACCAGCCCTGGATCTGGGAGTCCAGATATTCAATTTTAAGTCCCGCGTCCAGCCAATACACCAAGTGGGATACAATTGTCTCGCTTGGTAAAAATATTGCTGTGTCAACAGATATGGTATACGGGCCACGGGCGGCGTGTGTGTTGCCAAACCACTTTTCAAGCCAAAAACGTATTCCTGAACAATTCTCGTCAGTGTGCCAATTATTTTTGGTGATTTTCTGGTTTTGCACTACAAAAACTGCAGTAGGCCTATTTCGGGATTGCATTCAGTCCGGTATTGGTATCTAAAACGCTCAAAATTCACTCTAAAAAGCCTGTTTTTTTAAATCGCCTGCGGCGCCATTGTTCGGGGGCTCTGCCCCCCAAACTCCCCATCTTCTTTTGTCTGGAAAGATGTGTCCCTCCAGCCTCCCATTGAAGCGTACATACGTACTGATAAATTTGGCACTACACCACTGGTGTAACAACATTCTCCCGGTTTCCCCAGCCCGGCCTGCTCGAGGTGGTGCAAGAGTGCCGCGGCCGCAACCTCTTCTTCTCCACGGACATCAAGACGGCAATCATCGAGGCGGACCTCATCTTCATCTCGGTCAACACGCCGACCAAGACGTTTGGCAACGGCAAGGGTCGCGCTGCCGACCTCAAGTACGTAGAGTCCGCGGCGAGGATGATTGCCGAGGTGGCCGTCGGCAACAAGATAGTCGTGGAGAAGAGCACGGTGCCGGTACGCGCGGCCGAGAGGATCCTGAACATCCTCAGGGCCAACACGAGTCCGAGGGTCGAGTATCAGGTGAGTTGGCGACCTAGCCTCGACCAAGTACGTCTTCTTCTTCTCTTATTGTACCCACATTAACATATTTATGTCATGATGTGTCTTGAAGACTCCTGTTCCTTCCTGTCCAGCCCCCTTGCCATTCCTTCTTAGTGTTCTTTCAGCATCGAGCATCGGAATAAAATATGTTGCCTGTCGTGAATTCCATTCCCACGGAGCTAACATATACATATACTGCTTTCGACCAACCCTATTCTATGTACCGGTAGGTGTTTTGCTAGTAAGTCTTCTTCTCTTCTTCTTCTTCTTATGCCAACAATTGACCTATTTGGTTATCATGCATTTTGGCGTTTCCCAGTAGAGATAGGGTTCTTTTTCTGCCTCCGCCATATCTTTTGGCATTGCATCTCTTATATCTTGGAGTGCCGGGCATCTACGTAAGTGCTTCCTGGTATGCTGTTTTGCTGTACATAGTGTGCATGTGGTGGAGTCAGTTATCCCTAGTTTATGCAGGTGTGAAGCTAGCAGATCATGACCGGTTTTCAGTCTGAATTGCGCCGTCTCAGTCTGCTGATTTCTTCATTTAGCTTTTCTTGTGACTGCTCCTTGCCACTGCTTGCCTTTGCTTGCCTTCTCCCATGCCTTTTTGATATTGTTGTTAACTGCCGCATTCACATGAGACTTGACGGCATTGTAGGATAGGGGCTTCTTGTCCTGCTTCATCCTGCTCCCCTCTTAGGAATAAGATATACGGCATTTGGTTGAGAGACATGACTTCTGTGTTCGCATTCTATAGCCTTTTACGGGCAGGATTTGTTGTCAACCCGTGTCAAATGAAACTTGCATCTGCATCATCACCATTTTGGTGATACTTCGTTTGCGTGTTGAAAATGGTTTATAATGCACAAACCCAAAATATTAGTCATCTACATTGAGTAAATTGTTTGACTTGGCCTACTGCC
Organism: Isoperla grammatica; assembly: GCA_945910005.1. Lineage (NCBI taxonomy): Eukaryota > Metazoa > Arthropoda > Insecta > Plecoptera > Perlodidae > Isoperla > Isoperla grammatica. Next base: position 34,214,854 of record OX246739.1, read on the forward strand.
GGTCAAGTACTATTGCCCGATAACTAAACTTTGGGTTCACACATATTAGCGGTAAATGCAATAGCCAGGAACTCTTTTAACTATTTTCCCTAGAAAGGTCTCCAATGTGCAGTTACAAACCTCTAGATCCAAAGTCATAACTTTGTAATCACAAATGAAATTACTGAAATTAGTCATGTTAACAAATTAATTATTCTTTCATTTCTAAAAGATAAAAAATGTAAGTAGCCTACAGTAAATTACCTCATACTCATGGTAGTTTTGCAAACAAAACCACAGATCTAGTAATGGTTATATGGGGGTATTTACTACTGTTAGAATATAAATACAAAATTTACAAAATGTAGCACAGTTGAGTATCTAGGCTAGAGGTCTGCACGGGTACGGGCCTTGATATGTTTATTAAAACGGGCCTGGGCCGGGCTTGGGCCTACATGTCACTGACCGAGGAGAGATTTTTCGGGCTTTTTTAATTTTTTTTTTAATTGCAATGAAAGAAAAGTAATGTTATTTTACCAACATTTCTGAAACTTAAAACAAACCCGAAATAGTATAAACTTCAGGTCACAACATTAGTGTTGTAATTCTTTTCGATACATACTTTCACTGGCAATAGTTACTAATTTCGTTTCATCTAATCTCCTTTTTGTTCCCACCCTGTCGTTTGTATTCCTTTCAAATGCCATAGAAATCAACTGGCTGCTTTAACAGTTGAACGGGCTTTTACGGGCCAATTTACACTTCAGGCGGGCCTGGGCTTTGATTAGCTTACTCAGTACGGGCCGGGCCGGGCTTCTATATTTAGGCCCGTGCAGACCTCTAATCTAGGCCTCAATGTATATTTGTATTCTAAATGAAATTTTTTATGACTTAGTTTTTAATGTCAACAGATTTTATCAAACCCCGAGTTTTTGGCAGAAGGAACAGCTGTAAACGACCTGTTGCATGCAGACAGAATTCTGATTGGTGGCGAGGAAACTCCAGAAGGGCAAGTTGCCATCGAAGAACTATCCTGGGTATACGAACATTGGATTCCCCGTAAGAATATTCTCACAACCAATACGTGGTCTTCAGAACTCTCAAAACTTGTAAGTTACAACCTATCGGTAGTTTAAACTTTAAAATTCTGCCATAAGCTTAGTGCCGCCAGTGCGAGGGGTTGGCGCATGGCATGCCTTTACATTTCAAAGAATATAATATTATCATACATTTATGCCTTTAGTTTTGTGACAACTGTTACTTCAAATTATGTCCGAGTACGCGGTCTACAGCAGGAGCGAGTTGCCACCTTCAAAAAGCGCCGACCGCCATGTTATTGCAAGTTACAGGCTGAACGTCGAACGAACCGAACGTACGATTTCATTGCATGTATAGAACACAGGGATTGGGCAGAAATGGGGCTCGGGAATACTATTTCCGAGAGCGCGATCTAAGATTTCTATGCAGTATTAAACTGGACATAAAAGCTGCGTTCTCGCTGCTTTTTATCCACATCCCTGTGTCTGCGCTCGGTGATTCGCGCGCACGCCAGTGTGTTGGCCAGCTACGCGCAGAATTCAAAGCCAACTAGAGACATCATGTCAGTGTCAGTCATTTTCATTGATAATGATTGCCAGCACTTGCATGAATACTCTAGTCTGCCAAACTAACTATTTTCATGAATCATGTCAGGAAGCTGTTTTTGGGGCATTTGACACATATGTACCTTGAAAAAATGTTCAACTCCGGCGGCTGGGGCTTGGCCCCAGACCCCGGTTTGTGCGGAATAACTTTGTCCTGGTTTGTTACCTTCAAAATATGGTCACTTTATTTTTAGTGCATGCCTACTTTACTGTATTTTCCATTTCAACTTACACAGTTGTAAAATCAAACCTCAAAAGAAGTTGTTGGTGTTATTAGAGACCATAAATAATCATGCCTTTCTTCCGCAAAGTTCTCACCATCCCTTGTACTACAGGCAGCTCCAAGCCATATTGGCCTCCAACGACAGCACAACAAATACCTTACTACCCCCACTGTATCAATAATTAAACACAATTATTAGTTTAAATTATTACTTTAGCGATCCTCAAATTCGGTACGTGATGTTAACTTAGATTTTAGGTTATTTATTTCGAAGACAAAATAATCGGAGGTCACTTGATTTTGGAAGCTACGCATCTACCCTTCTTGCTGGTTGGAGAAACCCTAAACCTGATTTAAGTTTACAACCTCGTACAAAGAGAGCAATAAACCAGCCGCGACTGAACCCAAAATTTGCCGCTGTGCTAGTTGATATGGAAAATGCAGTAGAATGCCACGCCTCGCCATTGAGTGCCGCGACCCATGTCAAATACATTTCGGCTTTTGGGTAACACCGGTGTACAAGAAACTGAATTGCTTATTCATTATTATTTCATCATTTATATATTGCATTATTGAAATTATAGGTCCTGAAATAGAAATTGGACCCAAGTTCAAAGGTGAAAAGAAAGTAAAACAATATGAGGCCTGGCAAGATTATGCAAAATGTTATGTAGGTGTAATTTGAATATAATAGTTTAATACTAGGTTTGGTGGTATGTACACCGTCGTCATAGGCCAAGGCTATTCATAGTTCGTGACACAATCGTCACACATCACAGTGCCCATGATTGTCACACGTCATCTTATTTACATATATATAGCCTAGAACATTGCCAGATAATATTTGCAAATTGTCGACAAGCATAGGTATCCTTTATAATTAAAATAAGTAAAATAAATAATAGAAAGTAAAGAATATAATTTATAAAGTATAAATAAATAATATAAAATAGTCTACCCCTATCCTACCTCAATAGGCATCAATTGTTCTGCCAAGGCAAAGTACTCAAATTGTCAAAGATTGGTCGTGAAGATGGCCATGTTCTTACTTCGATCATACGCCACTAAAACTGTCAAGAGATAGCGCTGCTAAGCTGATGCTTTTGTCTGCACCATTTTAGATTCAACCAAGGTTTACAAATTCAAATATTTAACAATTGACAGCCAACATTACCTTTGTTCTACTAGTTTTAGTGCATTTTTTTCTACCAGAATGGCTCGATTCATTGTGAGGTCAACAGCAACCGCTTAGCATGCATACCATCTAAATCTTATATAAACAGATAACACGTAATAATATGTTGTCATAAGTCTGGTTACACATTATCCTGGGCAAAGCATATTCAGATTTGTGAAGTTTTACAAAAGAGTATAAATAAAACCTAAAACCATAGCCTACCTACCAACCAAACCAAACCAAACCAAACCAACCAGAAACAAAAACAACATAAGTTATGCCCACCTGCTTATTATCCAGATAAAAACAAAACTAGTTATAAATGAAAGCAAGGTGAAAAAGTTCAAAGTTAAAAACTTGATCCACATAATAATTTTAGCCAACGAGATAATACGTAATACATTCAACTATTCGAGTGTCCCCGTAACAATGGGAGTTATGTCGGGGAAATAATGTACTGTAGGCCCCTCTTGTGTAACGGCATGACAAATTGTTCTTTTATTTTTTTCTAGGCTGCAAATGCCTTTTTAGCGCAGCGCATCTCCAGTATTAATTCACTGTCGGCGGTTTGTGAGGAAACGGGAGCCGACATCTCGGAAGTCGCTCGAGCTATAGGGTTCGATTCGAGAATTGGACCAAAATTTCTACAAGCGTCTGTTGGTAAATACATTACATGCTACGTACATCAACTAGGTGGTGGAAACAGTTTTGTATTGCAGGTAATTTAAATAATATCCTGTTTCAGGTTTTGGAGGAAGCTGCTTCCAAAAAGATATCCTAAACTTAGTTTATATCTGTGAAAGTATTAATTTGCCCGAGGTTGCAGCTTATTGGCAGCAAGTGAGTATTGGCCTAATACTTAATTAATTATCTTGTTCATCTGTTAGCATCTTGGCTACAAATAAAATTGAGTCATTTCCCCCTGTAAGTACATGATTCCTCACATGTCACTATAACTAAATGCTATATTGTTATGTTATGAGATATTATTTATGTAGCTATTAATAGCAAATGGGTATAAGTATTTACTGAAACACAGAGCAAAACTTAATGGCTAGATTAGGCCCTACTAGTTATATTTTATTTAAAAAATGATAATAGAAACTTATTAAATTTTTACTTAAAAGATGTTCATGTAATTATACTGAAGAAATACATTCCATTTTAGTTGATTCAATCCAAAGTTTACAACTAGGGATGTCAACGGGTACCCGTTACCCGCCTGGTACACACAGGTACGGTTCCAACTTTCCAATACCCGTTACCCGGTACTACCCGTTCCTTTAATTCAATTTTATCTTCTTCTGTTCAATCAAAACGAAATCAATTCAACATTGCGATATTTCCTTACCCTGGTGTCTTTGTGCGAGCGTACGAGCCGCTCTTTTCAATTTGCGACATTTAACTTGAAACCCACACCCCCTCCCCCCTCGTCTCGATTAGCCATCATTGCAAAAAAAAATGAGACAACGCCCAATTAGTATCATCTTCTGTATGCCTATGGAAGAATGCTGCGGAACGGTTGCGAGTACGACGGGCGGGTGCCCGTCGTAGCGTTACCGCAATCATGTTCTCGTGTTCGAGCTCGGACTATGACTCATCGCTTGGACGCGGCCGACCACCGGATTGATTGTACGTGCCTACCATAGCGGAGACGCAAGCTGTGAAGCTTTGTTGAATACTTCCGCGATCGTTTTGCAACGAATATAATGTCTTCTGCGAATCATTTGACACCCATGACAATAAAACACGTATTTAGTATTATTTACTACCCGGGTAGTCTGGGTACGGCGCAAGGGTACCCGGATAAAACTATATCCAGGTATTGACATCCCTAATTTACAACTAGCTCCGTTTTCCAACGATTCACCAACAATCTATTTCTGTTCATCTAGGTCATCGACATGAACGAATACCAAAAGTCGCGTTTCTCCGCCAAGGTGATCGAGTCGCTATTCAACACCGTCACCGACAAGCAAATATCGATCCTCGGCTTCGCGTTCAAGAAGGACACGGGCGACACGCGCGAGTCGCCGGCGATCCACGTGGCGACCACGCTACTGGACGAGGGGGCCAAACTGCACGTCTACGATCCGAAGGTGGAGCGGGCCCAGATCCTCGAGGACCTGACGCATCCCAGCGTCACGGAGGAGCCCGAGAAGGTCAAGAGCGCGCTGACGATACACGACGACCCGTACTCGGCGACCACGGGCACGCACGCCATCGTGCTCTGCACCGAGTGGGATGCGTTCATGGTGCGTACACTTGTCGGTTCAATCCCGTTTGAGGCCCTTTAAATGTAGCCTAATTTAATACAAAATAAAAAATGAACGCCTCTGGCGAATGCGAATTTATTAAGCACGTTAATAGGATACTTCTTTGTGATAGTTCACGATGTCCTGGTGGTGTCAACGAAGGGAACTAGGTAGCTTATGGTCCAGGTCTTGCGCATTTCGATAATGAACACGCTCTTTCTTAAATTAGGCCTATAGGCTACACTTCAAATAAGTCTGCACTACAGTTCGAGCATGTTTAGCGATGCAAATAGTATTCGTGGAAGCTTATTTTAATACATATTCACTACACCTGTGACAAAGTATATATAATTTAGTCCCAAACTGGTAATACGATAAGAATACAAAAATTGCAGAGATACACAGTGAAGTTATGTTTGCTACTCTTGATTTATGTTGGCAAGTGTACATAAATATCAAATAGCCTACTGCTTTTTGTTTCAGACATTGGACTACCAAAAGATTTACGATGGAATGGTGAAACCAGCATATATTTTTGACGGGCGAAAAATTTTGGACCACGAGGCATTGATCAAAATTGGATTTAATGTACAAACAATTGGGCGACGATTGGCGCGAACGGCCTTGAGAAGATCTTGGGGAACTCCTCATCAGATGTAACTAGTATTAGCCTATAACAATTATAAAATAATTATCTTTTAATGTAATTTTTTAACCAATAATATAAACAGATCACTCACAGTGCATTTGTTGCTTTTTACATTCCTCAATCCTGATTACCCAATGAGCGAATAAATGGTTCAATAAGTGCTTTGTTTCTGCTTCTTGCCCTTCTGAAGGACAAGACTTTAGACAATGAAGAGACTTTCTATAAAAAAAAGAAGGTACGAGAGTCCTTGGGGAGAAAAGCTTGTGGACAGACAGCTGAAGGAACTGATTGTTGACAAATTTGTGATAATGATGATAGACAAGTTGGGGTGGGAGAGAAAAGGGATGTCATGAAAGGGCACTTGAGAGATGGCGGGAGTAAACAAAGACCGTGAAGGCAACCCTCGACAAACCCACTCGCACGCTCGCATTTTGCGAGTGACAAGTTGGTACTTGCGAGTAGCTTTCCTGGCTGTATTCAAAATATCGTGTTCGCGAGCGTTTGAATTGAGCGCGGCGCCACTATCGATCTCCAAGTTCGATCTTCTCAAAAGATTTTCTCCATTCCGTACAGTCACGGGAGGGGCAATCTGCTGAGCTCACGGGCACGCTGCACTTGCGTCGTAATAAGTGTACGCTTGTCGAGCATGGTGACTTTTTGTTTATCGATCGCGTGGTGTTTCGTGATAAATTGGTATATAATAGGAACTTGGTGGCTGCTGATTAACAAGACCCCAACCCGTGCGCGGCGCTAGATCGTAGGCCTACTTTCACGCAGAACGAGGATCGAATCCCAGACATGTAAAGAACTATTTCATCGTTATTTATGATGCAGTTTCGTCTAAAATCGCTTTGTAGGCCATAAAACGTAAAGCAGGCCCGACAAAATGTTCGACTCCGGCGGCTGGGGCTTTGCCCCAGACCCCTGTCGTTCCGCGCCACCTCGTTGCGAGTGCAAATTTCCCCTGGCGAGTGCACACCACACGCATTTGTCGAGGGTTGCGTGAAGGTGGACATTTGTTTTGTGTGCTCACTGCTAAGTTATATTGATATTACAAAGTTTGGAAAAATAAATTATATCTATGATAATTGTACTTTTTAGTTTTTATGCCTATTTAAGAAAAGAAAATTTTCTTTGGGTGGTGCCATGATGTTTTGTTTCTTGTGTTTTGGTTGACATTGACTACGTATATCACGCAAGTTTAAGGCGCCTGGGATGAAGGCGCCTTGGTTCCAATCGGTTGCAGAGTGTGGTATACACGTCGAATTTATCACCAAGCGGCTCCGATCAAATACGCTTGGGCAAGCGAGTTGGAGGCTAGATTTCGCTTTGATTTACGTGATATACACGTCAAAGCGGCTCCGCGATGCGCGCGCAGCCTCGGCCCGTGATACGAAAATACGTCAGCTGTGAATTAGTAGTCGCGGCGGTGGATTTTTGTAATTGGCCTAGGCCTAAATGTTAACACTGAGAAATATCCAATCCTAAATTATATTGTATTTTATAATAATACAACCTATCGGTTTTTCGTAGATGTAAACTAGGTTTGATCTTCGTTGTTCTGATTTAAACGAAACAATTGCCTTCTCGTAAGGGGCGCGGCGAAACCGGAAATTGATTTAAATAAATCTACACGGCAGCATAGAACTCACTGCCACGTAGATTCAACGCTCTGAAGTCGGCTTCGCTGGCTTTGCTGAGAGCGCTTCAGATTGCCGTGATATACAGAGCGGATGCCAACCGATTGCAATGCAATCGGCTGCATGCCAAGCGCCTTGGTGTGCGTGATATACGTAGTCATTATGACAGAGACACTAGTTTTTGAATTGACATTAAAATTAGAATAATATAAAATCATAAAGGTAAGTGTCACAGTAAACAATAATAGGCCTAATAGATTTAGGAATGCTGAAGTTCTGAACAATATCAAAATCGAATTGTGAATTCAATATTGTCCAATTTATTAGGCAAACTAAAATACATTTTCCGTAACACTATCCGTCAATATGTTCAGTCGTCCAGATGCATCGGCTTCAAAAATGCCATGTAGACCTACTTCAGCATGTTTACCTAACAAGTAGTTTAGTTCCAGCACATGGAGCATAACAGTAGGTTACCGGTAGCACTGTAAACATGTTTTGTTTTAAACTTCAACACAGATACAAGTAAAGTATTAAGTAAGCCTAGATTACAGTTAAATTCCAAAGTTAATCTCCCCAGCCCAGCTCAAACCAGGAACTGGAATCCTGGACCTCCTGTAGGGTCATCCGGGGGAAGTGTGATAAGATTTGGCTAGTTGGGTTTTGTAGAGCACGTAGCTGCTTGGGGTTTCACACAAATAATTCAGAAATTTCAGGTTTGACCAATTGATATGTTTTGTAATTGGCAAAAAAAAATTACATCTGTCAAGGTCACATGTCACTTGTAATAAAATATTAAGTGAAACAATGCACTTATCACACTTGCCCCATCAAAATGGGGGAAGTGTGATATGGACTGGGGTAAGTGTGACACCTTAGGATTTCATGGGCTTTGAGCATGAAATCAGGCAAGGGGTAAATGTGATAAATATGAACACTCTCTTAAGACTGGAAAATGAAAAAAAAAAATTTAAAAATACTTGTTTTAGTAATTTTTATTAATATTTCAAAATTGTATGAGCAATTATAATTTACAGGAATCACGTTTATGCACTTGACAATCACTTGGAACGTGATATGGGAGTCAAGGCATGGCCCAGGCTTACATGGACAAAGTGCATCTACTCTGCTCCGTAACCAGGCGTTTAAACGTCATAAATTTAGTTACATTTACCTATGCTTTTTCGTACACCCTGCTTACACAACCATTGAACCGATACTTAATCCTACAGCCAACGTTAATGATCTCAGGCTCTGGCAATATTCTGTTAGCGGGTACTGGTAATAACTGATTAACTCACTTCAATTTCAACTAAGTTACGAAGTCTTTTATTCACGGTAAAATATAGGTGTACAGATATTATGTTCAACTGATTCTCTGGCCTGCCTGACGCCATCTCCCTGGTAGCTGCCGCCAAAATCGCCCTTCTGTCTAGCACCCTGCGCCACCAGAGCGCACCACATCCTGGCCGCCCCGTGCGTGAGCGCTAGTTTTAAAACTCTAACATTCGGGCATCCTGACAACATGTCTGTCCCCAGACATGGCAATGTTAACTTACAGCATTAACCAGAACTACAAGTTATATTTAACTAGTTATATTTAACTAGTTATAATTACTAAATAAAATCAATGATGAAAGGTGCCGGAGGGGCCTAAACTACAAAATCATTTAAATAAGCAGGTCGCTTGACTGCTCGCGGACGTCTTGAATTCCGCCTTCTCCGGTTTGGCGCTGAGGCTGCGTGTCTAGCAACTGATTCGTCTGGAAGATTAGCTCCAACATCTTCCACGGTGGGAGCTGGTTCCTCGTCCGATTCAGAGTTATGGGAGTCTGAACCATCGCCATCATCAATGGTAGGGCACTTCCATCCTTTCAGTTGAGATCCATGGGCAGTGGTGGTGTAGTAGCTGCCCGGCGTGTCCTCGGCAAGCTGTGACACCCGGTATGTGTCACTGGGTAGCAGTTCAGTAACGACGAGAGGTCCGCGAAATTTGGGCTGGGTCTTTGTGGGCTGGCCAGTGTGCACTGGTGCACGCTGCATAAATACAACCTCACCGACATCGTACTTGGGTCCACTGACTCGCTTACGGTTGTATTGTTTTTTCCATTCTTCCTGGCTCATTAAAACTGCTTGCCTGGCTTCGTCTTGTAGTTCTGAAGGGTCATCCCAGGCATCCTGAGCTGAGTCGGTTGCTGTTCGAAGAGCACCATCAACAAACCGTGGTTCGTAGCCATGGAGAGTACGGAACGGAGTCTTCCCTGTGGACTTGTTAACGGTATTATTGAGGTTTCTCTCTATCGTCTTGATTGATTGATCCCAATCACGTTGCCCAGGGTCCTGTGTTGCGATCGAGATCATTGGGATGAGGGTTCGATTCACACGCTCTACCTGCCCGTTCGCTTGAGGGTGTCTAGGTGAGTTGAGAATGTGCTGGATACCTTGAGCCCGGCAGAAGTCCTCGAATACCAGTGAAGTATATCCGGTCCCTCGGTCGCTTACTAGCTTCTCTGGCAGTCCATATCGAAGTATTAGATCATTGAGAGCCTTGATTATACTGCTACTATTTGTCGATTTCGACGGATAGAGCAGAACAAACTTTGTAGCATTATCTACAATTACCAGGAGATGCTGATTGCCCTTGGTACTTTTTACAAACGGTCCCAGGTGGTCGAGATGTACGATCTCGAATGGACGTTTGCCTGGTGGTATTGGGTGTAGGAATGTTTTTTTCTTACCACTGGGTTTCTTGTACACTAAACATTCTAAGCACAGATGGATATGCTGCTTAGCGTAACGCCGCATAGCGGGGAACCAGTAGTGTCTTCGAATAAGTTCCAATGTACGGTCTAGGCCAAAGTGACCCATGAGGTCATGAAACTTAACTAGAATACTTTTTCTCATAGAGGTCGGAATAACGAAAAGGGGGTGTTCCACACCCAGCAGCTTCTTACAAAGACGGCCTGACTGTAGCGTATAATCTCTTGCGCGGATGGTTTCTGCAGGAGATCTCTCTTCAAGCGGTGACTTCAAGATTCTGATTAGTTCTCGCAGGGTCGGGTCGCCTGCCTGGATCATCATCACTTGGTCTTCTAGGGTCATGGATACGAATATCCCCAGTCTGGAATCGGTAATGTGTTCCAAGGTATCTGATGGAGGTTCAACAGGGCCCCGGCTCAAAGCATCTACATGAGCCATCTTCGCCCCTGGCCGGTGCCGTATCTCTAGAATGTCATACTCTTGGAGTAAATGACTCCACCTGGCTATCTGGGGGTTCTTGGTTCGCATGGCATTCAGGTAGACAAGTGCCTGGCAGTCTGTGACAATTACAAATCGAATACCAAGTAGAAATTGTCGCAGTCGTTCTACAGACCATACCATTGCCATCAGTTCGAGTTTCGAGGAATGGTATAATCGTTCTACAGGTGTAGTCTTCTTGGAGACACAAAACACAAGATGTAGCTTACCGTCACCACCTTCTTGGAGGAGCATACCAGCAAGCCCAGACGAACTTGCGTCAGTGTGGAGCTCGGTCCTCGCGTCTGGGTCGTAGAGGGCCAACACAGGTTCACTGGTTAGATTTCTCTTCAGGGCATCAAAAGCGTGTTGCTGAGAGCTGGTCCATACGAACGCCTCGTTCTTACTGGTAAGTCTGGTCAACGGTTCAGCAATCGAGGCGTAACTCTTAACGAATCGTCGAAAATAGCCTGTTAGGCCTAGGAAACGTTTCACTTGATGCACGTCTTTTGGCACGGGAAAATCTTCGATAGCCTTGACCTTGCGTATCCCTGGTCGAACACTACATTTGCTAATTATGAATCCCAAGTATTCAATTTCCTTGAGACCAAACTCACACTTGCTGAGACGCAGGGTTAGGTGTGCCGCTCTTAGTGCCTCAAATACTAGCCTTAACCTTGTCAACATCTGGTCGAAGTCGTTAGCAGGGATCAATAGATCATCGAGGTAGCACATTGCCACCTTGTCACGTAGAGGACCAAGTGCCTTGTTGATCATGCGCTGGAACTCAGCGGGCCCGTTCGCTAAGCCGAACATCATTCGCTCAAATTGGCCGCTTTCGTCCGGCGTGATAAACGCGGTTTTGGCCTTGGCACTCTCTGACATCGGAATCTGAAGGTAACCGTGCGCTAGATCCAGGATGGTGAACATCTCACAACCAGACAAGTTGTCCAACTGCGCGTCGACAAGGGGAAGGGGGTATGAATCCTTCACTGTTTGGGCATTTAGCTTGCGGTAGTCAACCACCAAGCGATGCTCACCGGTTTTCTTACGGACAAGTAGCACTGGGCTAGCGTAAGGTGAACGAGTCTCGCTAACGAGTCCAGCTGCCTTCCACTCTTGAACGGTTTGGCGTATCGCTTCCCTGTCGGCCTGGTTGGTGCGGTACGGCTTGCAGTGAACAGGACGACTTCCTTCAACCTCGCGGATGTCCATTTCGGCTAAATGGGTGCAGCCTAGTTCTTCGAGAGACAGTGCAAAACAGTCACGGAATTCATTCACAAGCTGGTACAACTGATCGACGTTCTCACTGGTCAGGTTCGGGCCTGTTTTCAAATCAGATCTAGCTATCGTAGTCTTCTGGGAGTTGCTGGGGATCACGGATAGCTGGTCGTCTTCTTGGATGGGCTCACATCTAGCGACGCACATGCCTTGCGGCAAGCTGATATCAACATTCCAGGGGTTACAGATTGGAATTGTTGACTTACCGTCATGGATCTTGATGAGTGTTGATGCGTTGCCAGAGGGATGGTCAATTATTGCTACACCGGAAGTAGCGTTCTGGGAGACCGTCTGAACAAAGTTCATCGACCGCTTGGAAAGAACAACATTTTGTGAAATGGAAAGTCTTACTGGAGGGACTAATGGAGGTACTTCCATTTCACAGAATGGCGCATCGGTACGATTACTCACAACTAGGTTTTCGTCTATTTTTAGCAGAACAATGTGTGGCAGGTCGGTCCATGTCCTACCTACCAGGACTTCCATTGTCTGTGCATGGTCGGGTACGATAAGTAGGCTGACATCCTTACCGACAACACCGTCAATCTCCAAGTCGCTGATAATCCTCCCTATTGGTCGAACTGCAGGAGTAACGGTGTCTCCGAAACCAAATAGGTCGCTGGTAGTTGGCTGGGTCGGTAGGCCTGTTCTCACAGCGGCACTTGCCTGGATCGTGCAACTGGAGCTGCCCTGATCAATAAAACCGGTTAGTACCAAGTTGTTATTAATTTTTACATCCTTGATGTACTTCGCTGGAGAATAACCATCCTTGTCGCTAACCAACAGCGTACTGGCATCTGAAACTGGCTGGCTGGCACGAGACCCTTGTAACGCAGCAACGTTAGGACAGTGCTTTTGGGTGTGCCCATTTTGTTGGCACTTAACACAGTAAAACGTGCGTCTTGGTTCTGGGCAATCCCTGCCTAGATGACCATATTTAGTACAGTTGAAACACATTGGTTCACCGGCAGAGTTGAAGTAGTTCGGCTTAGGACGTGGTTGGAAATTTTTAACAACCGGTGTTTGTGACTGTGGTTGAGACTGGATAGGTGCATTTTGACTCTCTCCCTGGGAGTTAGTTGACTGGAATTTGCGTGCTGTACTGGTAGCCTGCTGACGTTGAGGTTGAGGTGTAGAGCGTTCTTCTCGATTGCTAGGATTGGTTCTTGGTAACCTTTGAGAGCGTTCCTTATCAGCCTCTTCAAAATCTCGGACGTCGTTAAACAAATCATCCAAGTCGAGATGGTGGCGTGCCATCAACTGGGAATATAGCGGCTGGGACACAAGACCCACTGCGATTTGTCGTTTAGTATCTGCAAAAGTTAGGTTAAGGTCTTGACAATACCTTGAAACCTCATGGAAGTACACTGAAGTTGGTTCATTCTTTTGCTGGACACGATTCTGAAGCCGCTTCCACAGCTCGGGTAGGCTGGTGCTGGCTCCGAAGGTTTTCAAAAATGCCGTCTTGAAATCGGACCAAGTCTCTAGTTGTCGTGAAGCGCTCATCCGCGCATACCAGTGTCCAGCAGCGCTGACTAAATGCGTTTTTGCAGACTCCAAAATGAAGCTTTCGGGCCACCGGTGTAACTTTGCGATCGCTTCTAGGGATCGTACCCACTCTGAAGCATCTGCACCACTCCCGGTCCCGGTAAACTTACTTATGCCCTTGGCTAAATCTGGCATTATGCTATACTGGTCAGATGGCCCTGGTCTAACACTCTCGGCTGGTGACGAGGTGGAGAGATGAGTCAGCAGATTCATTAGCATCTCTTCCCTCTTTCTACCTTCCTCAATCATTGTCTGCATTAGATTCAATGCGCTAACTGGCTCATATGGTGTCTGGACAGGTAGGCCTAGGCCTAGGCCTACTGCTGCTCTGGCTTGGCTTGTACTGGCTGCTTGGGAAGCTAGGCCTAGGTCTGGTGTAGACCATGGTCCTAGGCCTAAGCCTGAGCTCTGTTCTACATTAGACTTATCTAAGCTTAGTGCTGGTGTTCGCTCACCTATTATGCCTATAGCTGTGTCTTGACGATCGCCTAGGCCTAGGCCTAGGCTTTGGCTTGGGACTGCAGCAAGGCTATTTACGGAGTCTGCTAGGCCTATGCCTAGGTCTAGTCCCGTAAGATTCTGATCGAGATTTACTTGTTGCTGTTGGACTGACAGCATTGCAGCTGCCTCTGATAGCTGTTTGAGATTACTCATGATGTCGAAAAGAATGCTTTGTCTGGACTTACTGAAACCTGTATTTGTGGACGTGCTTGTACAAATCCCACTTCTGAAATGTTAGCGGGTACTGGTAATAACTGATTAACTCACTTCAATTTCAACTAAGTTACGAAGTCTTTTATTCACGGTAAAATATAGGTGTACAGATATTATGTTCAACTGATTCTCTGGCCTGCCTGACGCCATCTCCCTGGTAGCTGCCGCCAAAATCGCCCTTCTGTCTAGCACCCTGCGCCACCAGAGCGCACCACATCCTGGCCGCCCCGTGCGTGAGCGCTAGTTTTAAAACTCTAACAATTCCCAAGATATCATCTACACTAACAAAAGAAATATCCTCCTCATTCATAGAGAATATTGTTTTTGTTTTGTTGCTACAATTCAAGGCCATGACGCTAACCTCCGGGTCATCTTCATCAACGTCAGCTGGCCGTTGAACGACACAAACATATGTGTATTTCTTTGCACTTTTAGAATGTCCTTTGAAATTAACAAGAACGTAGGTGCCTTGTTTATATTGTGTCATATCCAAACATTGTTTGGGCTGAATTTCCGGCAGGGCTACTTCATTATCGGATTCATCATTCGAAGACGTGTCAAGTAGGCGTAACGGCACTTCTTCCTTTGAAGATTTTACTGTCTTCTTGGCACCTTTTTTCGTAGCGGCTTTCTTAACGTTTTTAGAACCCTTGCCTTTAATGGTTTGATCGGCTTTTCGAATTTTAAGGGTTTCTAAATAATCATTCTGCGTAATTACCTCGGCAACGTCAATTCGACGTTTACATGTTTTAGTCCCAGTGGCTGACTGTCCCACAGTTTTCAACAAAATACGCTCGAATGACTTCCAAACACTGTAGTTCTTCTTCTGCTTCTTCTTCTTACTGATGTGGCCACAGCCATAAATTCCACAGCCTTCTTTAGTGGTTGTTGTGGTTGTCACACTTCCCCCAGCATAGCATATCACACTTCCCCCAGCACATACAAATGTATGGGGTAAGAGTGATACCTTCATTTACTACTAATTGCAGTATTGTTGTAATTTTTTGCAAATCATATTTAGTCATTTATATGTCTTGGTAGCCATAAAAACTACTTTTTTTTACTTTTCTGTTAGCTCCTTCCATAATATTGCCAACTTACTAAACGTTTGCCGAATTATTATTTGTAATTCTTTTGTGTACCATTGTTATTTTATGTGTATTACCATTACAACTTACTAAATGCATTATTTGATTTATGTATTTCCAGAAACAATGATCTTCCAAATAATTTCAATTTTTTTTATTTTTTTTTCATCCAACGGTGCCTAAACTACAGGCAGGTGTCACACTTCCCCCCATGTCACACTTCCCCCGGATGACCCTATTGGAAGTCAGTGAATTTAACGCACTAGACCAGCGGTACTTAAGCTGCGGCCCTCCATTAACAATTTTGCGGCCCAGAGCTTTTGTGTTTTCCTTTTCATTAATATATTTTACTATTTTAACTGACTATTTGTTTGCTGTAAATGAAAATAATATTGTATTTGTTATGAATTATGATATAGGCCTATCGCAAACCAACTAAACTTTACTTGGTATTTGTTACCTGTAACGTAATATAAACTAATGGGTAATGCTTCGACTTTTACGCTTTCACTCGAAAGCGTGAAAGCGTTCACTCGAAAAAGCACGAAATATCTGTAATATAGTCGAACAAATTTTGCGCCTTCGGCAAAAAGACCTCCGGCGGCTGGGGCTTTGCCACACCTCACTTTTCCATGTTAACCCCCCCCCCCAAAATAATTCCTAGTTATGCTACTGCATACTTGTATTAGTGCGGCCCAGCTTTACTTGGATTCTTGGAAAAGTGGCCCTCCAGGAAAAAAGTTTGAGTACCACTACACTAGACCAACAAGCCACAAAAAAAGCACACTTGGGTAGCCTTCAGTCAAGGCTGAGCTTCATAGGCTGAGCTCAAACTTCAAAACCTGAGCCAGCAAATAAACATAACCCTACATAGGTAGGACTAGTTTAATTAGGCCTTCATCATTGAAGCCTGTGTACAATAGTATGGCAACTGTAACTGAAACCCATAATATGTACAGCCTGATGTAGATCAGCTTGTAGTGGGCTAGTGAGAGAAATGTGTTTTCGTAGCCTGAGGTGATCCCAGCTCGCAGTGAAACCCATAATAGGTGTAAAGGCTGATGTAGACAAAGCTTGTAGTGGGCTAGTGAGAAAAATGTGTTTTCGTAGCCTGAGGTGATCCCAGCTCGCAGTGAAACCCATAATAGGTGTAAAGGCTGATGTAGACAAAGCTTGTAGTGGGCTAGTGAGAAAAATGTGTTTTTGTAGCCTGAGGTGATCCCAGCTCGCAGTGAAACCCATAATAGGTGTACAGGCTGATGTAGATAAGCTTGTAGTGGGCTAGTGAGAGAAATGTGTTTTCGTAGCCTAAGGTGATCCCAGCTCGCAGTGAAACCCATAATAGGTGTACAGCCTAATGTAGATAGGCTTGTAGTGGGCTAGTGAGAGAAATGTGTTTTCGTAGCCTGAGGTGATCCCAGCTCGCAGTGAAACCCATAATAGGTGAACAGCCTGATGTAGATAAGCTTGTAGTGGGCTAGTGAGAGAAATGTGTTTCCGTAGCCGAAGGTGATCCCAGCTCGCAGTGAAACCCATAATAGGTGTAAAGGCTGATGTAGATACGCTTGTAGTGGGCTTGTGAGAGAAATGTGTTTTCGTAGCCTGAGGTGATCGCAGCTCGCAGTGAAACCCATAATAGGTAGGCCTGTAAAGGCTAATGTAGATAAGCTTGTAGTGGGCTAGTAAGAGAAATGTGTTTTCGTAGACTGAGGTGATCCCAGTGAAACCTATAATAGGTGTAAAGCCTGGTGTAGATAAGCCCCAAAATTCCCTTTGGTATGCCACTGAAAATAATGATACCATTTATACTTAAAGCAGTGTTGTAAGGGACCTGAGGCCTAAATGCGACTAATCGAATGGTGAACATGACACCTGCATTTTTCGTGAAAAAGACGCGATCCGGCCGTAGTGAAACTAAAAACCCGGACATTTCATGCTTTTATTAAAAAGCCACCCGGACGCATGAAGAGCATACGAAAAAAAGGACATGTCCGGCTTTAACTGGACAAATGGCAACCCTAACTGACCCAGTCCATTATCGGGATTCTATTAGTATTGTCTACCCCAGCACTTCCTGCTCTAGAAGCTATAGGTTTAGGCCTAGGTTTAGTTGCACGGTAGTGATATTGTAGACCGTTCTTTAGACCATGGTCCACGTAACGACATATTTTAAGATTTTTTAGATGCTGAGAAGAAATAGCCTAGGCCTAGGCCGAGACCCACGACCAATCGACTGTTTTAGGTTAGGGTTGGACACTAGGCCTAGGCTAGTCATTGACCCTAACCCTACACAGTGCATTTCTTCTGACAGCGTTCGTTGCTCACCTAGTAGGCCTAGTATACTTGCTAATTATAGAGTGTGACAGCCTAGGCCTATGTGGTGCTAAATTAATGTAATAGAGTAGCGGCTAGTAGGGCTTGATCTAGGCCTAGGCCTAGGGGCCTACCATAAGGTTAGGCCTAATAAAGTGACAGCCCGCAGGTGCTCTTTCTAGGCCTAGGCCCTAGCCCCGTAGACCAACATTAATTTTTCATAAATCCTAAAATGGAGGTACAGACACGCGTTCATATAGTTAATATTATGATTACGAAAATTTGGACTATCAGTCTTACCTCGTATGACATAGACGGAATGCGTGTCAACTTCACAAAAAATCACAGAATTACCGCCATTTCCAAATTTGGCGATATAGCAAAGTGAAATAAGCACCACAACTAATTCGGCAAAATTTGTTTGAAACATCCAGAAGGCTGTGTTTCAGAAAGAAAAGGTTTCACGTCAACATAACTGTGAAGGAAGTCTGTCAAAAATTTCGCAATTTGGAGCGATTTCAGAAGCTTTGTTGCCTACTTGTATTTGTATTTATTTGAAGAGCTTTTTCATTATATTGAAGATACATACCGGTGCGTAGTAATTAAATAGATCATAATATAAGCTTTGGCATGGTATAAGAAATGATATGCACTGCACACATCACACAATGCCTTGAAAAAACTACACCGTACACGTACTACATAAAGGATTCGAAATCCAAATATTGAAGTACGATCGGATTATGCAGCGCCATTATAGAATAGAATATTTATTTGGGATAAGCGGCACGCTTATCCAGAAGTGAAAGTTTCCCGTCCCAAGGATGTTTGGTTTGGGTTTTATAACCGTTTGAATCAACGTAGTTATAAATCAGAGTTGCGTAAGTTACTTTTAAAAAGGAACTTTTAAAAAGTTAAGTTACTTGCCTTTAAAAGTAACTTTTAAACGTTAAAAGTTCCTTGTTGGAAAAAGTAACTAAAAGTTACTTTGAAAATTAAAAGTTACTTTAAAAGTTACTTTAAAAGTTACTTTTAGGAAATTTTGATGGGAAGTGGCAGTTTAAAAAAAATTACAAAATACTACTTCTTACCTGAAAAGATTTATTGAAACATCGTCAGACGTACGGTCTCGTATAATGGCGTACAAAGCATTTACTAACCTACTTTACTTAGTAAAATATGAATCTTAATATTGAATATTGATATATACCTTACTGGTGAACCGTGAAACCCTATGAATGATGTCATAATTGGTTATGTATGAATTCTAGGAATGGGGGGGGGGGGGGTCGAAGATTTCTGACCTGAAACAGCCGCAATACGAGTGTTTTGCTGTTGGTACATTTAAAAAACCATAGGCTGTTTCAAAAGTAACTTTTCATTTTTTTTTTTAAAGTTCCTTATCAATAGTAACTTTCAACGTTAAAAGTTACTGTCAAGGAAAAAGTAACTAGTTAGCCTAAAAGTTACCGAAAAAGTAACGCGTTACTTTCAAAAAGTTACTACTCAACTCTGAATATAATGTTATTATCTTTGGTTTGAATGATCCTGTTGTGACGTCACCAGACCAGGCCACCCTCGGCATTGGGTTTGAAAATTTCAAACCCAATGCCCTCGGCGGTCGGTCGGAATCCCACCCGTAGTAGAGAAGGGGAGAAAAGGAAGTGACTGCTGGCTAGAGCTAGCAATGAAGACATAATGAAAGCTATTAGTTTGAATTTAGTAAAATATATGTATATCGATACAAAAGGAAAGATCCTCTTTGGGTACTCTTCATAAAACTAATTTATAATTTAACAGTTCGATTTATAATATGTATCTCCAATGTCTCTATTTTAATCTGTTCATAATATATGTATATTAAGTTTATGTATATTAAGTATGTATATTATAAGATTGACGATGCCTATATTTGTACCTACCATGTATTAATCGACAGGCAAATAAAAAACTTACTTACTTAGGCCTACTTACGTACTTACTTACTTACTTACTTACTTACTTACTTACTTACTTACTTACTTACTTACTTACTTACTTACTTACTTACTTACTTACTTACTTACTCCCAGTTGGCGATCGCCTAGATTGACTATTGAGATATTATGAAAGTCGTCTTCATTGTGAAAAGCAGCCCTCTCAAGTTCGCCTTCACAAAATGCAAAGTGCGTGCATGTCTTGAAGTCAATAATATAACAGCCATACGTTGCCGCGTACCCGGGTGAATCCAACTGTCCGTCTCTTAGAGCCGGTATAGTTGGCACTATAGCCAGTCTAATCTTTGCTATAGCTACTCTAAGGTCCGTCTCCCAGCAGGCATTTATACACGTTCTTTATCTCGCAGTCTGTCTCTGATTTCACTAAGTTTTGTCTGCCAAATTCAGCAGTGAACTACTGGCTCAAAATATTTTTTAGTTGATTAATCGAAATTTGTATACGGGATCAACATTCCAATGTTCAAGTCTGTGCAAAGACAGCACTGTAATAATAATAATCGTTTATTTAGCTGTAGTTAGCTATTAAATTACATTACAGCAATTATACATCATTTAAATTTATACAATGTAGAGTGTAGACCCTTATAAATATTTAGATATAATGTAAACAATTAAATGTAGTCTACTCATGAGTGAGCCTGAGCTCTATATATCATATAATTATTCTTAAAACTAGTTACACTCTTAGAATTAACAACTTTAGATGGCAGGTTGTTGTATTCTCTGATACCTGAGTAAAAAATAGATTTACTAGTTACTTTCTTATTACAGGCTTGCAAATAGAATCCTTTAATGGCTCCTCTTGTACTATGGTCATGAATTTCTGTTATTAATTTTAATTTGGATCCTAAATAGTTTGGTAGTAATTTATTGTGAATTTTATAGGTAAATGTCATTGAGTTAAATTTAATTTGTTCTCTAACATTGGACCATTGGAGAGCATCCAGCATTACTATAATGGGTACATATCTATTACAACTCAGTATCGTACGCATACCTCTATTTTGTAGTTTTTGAAGTCTATCAATATCAGTTATAAAAGCTTGATAAAAAAGTGTTGAACAGAAATCGAAATGTGGTTGAACAATAGTTTTGTAAATTAACATTTTTGACCATGCCGATAAATGATGTCCAATACGACGTAAATACCCTGTCTTTTTACTAATTGTTGATACAATGTAATCTATAATATGGTTCCTAAATGATAATTTATTATCTAATAATATTATGTCGGAGAGAATAATTGCGGATGTAACGAAAACATTTCAACGGGCTGTTAATTTTTCTCCGCTTAGTTATGTACGTTTCATATAGCGACACCGGCTTGTTTCAATAGAATACAATAGGCCACAGGACCCAAACCATGACAAGATCCACGTTTCCATTTAACTTTTAGTGCGGAAAGGGTATCATCGCAAGACGCAGACTCATAAGCCTTAATTGCCTTGTACAGTCTTGTTCTAGAGATGGGAATTTTGGCCCGAACGGCCCGAAAGCCCGGGCCGGGCCGGGTTTCTTAAGTTAGCTTCGGGCTTCGGGCCGGTATCGGGCCGAAGCATTGAAAGTTCTGGCCGGGCCGGGCCAGGCTTTCGGGCTTTCGGGCTTTCGGGCCGGTTCGGGCTTTCGGGCCGAGTCGGGCTTTCGGGCCGAGTCGGGCTTTCGGGCCAGGTCGGACTTCTGGCTTCCCTGGCCAGCAATTTGGGGCTGGATATCATCATTTAATAGTGTTTTTATAATAAAAAAAATAATTCTTTAAAATTGAATATAGAGCTGCTTCAGTTTAATTATCTAAGCAGCAGTAAGCAGTTTGTTTTTTGGAGTTCTCTACAGGCCACAGTCCACCCACCCACACACAACATTCTCCTATTCCCTACCCCTATAGCCACCACTGTGGCGATCGACTAAATCGATACGTTTTGTGTCGGCGGCGGCTTTACTATAAGGCCAGGCCGGGTTTTCGGGCTTTCGGGCCGGGCCGGGCCGGGCTTTCGGGCTTTCGGGCCGGGCTTTCGGGCTTTCGGGCCGGGCCGGGCTTTCGGGCTTTCGGGCCGACTTTCGGGCCGGGCCGGGCCGGGCCGGAATCATCATCTTTCGGGCCGGGTTCGGGCCGGGCGGCAGTAGGTTTTTACCTTGTCGGGCCGGACTCGGGCCGGACAGTTTCGGGCCGGGCCACGGGCCGGGCCGGGCCGTACGTTTCCCACAAATTCGCATCTCTATCTTGTTCCCGTCGAACAAATAGTATTGACAATGACATTTTTCCCCTGCCTTTCAAAATAGCCGAGGTCGCTGCGATGAGTACGGCTACTTGTACAACTGAATAAGTGAAGTAAAAAACAAACATCACCGATAGAGATGGCTCAGTGCTAGCATACGATACGCGGCTCTTATTCGGTAGATCGCCGGTTCGATACACGCTATTGGCAATCATGACTGAAGGTTTTTACTGAGATTTCACTCAGTCACAACTCCCAAGGCGAATGCTGGGATTCAGTCATACTAACAGCCTTTGGACATTCCATTGCAACAATTCCAAATACCACATTATGTCACCTGAGTGAGGGCATGAATATCCCTGGATGCAGGTTTTCTACGATAAATTTGTATTATGTTTAGTATTATAAATCGATTGCGGAGATTTATTTGAATTTAATTTAATGAATTATTTATGCGGGAGGCTGTTTCATCAAGCGCGTAACGGTCGTAACCTCTATTCATCCAACATAAATGTGCCACAAAAATCTGTATCACTATATATCACTGGTGTAATTTTCGTTGTCATTTTTAGTAGAAGAAGCAGCAAGTTCATAAATTTATTCCGTCACTGAAAAGTGAACTTCCGTTACCAAGGTAATTTTTACTCTTCCATAAACTGTGACCGTTGAATGAGAAATATATTTCTCACTCAACGCTGTGCCGGCTTTTTGATTAATATGGGTAGATATTTGACGATCTTGGCGTTGAGGCTGGTAAGTTTGTAGGCTCTTTGCAGAGTGCTAATTTGAATCACTTTTTTCGGCTTAGACAAAGGCTTTTTTTTTATTCAACATGTACTTAGTTTTGATTTTCATTACTTCGATTCACCGAAGCACAGACAATGGCGAACTTCCGCCTAGGCAAACTAGGCAGCTGCCTAGGGGCCCAGCCTCGCCCCCTGCCCCTGGCCGGTACCAAAATGGTACTCATTGAGGACACGGAAAAAATACGTTTTTTTTTTCGAACGAAACAGTCAAGTCAAGGGGCAACACTGTAATTGTGTTCTTTGTTTATCTCGCATCGCACCCGAGTTCATTCTAATTAATTATTTATTGATAAGTAATTATTTTGTCACTAGTTGTCAGTCCGCGTTAAAAGTGCATGCTAGAAAGTTTGTACTCTTACATATGATACCTTGGAAAATGAATGTCTGCATTTGCGAGCTCATTTGTTGTCCGCTGAGTCTACATGGGGAAAAGGGCTGTCGTCACTGGAGCTATACAAGAACATAACATCCTGGAAAAAGGCTATTTGGATATTTACCCAAACGTGGGAATAGCGCTCCGGATGCTGTTGTGTACACCAGGATCAAACTGTTCGGCAGAACGTTCGTTTTCAGCTCTAAAGAGAGTAAAGAATTATCTAAGATCTACTACAGAAGAGAACAGGCTTAATTCACTATCTTTGCTGTACATAGAATCAGAAATAATGCAGTCTGTGACTATAGTGAGGTCATTCGTACCTTTGCAGAAAAAAAAGTTCGGCGCGGTGCAATGTAATCTTGTGTTATATAAATGTAAAAACTGGAATGTGTAAAAAAGTATGGTTGGTATTCGTCCATTTAATTTCTGAGTCTGAGTTAATTTCTAAAGTCAGGGAGTACTTTAAATAAATAAATAAAAAATAAAGTTTGTTTTTTTCTAAATTACCAACAAGGGGGCCCCGACTCGGTTAACTGCCTAGGGGCCCTGGGTCTCTTAAGCCCGGGCCTGAGCACAGACAAGTATTCTGATAGCAAATGTTTCACACGCCATACTACTCGCTAGTCGCTTCGGGGATTTTTTATGTTGCGGAAAACCGTAACCCAACCGTACAATACTAATAAACTCAATGGTAACAGGGCTGTAAGGTATAAAAATCACCCAGGGATTCGGCAAAGTACAATAGAGGGTCTGGGCGTTGGGTTTGAAATTTCAAACCCAAATGGTCTGGGGGGGGGGGAGGGGATGACCCCCCAGCCATTTGGTTTGAAATACTTTATTTCAAATACAATGATCTAATGCCTAATAATTTTCTGCTAAAAAAAAACACACCTATCCTAATGGGGGGGCAACTGCCTCCCTTTTCTCCCCACTGCGCACGCCAATGAATGTGCACGTCCACGCTTATGCATGCCGAACCAAATTTATGGTCTGGGGGGGGGGGGGAGGGGATGACCCCCCAGCCATTTGGTTTGAAATACTATATTTCAAATACAATGATCTAATGCCTAATAATTTTCTGCTAAAAAAACCACACCTATCCTAATGGGGGGGCAACTGCCTCCCTTTTCTCCCCACTGCGCACGCCAATGAATGTGCACGTCCACGCTTATGCATGCCGAACCAAATTTATGGTCTGGGGGGGGGGGGAGGGGATGACCCCCCAGCCATTTGGTTTGAAATACTATATTTCAAATACAATGATCTAATGCCTAATAATTTTCTGCTAAAAAAACCACACCTATCCTAATGGGGGGGCAACTGCCTCCCTTTTCTCCCCACTACGCACGCCAATGAATGTGCACGTCCACGCTCATGCATGCCGAACCAAATTTCTCATATACTTTTTTGACCTCCAAAAAAATTGTAGTCACTGTTATGTGGCGGTACATTGGCGTGATTCCCAATTAGTATTGTAACTGGTGCTAATCTCACATCCTTCAGCGGGGCGTGGCGGTCGAGGGGCCGGGCTACGCGGATGAATACAGGGCCATGCTGTCAAGTAAAAAAGTTGTTTGTCTGATGGGTTGTGATGCGTCCATGATTCTGGAAAACTGTAATGGACACACATTTGGGTATTGCGATATAATTATTTTAATAAATAATCACTACTCATGTAATAACGCAACAAATTAACGTTTCCATGTGAATTTCTGCGCAGCAGGACAATATGTCTTCCTATTTGAATAGTGTTATTGCATTAATACTTCTTGTTTACCTGCGTTTAGCAGCTGTCTCTGGTGAGTTGAAACACCTTGCATTCTATTCTATATTTCGAGGCTGTGGCCAACATTTTTAGTGCCACTTGCCTCGGCCCATGACAGTTTCCAATTGAAAACGAAATGTTTGTATTGTTTAGGCTTGTTATGTCACTGCGACATATGTGCGAGTACAAACAACACATGCGAGACCGACGGGTATTGCTTCACATCTACCTCCCTACATAAAGACAGTGGTGTTATTCACCATGCTTACAGGTAATATTATAGCTAGACAGTCCTAGGCCCTAGGACAAGCAATTGTCCTGTTGGTGTAGGTCGTCGTATGTATTGTCTTCGAGATAACATGGATGTAATTTTGTATCAAAGGCTTGGCTAGGGGCCTAGGCCTATATGTTTATGCAGGCTATGGTTACCTGCCTAGGCCTAGGGCCTAGAGTTCCTTCAAATCGTAGACTAGGCCTAGGCTACCCCTACAAGGCCTTAGGCCTTGTCCATAAATGTGTAAATGTGGACTTGGGCCTTTTAGGTTTGCTTCAACATTAGACCTGGACCTAGGCCTAGCCTAGCCTAGGCCTAGATGTAGGCCTAAGCCTAGACCTCCTTTGTTTCTCTAAGCCTAGGCTAGGCCTAGGCCTAGCCTAGCCTTACCTGTTTCAAATTGTTCTTTGTTGGTAATGCTCGGCCTAGGCTTAGCCGATTTATTACTGGCAGAACAAAAAGGCAGAAAAAAGACGCTGTGTCCTAGCCTTAAGAGTGAAGGATACCTCTACGTCAAAAACCGTAGAAAATTTTCATTTTTAAATTATAGGCCTATCTCAAGATAGAACCAAAAATCAAAAATCTGAAAAATCATAGCGCTGTGGCTTGGTCAGCCCTACACACTGAATGATAAATGTATTTAACGTTATAATCAGTATAACTGTGATAACAATTTCCTTAAATTACTATGAAAATCGTTATCACAGTCATAGGCTACTGATTATAACATTAAATAGGCTACATTTATCATTCAGTCTGTAGGGCTTACCAAACCACAGCGCTATGATTTCTCAGATTTTCGATTTTGTGTTTCAATCTTGATTCTTGAGATGTGATTAAAAAATGAAAATTGTCTCCGGTTTCGGTTTTTTACCGTAAAGGTATCCTCCGCTCTTAATGTGCCCGCAAGTTTGTGAAAGCTGAATATAAACGTTAGGGTAGACCACAAGATAATCGGCCTAGGCCTTAGGCCCTATGTCACCTGCAAATGTTTTTTTTTGTAAGGCTTTGGCCTAGATGTGTTGTAGGCCTGGGCCAGTGTTTCTCAAACTTTTGTCTCTATATGCCACCATTGGGTTTGAAATATAGGGTTGGCCTATAGTGTGTGTGAGTGATGGAAGGACTATGTCCCAGACCAGCTGATTGGAATATGTGACAGTGATGGAAGGAGTAAGGACTATGATCAGCTGATTGGAATCTGTGCAGCTACATGGCAGAGATGTGTGGGGCTATTTCGGACGTAGGCCTACGGCCAATGGTTAAATATCTCTTCTTCTTTCTTCTTTTCCTATGCCCGTATTTTTGGAGAACTGTCGCTAAACACCAATTAGTCGAATTTAGAGCACTTGGGTCAAGCTAATCACATGATGCCATAAGAGAATACAGGATAAGAAGTGTAGGCCTATGAATCTTTCTTGGTGGTAAGTAAGCCTGGCCCCATACCAAAGTGGCCCAAATCTGATGGACCTACAGTTAGGCCTTCACGTAGCTTACCGCCCGTCTACATCCACTTAGTGTACGTAACTTCCAGAAATTAGCGAGTTGGCCATATTGAATTTCTATTTTCTATGTAACCATGCACATTGAAATTAGGAAAATTAACGTACGTTTCACGACGCGAAAAGTTGATTCAACTCCAACTTTTTCCAATTTCTAGAATTTGGTTAATTGGCGCATGCGCAATAGAGAGCAAACAAACGAACAGCTTACATTGTTTCTTTATCGAAGTGTCAAACCAAACTACATCACAACATTTCTATCATAGATAAATAAAACAGCAATGAACAACTCACTTTTAATAAGCCCATAACTTCTACATTGTCATCCATTATTGAATTGATTTTAATACAAATAATGGTAAAGGTACTTAAAAAAATAATAAATATAGGCTTCTTGCAAGTTTGCGTTTTCTTCATAATGTTACAATTTTATTATTTTGACAGCTCCTTGTTTGTGTATCAGTTAGATTCATAAGTCAGTTGCAAGTTCCCTATTGGTGGGAAATTTGTGAGTTCTGATTGGTTTACGTTTACTTTAGAAAATTATCAACATTTGATGGGAACGGCTTACGTAATTTCTATAATTTTCTATAATTTTCACGCGTACGCAAAGTGGATGTACACGAGCCTTAAGTGTTAGAAACCACAAACTATGCTATGGCATCGCATTGAATATATGTTTTAACTAGGAATGTCAAATGATATGAAATTCCATATCGATAATCGCAACAACAATAACAAATTATCGCGATAATATCGACGCAAAAAATATCGTCTCGATATTGCATTTTCAATTTATATTGTGATAATAGGCCTATCGCCGCGATATTATGGAAAAAGCACTAATACTACTTAACATTGCCTCATATGTTCAATGGGTCCGGCACCAGGATTGTTGATCTGTTTTAGATGGGCTGGTGAAAGGGGGGGAGGGTAGTGGCGAATAGTTTTCTTGCGGCTACATTGAAGGAAGGCTCTCGACGGCTGGTCAGTGGTCGCTCGGCTAACGTGAGCAGGCGCCAAATTCAAATATGAAATCAAGTTGCCGCGATTATCGGGATATCGCACAGAATTTTATATCGTACGATTATCGCGATATGGCTAGCCGTATCGCGATAATATCGATATACGATATTATCGATATTTATCGATATGCGATTATCGTTGACATTCCTAGTTTTAACTTATTTCAACCAAGTCTCCTATACA
The DNA here is from genome assembly GCA_945910005.1 of Isoperla grammatica. Lineage (NCBI taxonomy): Eukaryota > Metazoa > Arthropoda > Insecta > Plecoptera > Perlodidae > Isoperla > Isoperla grammatica. The sequence continues at coordinate 34,242,740 of OX246739.1, forward strand.
GGCCTACCACTTTTGACTCGAGTGAACAGTCTTGAGACCACCATGAACCTGACACTTAAATCAAACGTTTGATAGGCAGGCCTACAAAGATTAATTTAAATAAATTCATTTACCGATTAACCTGGTTCCTGCATTAAAATTAGGGCTGTTGATGACATTTTGTTGTTTTGATTCATGTCCACAAAGATTCGTAATTTTGAAATCGAAAAAATTATCTTTGAAATTTCATTGCTGGTACCATATGCTGCGAGTATTACGAACGTGACACCCATCACTCATAACGTGTTTGATGCGGTCGCATCTGCTGGTTTTTCCGGAAGGTGACCCCTCATCAAACCCTTCCGTCATTGAATAACACCGTGAAGAATAACAACCCAAACTTTTCAATTACTTTTAAACTTATAGAGCCAACATAGGCCTACTCATTGTCAGTTGTGGTCTGTTCTGCATATTAGGTACATGCCTTGAATATACCCAAAATTGATTTGGTCTATCTATCCTATGGGAAGAGAATGGAATGGCAAGGGTTATGCATTTTTTTCATAGTTCACCCTACCGGTACCTATACAAAATGTAACTCGTCGTTTTCAGAGCCCTTAGCAGTTTAGTCGAGACGTCATTGTTATTAGTGCCCAATAGTGGATCAATACAAATAAAATAATTCTTTTTGAAACCAACGCATTTAGTCTAGGAACAATCTGTTAAATTAAAAAATATTTGGGACTGTTCAGCAATGAATTAAAGACTGGCCTATTTTCAATTAAATTACCCATCATGCATTGTTAGTAATTATTAATGGTTTTGTAATTTATACATTCCTACTTCCATTGGCTACATAGGCCTACTATACCTACAGTAGTTATATAGGCATATCAACGTTAGCACTTCTAAACTGAGTGATGCCGAAATAATTCTGAAATTAGTGTGCCATTCTTTGTGCTTTATCCCATGTGCAAGCCGAGCTATCTGTTTCCCAACTCATTGAATTAGAGTTTATTTACTACTAGCTGGGATTTGTTGTCACTCATTTTATCGTACTTGGTTGGGGTTGGTACCTACTAGGTAAGCCAAGTAGTATCTTCTCGTTACTTGTGTATTTGTCGTCAACCTGTAGGTCTATGGAAAATGGAAATAATGGGACGTTTTTGTTTCCGGTGCAAGTTTGTGTACAGTGTAAGAACAACCTCAACTAGGATGCCAAAACTAAAAACCACATCCATTTAAATAAGTTTGTCTGTATAAAACCAGTCATTCTTTCTATGTACCATTTCAATAGAGTTAAAACAAAGTTGTAGGCCTATTGGCAGCACCATTTTTTGAAAAATCAAATTATTGTCTTTGAGTCTAATTACTGCACTGTCCCACATGTAAATGCAGCTAATAATTATTTTAAATAATAATAAGTAGGCCTACTGTATTATAAAATAAGTAATATGTACAAAATAACTAGTAAGTTTTGTGGACCTATGCTGATGAATTCCCAGTACACACATTTTATTTATAGACTTTCTGAGTTTGTTTTGCTAAAAAATGGTTGTTTGGTAGGCATTGCACTAACAGGTAGGCCTATGGTACTTTAGAAATAATTTATATTTATACTCATGAAGCTAATGGTTGATTCTTCTATGTTTGTCATTTGGGCAACATAATCATGGTCATCCTACGTTATTGTTCCACGTTATTTACTATGTAATATAGCCTGTAATTATATCACCACAAGAATGTGAATTATATCACTTACCCTTGAGGGGGTCTAGCCAGTCTTTAGTGTCCGTCATAGTCGTGAACCTTCTCCACTTCCTTTGTGTCGTTGGCCTAACAGATAAGCCTTGGATGTAATGGGCTTATTAATGGCCAAACAACCGCATCGTACAAAACATCGGAATATTCGTGCATTTTGGTTGTAACTTGTAAGTCTACTTTTTTCCCTTGAACACTCTTGCTTAACCTACTGCCTCATTAACTTGGATCTAGACCTACACTTCATTAATTTTTATTTTTTATGCATTGCTTAATAATTTATGTCTCATAATTACCCTAATTGTTTACAATATGGCTACCTACAAGGAACTAGATCATGTAGGCCTACTTTACTAATCTTTCTTTCTTCAAATAATGCATAGCCTTAAATGTGGAGTGTTGACTAGTAGTACCATTAATGCTGATTAGTTACAAAATCGTAGGCCTAAATCACGTTATTTTTGTTATCACCTAGATTATTAATTACAGCTAATTAATTTTTTTTACCCCGGTGACGTTATTCACGATTAATGCCAAATGTCGTGCACATATCATTCTAAATACTTAACAAAAGTAACGATATATTCCCCACACAATTGTAAATTAGGCCAATGCCTTTGTAGGCTATCTATAGGCTAATTATAAATGTACCTAGGCCTACACAAAAGCAATCCATAATTCTGAAATTAGTTCTTTATTTTGCCTGCTTACTTATACCATAATCTCGTACTGTATCATATTAAGCTATCTTATGTGTATTCTTTGTCAAGTGCTTGTGCAATAGTTGACCACTAATGGCTCATTTACAGTCTGCATTGCAAGCATTAAGAGTCAAGCGAGTGCGAAGCGAAGTTAGCATTGGCCCGTTTATTGTTAACGCGACGGATGATCCCACATGAAGGAAAGAAAATAGCTTATGGTGGTCAACAGCAATCTGAGTATACAATTCAAATGTACAATCACCGTTTAAATATTTGAAGTAGAACGATAATTGCACTTTAGTGTAGGTAGCCTACAAAAATGCCTCAACCAACCAAGCGCTTCTAATATGTGCCCAATGTATTTGAAAAAAACTGTCGAAATGACAATTTGAGGTTCTGCCATGCATAGCGCTAGAATTGATATGTTGACATTGATTTTGCTTTCCTCCAGCTCTTGATACTGCTGGCTACTTAGTTCCAAGCCTAGCTCGAAGGTTACTCTTTACTATTACTATTTGCCTACTAAAGGCCTATATTTAAATACCAACACTTTTTTTTTTTTTTTTACCATATCGAGGGCTCCTTCTCTACAGCAAAAGTCGAAGTTTTCAGCTCGCATGTTTGCTATCCTAACAGGCCACCACTGAGTGATCACTGAGGTCTTGATTTATCATACATTCAGTAACTATGAATCAGGCTGTGATGGGAAGAGTCAACTCCTTGTTTACATGCCTTCAAGCTTGAGTGAAACTCAGCTGCTGATTGGAGCTCGCTTCGCTCAGAATGCAGAACTGTAAACCCACCTTAAGCTAAACTTGCTGGCACTGTGCAGTCTCCCAGTTGTCCCAAAGTCAAAAGTGAAGATTTGTTTGCGTGCGCAAAATAATTTCCAGCTTCTGGGGCTTTCACCACAGACTCCCTTCTTCTTGTCAGTGTTCGGCCCACTCCCCATGATCCATTATTAATTATTATTGTTTACAAAATCAAATAGTCTTCGGGTTGTTCCGCCACATTGGTCACACTTCACTTCAAATTGTGTTGAAGCATATATCAATCAGGATCTCTCGTGAGTCAAACGTGTCGTACATGATTTTAGATGAGAGTGATCGACGTGGCGGAATAACCCAAAAAGTGTTTAATTTTATTAGCTTATTAGTTATTACAGTATGGCTATAATAAACTCTCTTAAAAATATTACTGATATTTCGCTATAAAATAAAGTGATACTTGTATTAAATATTAAAATATTATACATTTTATTTTCTGTCCAGTGAGCAGTTTTTTGCACATATTTGGAAAATATAGTCTCATTGCATAAATTGGTTTTGAATATGTAGTATTGATTTGTTTAATCTAATGCACTACTTTAGGAGCTTTATATAGAATTATGCAGTCACATGTAAAATATAGACATACAGTCTCAAATCAAAATCAAAAGTGACACGTGTTCTGTTACGTTGGCCCTACATAACGACTGCAAATGATGACAATGAGGCAATCTGCTAAATGGTAATTGTGGTATCAAGCAACAAGCTAGAGATGGTGTGTGGGTTCAAGTCCCACATAGGTAATGTAAACAAAAGTGTTTCGATTTCTGTGTCACCAGTGAACCAACCGACCATACCAAATATGTGGGTTTGACTTATATTTATGGTGTATGGGACCAAGTATGTTAGATCATTAGCATAGTTAATTAATTAGTTAACTAAGTTAGGTGCTATGCCATATATGACACATTTGTTTTTTACCTTTTACCATTCTACTTCAAATAGTCATTTGCAACATTAGCCTACATCTCGTAATTTTAGTTATATATGAAGTAGGTACCATAATGGCCGCAATTGCACCCTTTATATACGCTTTCAGCAGTCCACTGCTAATGTCAAACCCATTGTGTGTGAAAATCTTGTTAAAACATAATTGTAGCAATATTTTAAAATTTATTAGGTAGTAACTTATCAAGTAGGTACCATACCGTATAACTGTAGTATACTGTATATTGTATATATATATATAGTTAGTAGATACGATTGTTTACACATTTTCTACATGTTTAGTTGATAGAACCTTTTTTTTAATATGATTAGGCTGGCTTACCACCTGGAATTTGGCTCGTGGCTCGTTCAGCCTTTCACAATATCGCATAAGACCCCAGACCCAACCATTATGGGTCTGTTCTTGGGAGCACAGATCACGTACCTGTAGGTTAATTAGTGAGTACTCTAATCCTTGCAGTAACAATGTTGTCGAGATTCTCTAGCTGGGGGAATATTTTGTATAGTTAAGCCTTTCAAGGGGATAGGTGAGTCAACTATTTAAATCCATGCAAAATCAAAGGTTTTTAGAGACACTACAGAATATATTAAAAAACTGGTTACTATTAAGTTTCATAACAACTAAAAACTGGATTAATCAAATTTTAAATATTGCAATCATAGCGGTTGCCATTTTGGAAACGTATTAATTCTTTAATTGGCTTCCAATATAACAACCGTAAGGATTAAAATATTTGGAACTTTTTCAATCGAGTAATTAGTTCTTACCAAACTAAACGTTGTTTAATAACCACTTTCTCAATAATGGGTAGCGTTCTCATGATATGTTACTAAAACATGTTAATTTTGCGTGGTTTCATTAAAGCGAGACTACCCCTCTCCGTTAATGCACTAAGGTTTCCACTGAAATCAGACGGGTCGTGCACTGGCTCATGTTGCGCCAGTCTAGTGCCCAAACCAAGCCATGTCTGTTTGTTATTTCCTTCTGCAAGGTGTTTAGACAAGATTCGTTTTTTCCCGCCGGAGGACCCTCTCACCTGTTCAAAGTACAACGTCCCACGGCCGGAATTTGTGACGGTGTGCTGCAAAGACTCGAATCTGTGCAACTTACGTCTCGTGCCAATTCTGGCCACCCCCACCACGACCAATGCCACGTACCCGTCAGGTAAGATGGGCTCTGGCCCATCCCCCCGACCCCCCGACGTGTGGCTTGCAATACTAACACCGTTTGGGAGATATGTAGAGACCGTTAATAGGCGTAAATAATACCATAATGCTTTCTTACAGTTGTGAATTTGTTTTACCGCTACCATTAGGTGTGTCGTCCGTGTGGAAATTCTGTGGGGTTTCGCATTCACTAACAGTGCGTGAATTAGTTCTGTATTTGTTGTTGAATGGTTTTAGTTTCTTATAATCTGCAGTGATTCTCAACAAAATGGGACTGGTAGAGTTAATATTTCCTTTTCCACTGCATTAACTTTGCCTATACACCTTGTCCAGCAGGTAAGACTGATGTGCAAACTATGATTGGAGACTTCAAGCTGACAAGTATAGACCTACACTATGTGACAAAATCATTAAACTACATAATTTATAGTGAAACATAAGTTACTGTACGAAGATGACTTCAACAATGTTATACTGGAGTTTTACCACCACGAATTTTAACAATGCCGGAGGAGAGATTCAAAGGAAGAGTTAAAATGTAAAGATTGGCTGATTCAACTAGACTTCTACAATATCCCATTTCCCGACTCCCAATGACACTCAAATTGTAGGCTAACACGTAGGAAAAATGCACACGGTTGTTATAAATTGATGGCCACTATATTTTGATGTAGGCCTTTAGGACAGTACACACACACACACATTGAAAAGTCTCTTCGAGCCTGAATTATGAAATATTTAGTAATCTACTTTCTTGTTTTATCCATATCATCTAGGCTTCCCATTGGTTGTTGCCATCGTGAAAATAAGTTAGTAGCTTAGGCCTACTTAATATTTCATAACACCGGGCCTTAATAGTTTGTCGGGTTAGAGGGAACGTGCTTGATGTAATTGGTGACTACCATGAACACGTATTGCGGCAAGATGTCAAGTTTTAAAACTCGAATGAAAAGTAGGCCTACTGTACCACATGGTTCTGGTTGGTACATTTTGGATACAGATATAAAATAAATGAAATACGAATCGCTCGCACCTATTTGTCTCTGAGTAGAATACTTGGTATCGTTGCAAACACTAGAGACTCAAAACATTTTGTACATGATTAGCTACTAGGTACTACTTTAATCCACTCTGATCTCCTACTAATAGCTCTGTATATATTCTTGGGGGCATTCTGACAATGGTTGCATTCTTCCAATATCCAATTACCTGTTTTTTTTTTCTTCTGTTTTTTTTTTACAGAGACTGGCTACTCCTCTAAACCCCTGTCTGTTATTTTTTTTTTCCATTTTTGTGCATGTGTTTTTTTTTTCACTCACATTTTCTCTCCTAATCTGTGTCGTGTCTTCTGTGTGTGTGTTTCCGAACAGGTGCCTCGAGAAGACGCTAATCTACCCCCCCGAGAACCCCATCTTGTGTCATTACACGAATACCCTTAACGACACTTTTGTCATAGCGTGTTGCAAGGAGGACATGTGTAATAAAGACCTGAAGCCGATGCTGCATCCTAGGAAGGATCCAGGTAGGCCCTCTCGCACACTGAAGCGTCGGTCGGTGGAGGAGCATGCGCACTCGCTTGGAGCAACTCCGCAACTACGTACACTCTTGTGTCCGCCGACCTTCTGTATTTTCAGCCACCCTGCCGGCTTGTAATGCATGCATCTCCTTCTCAAACCTTGTCGATGTAAGCGCTGGCAGATACGGACAGCACCGCGTCAACGAGTGACTTTCGGTTGTTTCCGACGCTAAATTATTGGTTGAATTTAATTTAATCGTAAACTTGATATATTCCTATCTTGGAACAAAATTTGACTACTGTACTTGTTACTCACTTCTCCACACACACACATTCATTTTAATATTTTTATTATTTCACTTTTACATAGGCCTAAATAAACTTCAAACCAGGCCGTTGTGAAACGATGTTTACTCAACGGTTATTACTCGTTTTCATGAGTGCGCGTGTGCTGTCCTATCTAGCCAGTTCTGTTGTGTATATATATATATACATACATTCTATAGTCTGCTAATGGCACTGTCTTCTCTTTTAATACAATGCACATCCTACCCTGGTGTCAGTCAAGTTGAACAACTTATACGATCATGTTTCTCCTTAGGTGTTTACATAAGCATCTTCTGTTACCTCCCGACAACCCCCTATGGTGTTTACCTTCGCAACAAACTCCGAATACAGTAGGGACAGAGACGGAAGTGTTTGTGGTTGCATGTTGTCACGAGTACGACCTGTGTAATAGAGATACGGTTCCGGCTCTCCCGACGCAAGGTAAGGTCTTCAAACCGTCGGGTGTTTGTGTCTGTCGTGTTGGGCGGTTGAGCCTGGAGTATCGGGTCGTGATATCGTGGTCGCGGGCTGAGGAGTCCCCCTTGTTTTGTCTGCTTCTTTGGGATATAATTATTGTACCACGCAATAGTTTTCTTGTTTTGGGTGGGTTCTGGGTTCGATCCCCTGTCGGGACACACATTTATGGCAACTTTTATCAACAATCTAGCATTGTCCTAAATCCTGATTTCATACAACCCACCTCATGGAAGCTGAAAGTTGAGTTAGTACTAGTTACTCAAACTTCTGTCAGCTGTAAGCAATGTACACTAATTAATTAATGTCCTTACGTGTTTGAAAGCCTGTCCTGAATACCTCGATTCATTCCCGCCAATGCCTGGGTACTTCGTCTGTTATCTATATTTTGTCCAGTAAACACAGTAGAACTATGAGTTCCACTGTCTTTGAGTAACATTTGCGGTATGTGCAAACAATTTTTTCCCCAACTTAACAATAGAACATAACTGTTAAAGAGAGTACACAAGACTGTGTTACAATGTACTAATTTTGATATTATAATGATATTACATTCCGTGTGCCTAATCATCGCCGACCTAGAATAGTTTGGTTGTGGAACATCTGTCATCAAGTTCAAGGTTAGTTACACCTATAGTTTATGTTGTCCTTGGCAGAGTGTGTACCGTTTCGCATGATACTTCTCGTACAGTCTAGCGTACTATGTATTTGTTGGCTTGCCATAATCTTGACTTTTGGTCCTAATGTGGTGGATGTTGCTAGCACGTTTAAAATTTTAGTTTTTATTTTATTTATATGCTTGTTTTATTTCACAACTATGTATTTACTATTTATTTACCCAATTGCAAGCTGATGTTAAACACATGCTACTGGCTAATCTAGGAATTATATTAGATTTTACAAATATTATGAAAGAAACAGTACAAACCATATGGTTGTACATAAAAATTAAAATGAAAAACGTCAAGATCTCAATCAAAATCTGAGGGAATTTCTGTCCATATCGACTCTACCAACTTATGAGACAATACCCTCCGTTGTAAGTGTAACACCAATTGGACTCGACATCTGGGTTCAAAAATGTTTTTAATTTGAAAAGAAACAACACATTTTGAGTTTATATTTTAGTACTACGCAATGTAGTTTATATACCAATAATTTCTACACAGCTTTTTACGTGGTGGTAATACTAATATGAATTATACCGTGTTATATGCAGTTGTACTGTGGCCCCATCTAAGTTATATAGATATTTTCTGCTTTAATTCTTCTCGGACTCCGACGACATTCTTGAGATTTTTGTTATTACAAGAATAACTAAGAAAACTTAATTTACAACGTCTATGTGACCAACAGTGCAAAGATACACGTTCTCATGGTCTTCTAAGTCATCCTCAGTCATAAAGCACCACCAAGCCACACCACTCGCCCTTAAATCAAATTTATGTAAAATTTAAAGTCGTTATCAAGTCCCTGCTGAAATTAAGGGCATAACTCTTAATTTTAAATGTTCTTTTAATTTAGAATTTTGTATTTCAAATTGGGATTTTAAGGGTCCCTTGCAATTCGAATTGAAGGAGTTTTACTGTATTCATTCACATGGAACGATGTTGTATCGAGCAGAGCCGGTGAGGTCGCCGCACCAGAGCAGCAACTGGGAGCTGGCGTTGATGATCGCCGGGCCGATGGTGGTGGTCTGCTTCGTCGCCACCGTCTGCTTCACCGTCTACCGGCAGCACCGGCGCCGACGGTTGAACCAGCTGCCGCGCTACCACCCCACCGAGGACTATTGTGTCGAGGACCCGCACCGGCCGATACTCGAGTCCCTGTCCGAGCTCAAGTTCCTCATCGAGTTCACGACCAGCGGCTCTGGTTCGGGCCTGCCGCTACTCGGTACGTACGTCGCACGGTACAAGCGCACTAGGGGTGGGATAAAATCGGTTAATCGGCGATATTGATCGCGGTTAACCGATTAGCCGAAATTCTTACAAAATTGTATAAATTTGTATTTAAATAAAGAATGGAGGATAAATGTAATGATACAATTCATCCATATTCGTATATTTATGGATAGGCCCTACATGTATGGATACATAAATATTCATATAACATTTATAAATTTTCACTTTGTTTACGGTTTCCCAACTCATACTATGATTCACATGCCGCGCAGAAGCGACCAGTGTTCTTGTTTGTAGCTCGTAGTGGGCGTGCGCGATGCAGTTTGTGTATAAGCAATTACTTTGAAACGTCATGCACTGAACACAATACAACATGTTACTGTTTACCAATCCCATGAGTATATCCACAATTTTGCAAATTATTTGACAACTGTGAAGCCTATGACGGTAAAAATTTATTTTGCTACTCGGAAAAATTCGACACCCCTGGTGCTAATGTCTGTCTTGTTTCTCTGTGCAGTCCAGCGGAGCATCGCGAGACAGATCCAGCTGGTGGAGATAATCGGCAAGGGTCGGTTCGGAGAGGTCTGGCGCGGGCGTTGGCGGGGCGAGAATGTCGCCGTCAAGATCTTCTCGTCGCGCGAGGAACGCTCGTGGTTCCGGGAGGCGGAGATCTACCAGACAGTGATGCTGCGCCACGAGAACATACTTGGTTTCATCGCCGCCGACAACAAGGGTGCGTGCATGTTCGTTCTCTGCCGGATGAGTTTCTTTTCACGTTTGTAAAAACACCAAATCTAAACGTGCCCCATGTTTTTGTGTTCCTTAAGTTTTGGTAAAGAACATTATTATTAATATTGCTGCTATCCCTAGATATAGTTGCGTAGCCTACTTTGACATTAAGTTATGCAGCAGAACTCGTTTTGATCAAAAATTCAATACCCGTAGTACTGACCATTATGTAGGGTTGTGTAATCGGCTTTTTTTAAGTCTGTCAAAATCGAGCATTAATTGAAAAGATAAACTGCTTAAATTTCAAGTCAGTTTCGAAACCGTGTGAGATAAAAAATGTGTTTTGAAATATAGTCAAGCCAGCAATGGTAGGCCTATAATTAATCTAGGAAAACGCTCTGTGTGACGCATTGATAAGCGTCCATGTCCACGAACTTTCTGGTGAAAAGTTCTCAAAGCTATCGTCATTGTTCAATGTAAGAGATAAAGATAAAAGTGTAAAAACAACAATTAACAACAATACAAGACTGCACATTGCAAACATTTTTCTGATTTCCATAGCTACTATACTTCTCGACATTGTTTATTGTCTTGCAATGTGCACTGCTGAGATTTTTCGTCTAGTGTTTTCTACGCGGTCCGCCATCATTACACCATCATTCACAGCAATAGAAATGTAATTGCTGCCTCTAAAAGGTATCAGATTGCGTTTAAATTAGTATATTCGTGAGCAGACAAAAATTTAGGCTACTAAAATATAGCCACCTCACATATTGCCGTTACTGTGTTCCAGAAAAATATTTTCGAGTAAATTTTGTGTAACTTTGCCAATACTTATCAGATCACCATAAAATTAACACTATTCATGACCGGAAAAATCATAATGAAAACATGTCTATCTCACATTTTGTCGCCATTTTGTTTCAGAAAAATATTTTTCAGTCTTAAATATGGTGTAACTTTCTAACTTTTCAACCGATTTTAGCACAAAACTATACACATTCAATCTACATCGAAGTTGTGGTTGGTCCAAATTTCAATTTGATTTATTGGACTTTCCGTTCAATCGCTATCGCGAGACGTAAAAAAACAAACAAAACAGAACGAGTGCCATAAAAGTTTAACGGAGACGCACGCTTAATTATGTCCTTCAAAAAATACGTTCTTGATCATTCTGGACTACTGGGCAAAAAGCAGCGGTTGATTGAATTTTTTTTTAAATGTGTACGATGAATGTTACAGATAATGGCACATGGACTCAACTGTGGCTCATAACAGACTACCATGAGAATGGGTCACTCTTTGACTACCTCAACCGCAGCACAGTAGACACGCAAGGAATGATCCGCATGTCACTGTCGATAGCGACCGGACTAGCGCACCTTCACATGGACATTGTGGGAACGCAAGGAAAGCCGGCGATCGCTCATCGAGACCTCAAGTCCAAGAATATTCTTGTGAAAGTGAACGGGCAGTGCGCCATCGGTGACCTTGGTCTGGCGGTCAGGCACGACGTCACCACGGACACTGTCGACATCCCACTAAACAACCGAGTGGGCACAAAGAGATATATGGCCCCAGAGGTAAGCTTACCACTAAGTAGACATTATTTAGTAATGATTAAGTTTTGAGTTGTTTTAGAGGTAGGCCTACAGGTTCTAGTTCTGGGTCTGTTACCTAACAAAACCGGAGACAAGAAAAGCCCTTTGACTACTGTCACGCTTTGATGACAAGAGTTTAGTAAGACCTAGATCAGGCCTAGGCAACCTTTTACATCCGCAGGCCGAATTCAGATTTTCTGTAGGCTGTGTGCTGCGGGCCAAATTATTAATGCGCCCATATTTTAAAAGTGAAAGACAGGACAAAGCAGCTATTAGCCAGCAAACTTTGACGTGTTTACTTATGCGGACTTCAAGGGGTCTGGGGCAGAGCCCCAGTCTCACAGGACAGTCGGATACAAAAATGTTTGCGCCATTTTTTATCCTCAAGACAGCACTTACAACAATCCAACCCTCGATAATTCCACTCGCCAGCTCGCCATTGGCGAGTGCATAATTGCTAATGGCGAGTTGCAAGGGCAGACAATAGTAGACAACTAATTATCTGTAGGGCCTGGCATGGTGAAATTTTATGATTTTAGAAGTAGTGTAGTCTACTCTACAGCTGCTCAAGAAGTACGTAGGTACGAGATTAAAATCTAACAAGCAACTAGCGAGTCCATACCTCTGATAATTGTGTTGTGTGTGTGCTGAACAGTTGACTTTCAATTTAGGTCTAGCAATTAATCATGCATTTAGCAATGTAGGCCTATGTAACAGTGATAGTGCACTTTCAGAAACAAACCATCTAGGTTAGGCATAATTTCTCCCAAACCTAAAAATCACAAGTATAGACCTACCCCCCCCCCCTCCCCCCCAAAAAAAAGGTTCGGTGGCGAGTGGCAATTTACTTTGGCGAGTTAGATTCACAGTGATTTGTCGAGGGTTGCAACAATCTGAGCAAATAAGTAAGGTTAATTTTGTGTGAACTATGAAATTCAAATTTGAATGTAAATTTATTTATTGTGATTCATGGTCGATAGTAGGCCTATCAACATTTTCAAGATTTATATGGTAGGCCTACATAAAATTTAAACTTTTTTTCAAAACCAAACTGCAGGTTATTTATAATGGTGTCTTCACACAGTCTCGTGGGCCCGTAGGTTGCCCAGGCCTGACTTAGATCCTTCCTTCCAAGTTCCAAATGCAAAGAGTTGTTACAAGTTATGCATTGTGTTGTACTTGCAGGTCCTGGAGGAGTCAATCAACATGAACCACTTTGACTCGTTCAAACGGGCGGACGTGTACGCCCTGGGTCTGATATTCTGGGAGATATCGAGGCGATGTAACGTGGGCGGTATCTACGATGACTACCAGCTACCGTTCTACGATATGGTTCCCTCAGACCCGACCATAGAGGAGATGAAGAAGGTTGTCTGCAGCGATAAACAGCGACCTTCCATACCCAACAGGTACGTTTATTATTATTATTGTCATTAACATAAAATGGCGCTTTTTAATACATCCAAATGGTGTACAGGACACCTGAAAATTGAAGCTTTGCACTACATGCCATAACAGCTTGTTTATAATCCTAGATGTAGGAGGCTATGCTCAAAGCGATGCAGGCTGTATTGCTCTACCAAGATTTTCTTCGCTACTGTTGTGGGCATGTAGCATCTCGGTGTTCACGTCTTAAATTCGGTACAGTAATGCTTTTTTATCGTGAAGGAATTTGTGATTTGAGTTTCTAGTTGGCCTCAACATAACCTACCTAACTACCGTAGGCCTATGTCTAGCCTACTTACGTTTTCTTGTATGGGTACAGTAGAGCGTCGATTGTACGACTTTCAGGGGACTCTTGGAAAAATCATATAGGCCTAAAAAGTGAAAAGTCATACAAAATAGATCAATGTTGTCAATGTGTAAAAACGTTTTTGTTAAGTGCATTCTTTCAAAGCTTTGTGTTATAATTAGGGTTGCCGTTTGATAATTGATATATCGATCGATACGATTATTCGCCGAAACGATCGATAATCGATTCAGTCTTCCCGGATCGATAATCGAATGGCTCGCCTGGCCGAGATTTTGAATTTACCGCTCATTCCGCTTCCTACGTGCCTGGCAGCGTAGTAGCTTCAACCCCCACCCCTCATCCCCCCCACTCCCCCCCCCCCCCCACCCCCACTCCCTACCCAGGCCTACCCCCCCCACCCGTCGAGCAGTAGAAGGGGGACCGGGCAGGCCTAGTCGCGAGTGGTAACCTGTCGCCTGCAGTGAGCACGTGTTTCTTAATCCGTTTTTTTTTTCTCTTGTTCGCGCGATGTTTTTGACCACGGCTAAAACAGATCTGTTTACTCCGCCGCAACTAAGAAGTGAGGTGTGGAAAAACTTTGGTTTTTGTGTCAATGAAAAAAAAGAAATAATTGACAGAAAGAGTGTATGTAGTTTGTAGGAAGTGTCATGGTAAAGTGGTTTACAGTGGCAACACGACAAATCTTAGTACACATTTACGAAAATGTAATGCTTACGCGACATCAAATTTTTCTTGTAAAGTAATCCTAATTTCAGACTATTGTCTTTTTCCGGTCCATTATTTATTTGTTCGCGCGTGCATTGTTCTCACGTATCCGTGGTGTGTAACCCGCTGTCATGAATCGTGAATGACAACTGCGCATTTCCCAGCGCAAGCCGACCGCCCCTCCTGCATTCCAACCTCCTTAGCCCCTCCTACTGGCTCAAGGTCAAGCCAATGACAAGGCAATTTCCACAGTCCACCCCACTACTACAGCCAGCAGTCTCCAGTTTCATCTTCGATCTCGGCAGAGTAGCATCTTGTGGCAAACAGCACAATACCCCCGAAAACAATATACTCGCAAATGGTCCGCCTCTTATGCGAGAAATAACGTAATTTTGATTCGATTATCGATCGATTTTACTGGTCCGATTATCGATGCTGAAATTCATATCGAACGGCAACCCTAGTTATAATACCAAGATTAAGTCCCCTTCAACTCCCCTTTGGTGAGTGGAATATTCAACATGAGACTAACTTTTAAATATGAAAAAATTCTCAAGGAACTGTTAGAAAACAATTTGTATTTATTATTTAGTACTATTTTATCCTTCTTTCACAATTTATTTACACAGGACCTGCAATGATGTCTCCTATTTGAACTCTCCCGCCTCCATGCCTTCATCGCTGGCCGAGTGCAAAGCCCAATACCGCCTTCTGCCCTTACACATGCTCTTGAGCATTGCACATGTCACAACCTTGAAATAGGAGATGGGTTGTGGGCAGAGCCATGGGGCAGGGGGAAATTATCTTTGCAAGCTAGGTTTTACATGGAGGAGTGTTTTGATATGTATCAATAATAAGACAATGTTGGGACACACGAGAATGGGATAACGTAGTGGCATGATGCATGGCAACTGGCAAGTGCTAAAGTTACGAGCATCGTAAACAAGTGCGTAATGGGACATTTGCGCTTAGTGATAAATGGCTGGCAGCAGGTGCGAGAACCACGACGCACTGCAGTTTGTACCTGCTATGAACCATTGTCCCTTCCGGAGCCTATAAGTAGGGACACCAAAATTTAGCAAATAAAATGTCTTCATTTCGTTATAAAAAATCTTAAATTTCACTAGCCTATATAAAATAAAAAAATTGCTTATTTTGCTATATAAAAAAACAGCTGTTTTAACACAGCAAAGCCAAGTAAGAAATTTGTATATGGCAAAAAATGGCATTAATTTACAAGGCGTAGCCTCAAGTCATTTTAAATACTACCTACTACTATACTATCATAGTAAAAACAATAATAGTAACTAAATAAAAAAAAAATAAAATACCGAACAACCTCATCAAGTGGCTGCACGACTTCATCAATCATAGAAGAATAAAAGTAGCCTACAAGGGTGTGAAAAGCGGCACAAGATACATTTCTGCCGGCGTGGCACAAGGCACTATCACCGCCCCTACCATATTTAAAATTGCAGTTAATGGAGGAATTAAGCTGGTCAAAATCCTGCCAGGAATCTACGTTAAGGCCTACGCTGACGATTTCTTCATCTATGTCACAGGCAGGAACATCGGCGGCCTGCAGATAATGCTCTCCTCCGCATTAAGTATGTTGGCTGGATGGCTTGAGTCCCGTGGCTTCAAGGTGAACCCCAACAAGTCATGTTACATGGTCTTTACTTTTAAACACGAAGACCCCACTCTCGAGCTGTACATAAGTGGACAGCAGCTGAAAAAAGAGGAACACGTTACCTACCTCGGAGCCATCCTTGACAAGAAGCTCACCGGCAAGGCCCATTTCGAGAAAGCTGCTGAGAAGGCCAAAAAGAGGCTGCGCTTGATGCAACGTGCAGCCGGAGTGTCTTGGGGAGCCAGGATTGACACACTGGTTCTTACCTACAAGACCTATGTGCGCCCGGTCCTTGAGTATGGAGCAGAAGTTTTTATCACCTCGGCGCAGAACCATCTTGATATACTTAGTAAAATCCAGAATCAGGCCCTTCGACTCGCCAGCGGTGCAGTAAAGACAACACCAGTGGCGGCAATGGAAGCATACTGCAAAGTAGAGCCCCTACTACAGAGATTAGAGCAGAAAGCCATCATACTGCATGAGAAACTGGCCAGGATTGATCCAACATGGCTTGCCTTCCCAATGGCAAGTGCAGCAGGACACATAAATTTTGCTCAAAAAACAACACTCCTGAAAATGGAGCACTGTCCGGACCTGCTACGCCATCCTCGACAAAAGCTTACCACCCTAGATGTCAACTGCCTGCCAAATTCTACCATCAAAATCGAATTCAATCTTCAAGTGGAAGGTGTGGGCAAAAGGGAAGAAAAAAGCCAGACTGAGCTGAAAGTGCTTACTGAGGCACACCTGAAGAAGCACTACCCTAAATCCGAATGGATTCATGTCTTTACAGACGGCTCCCAAGACAGCACGGGAAGGAATACTGGCTTCGGCTTCCACTGCATCTTCTTTGAAGAGGCCCACCCTATGGCACCAGGCTCGAGCATTTTTGATGCCGAAATAAGAGCCATTTCAAGAGCAGCAGAAAAAATCGCAGAAACGCCAACATTTCCACTCAGGAAAACAAAATTTGTTATTATCTCAGACAGCAAGGCCGCCATCAAGAACATCTGTCACATTGAAAAATGTGAAGAAGCCTCCCTGTCACTTCAAAAAAGTCTAATCAGAAATGTGATGCATGGCAAAGTGCTAAAAATCCAGTGGGTGCCAAGCCACTGTAACATCCTGGGCAACGAAAAAGCCGACGCACTAGCCAAACTGGGCTCGAAGAAGTCGGCACCCGACACGGCGAGTATTTCCTTCAACTCTGCCAAAAACCTTGCTAAGGAGGGCCTCAAGACATCATATGATAGACTTCAAGAGTCCAAGACGAACCACAAACTGTGGCGAGACGAGGTGCTCAAAGGGCCGGACAAATCATGGTCAAGAAAAGTGGCAACAGCGCAGTTTCGGCTGGCCACAGGACACGATGTCCTGCAGCACCACTTGAGTCGATTTCAAATAACAAAGGAACCAGCAACTTGCAAATTATGTACATTAGGTTTTCAGGACAGAGCACATCTCCTCAGCTGTGCTGCACGTAAATCTGACATTGACGCCCTGCCAAATAACCTGAGCGGGCCAGAGAAGGAAGCACATATTTACTGGATAGCTAGGAAGAAAAATAATTGAAAAATCAAACTTTCGGCATAAGATAAAAAAAAAAAAAAAAAAAATAATAGTAACTTCACACATACTTCGCAGTGAAATAGTAAGGCCTAGGCCCTAGGCCTGTATTTAGCCTAGTTTCGAATTTTCGCGCGTTGCAAAACTTGCGCATCATTATTTGATTTTTTTAATCAAAAACGTAAAAACCTTCACTTTCAAACTCACGCCGACGGTCAAAAATATATACCACCTTCGGCATGACGATATTCTTAAAGACAACACGGAACGGAAGCATCAGAAGAATGAAGTGATCATGAACGGGAGTCGAAAGTCGAAGCGAAAATGCATTCAATTAGGTCGAAAAGAATTATTGCACCAGTGTGACCAACAGACAAAAATTCGATTAGTCGTCGGGAATTTTGATTTTCGGAGGTGTACCAACTTCGGAAAAAACAAAATTCTAGCCGAGCTGTCAAATTACGCATTTTCCCACGAGACACATAAAAATGACACGGAAAATTGGGAAAACTTGCCGATTTCGCTCAAATTTAGCGTTTAACTATAATAGGCCTAATGCTTTATTTCGCTAATAAATGTCAAAACAGTCTTATTTCGCTTCATTTCGCATTTTTTTTTTACCTTTTTAGGGTCCCGAGGGGTTGTCTTGTCCATAAAAATGTGTTCTTCTACATTTGAGAAAATTTCGCTTAAAAACCATTCGCGAAATTTCAGTGTCCCTACCTATAAGTTAGCCCATAAGTGTGAAAATCTTATAATAGCGAATCGTATTATTGAGTCGATACAATTATACTGTATTATGTTTACTGTATTAATAATACTGTATTAAGATTAGGGCTGCCCAACGATATCGATAATTCGATACGATATCGATAATAGCAAAATAATTCGATATCGATATAGAATTAATATATCGTACGTTTCGCAATATCGATCAAGTGACAACTATCGTAAAAAAAAAAGTTTGGCGGTGTTGAGTTCTGCATCTTTGTGATACATATACTGCAACATTCGTGTTGGTTCGCCTTTCGTCGCGCGGTCTCGCCTTCGAGTTCACGCGCCACCCGCTGTCCGCCAGTAACCCTCTCCCAGCCCCACTAACGTGTAACGTGAGCCACGGGCGCTGGCTGTACGGGAAGCGAGTGACTCGGCCGGCCGGTGGTTGATGCTTCATCGACCGCCAGCCGGGAGTCGGCTGCGCCCGCACTCGTTCTGTCAGTCTGTCCCACTCACGTTATGTCACGCCAATCACAACATGGCTGTTTTGTGGATGCATTTTTAATAATACAACACACGTATTGACGCACATAGTAAAACATTTCGACGTTTAATTATTCACATTACGGTAAATTGTTTATCATGAATGGCCTCTGGCTGGTTTGAAAAAAAAAAACGATAAAATTCCGATACCGGCGATATCGATACCGAGTTTAAAAAATTTGATATCGTGATACGATATCAATAATTACATCCGCGATATCGATATGAATTTTTTTATTGTTGGGCAGCCCTAATTATGATAATTCAATGAGTAGTTAATATAGAAGAACTGTGTGTAGTTGATGTGTTTTAAGTTTTAACACTCTTGAATTGTTTGTTAAGGTGGCAGTCGTGCGACGCCCTGCACGTCATGTCCAAGGTGATGAAGGAATGTTGGTACCAGAACGCGGCAGCTCGGCTGACGGCGTTACGCATCAAGAAGACTGTCGCCAACCTGGGCATCGCCGAAGATCTGAAGATGATGTAGACGTCGTGTCTGTCGGAAACCGTAGAGTTTTGGGTGTTGCGAACGACACGAGGCGCCGTGTCCGGAAGTGAAATTAGACTTGGCTAGTTTTTATTAGTAACAGAAATAATGTTTTTCGTTCCCGGGGTGGTGACTAATATATCTGTACAAATAGAGCTCTGTTGTACGTTGCCGCGTTGGATATATAGACTACCGGTCTCTCGCTAGTCGTGGGTCACGGTGGCTGGCAGCTCCGTCGAAAGTGGGGGTGATCTCCCTTCTTGCCGTCGACAAGTAGATTCCTAAATGGTACCGGTAAAATCGCATTCACATCCAGGCTTTTTATTTTTATTGAAAATGTCTATATGAGCCGTGTCGTGGAGTACTATTTGTATGAACGTAGCATTATGTACTCGTGTTTTTAATGAATTTATAATCGTAACATGATATAACTTGTGCCGAGTATCAGGTAGAGTGATTGTATCGTAGTTCCTATTATACCACTTGTGTACAGTGGTCGTATGCTGTGTGTGTGTAAATGTGAGGTTCGAAGACGCTTTTATGAAGTTGACAGTTGGTTTGCAGTTGTTTAGGTTGTTTTCATTTTGTGGCACAATTCAGGGGAACTTTCATAATAATTACAAGACAGACCAATTTTTCATTCAAATCCAGCGATAAATAAATACTTCAAAACATTCAGTACAAATACCTTCCACATAATACAGTAGTAGAGTAATTATTTTTGTTGTAACACACACCCATAACAATACTCAGTAATCTTAACCGTTTATCCTCTTTTCTGATGTCCCATTGCATTTGAACAGTACAGTACACATGTCAATGGAACAATGGATAGGTTTGCTTACGAGATATTATAAATTGGTAAATAGCGTTGCACGTCGGTGCAGGTGGTAGGCGTTACCGTTTACTGTTCGTTTTTGGAATCCAGATGTAATAACTACTTGTAAGCATAATACATTTTACCTCAGAGAAACAGGCCCTATTATTCCAGTGTTATATGCAAATTGGGACAATATCTCCCAGTATTGTTACTAGAGTTGAATGGTCGCGTAGCAGCTTTGCTTAGGGTTTTGACAGTCAACGCGATCCGTTATAAGTAGGTGACAATAAGAACCACCACAATTGGTGCTGTCTGTTTGGGCCTTGTCACAGTGTCACATTGATCTGGATGTTATCGCGATGTCGAAACCGATTTCCTTGGACGCAAACGTTTTGGTACCGAATGCAAACGGCAAAAGTTCAAATTGTATTTTGCTCAGCATCTATCGAAGCACGTGAAGCTTTTATGTACAAAAACCTATAATCCTGTACAAAGGGTAGAATTGTTATTGTAGCCTTTTGTGTACTTTCATCACACGTAGCATGTTATATAAATGATTATCTTAACTTTTTACAAAAGTGTATTGTGTAACTTTTGTATTGGTACTACAGTAGCTATTTTTAAATGTAGCATTTCATCCACCAACAACCAATAGTACCTTTGTTGTTGATAACATTTTGTAAAAAAACAAACTATTTTTTCTCAAAATGAAAATTGGCTTACATTTATTGATTGTCATTGTCGACACTACATTTTGCATCTAATGTGGTCGGTTTTACATAAATAATTCAAATGTGCCCTCTCATACCATTACCACGTATTATGTGAGAGATGCCCATAATCTTTGTCTGCTCAATGTTTCTAAAGTTCTAGGTGTTCATTTAAGATCACCTTTCACATCATTTCACAATCTGCCTCTCGTCATCTTTGCCTTAATTTTTCTCTCGACACTTCCCTACTGGTTGTGTATCTTTACTTTGTTTCTTCTTGAAGTCCCATTGTATATTTTCTTCCATATCCATTTCCCTTGTTTCTCAAGCATATGCGATAAAATATCATTAATTCATGTAAAGTAATCCAAGTACAATACGGTCAATATACCAATTTGCAATACACATATATGTATCATCATTCATCATTATTAATTTTTGTAATTGCTTCTCTCATCTTACTTACTGCGTTTGGCTGCTTTCTCTGCCAATGTTGTAGTTTGTATCTGTCTTTCTTATATTTTTTTCTTCATTATATTCAGCAACCTTGCTTTCTCCATTCCTGTCTTTCAATCGAGGCTGTGCGAAGAGAGTTTCTTGCGCTTTGACGGAATAGAGACTTTTCAGGTTAGTTGGAAAAAAAGCTTGGTCTAGACATGATTAACTTGTAATATGTAAAAGTTTTGAAAGTTACACATTGGTATATGATTATCTGAATATACTGTACCTACTTAAATCCAAACCGAATGTTATGGACATTTAACTGTGAGATCTCATTTTTCTATCAAAATCGCCAACACAAAGCCTTTGTCAACTCGGGGGTTTTTGATACAATTAACCCAGGTGCAGCTTTGTAAGATACTGTATTTATATTGTTTAACAACGTTTTTCACAACACAGCCATTACTTTGGGCCTGAAACCTCCGCGTTTTACTGGCAGATATGTGCTCAAAGTTAAGTGTATTGTCCATTTTTGAAGAAATGTGAGTTTAGTCGGGTTTGTGTTTTCACAATGACATATTGTATCTGATGATGATTGGTTTATACTGTATTAAAGTAAATTGTGTTAATAATAGCTCATATTCACAGTTTTTATTTAAAGGCTTGAGCCTTTATTGCATCTTGTTGAGGAACCCGTGTCTTTGATGAAAGACCGACTTGATGCGGGTAACAAGCGATGATTGACGAATCTTGTAATTAGGGCGTATCTCAAACCTCTATTTTGACCTGCTTCGCCTACCTCACCAACTAAAACAACAATTACCAATTGTTATAATTAATTGTTACTAATTGTTAGGTTAGTCGGCTACGCTAGTCGACTAGCGAAAAACATCGATTTGAGACCCAGCCTTATTGCATAGATTATGTATCATTAATACTGTAGGCCTACTATGCATTGCAAAAAAAATGCATCAAATTTGGGATTCCCTGACTTAAATCACTAATTAACTGACATGATCTAATGTTTTGTTACCACACGGCTTCACTGTGTGTAGGTCTGCGGTTGTCTACCCTCGACGCGTGTTCATAGGTGCCAACTTGAGAGGTACCCTGTGCAAATGTTTGTCAGACAATGATAAGTCTAGTGCACTGCTTCAATCATAGTTAGTTTCCTGAGCTGCTAGCTTCGCATCACCTTTTTTTTGACACCCGAAGTCCGCTTTACTTCACTTAAATACCGTATTTACATGAATATATTTCATATTTTATCTCTACAAATTTACTACTTAGCACTCATAGCCTGTATTAGAAAAAACTTTACTGAGAATTAAATTTCGGCTTTTACATTTAATTATATTTATCATGGTTCATGGTATTGATAATTGTAATTATTAATGCTAATAAGTAATGGATATATATAGGCCTACTACCAATAACTATTAGTGTAGGCTACCTTAACCAACGAGTGTCTCCAAATTTATATTCCATTAATAGTTGTATACAGTAGTATGTTTATGCTCAAGTCGTCGTACTGTACAACAACTTCGGTAATGCTTCCGTCACGGGTGGGTAGGCGGCAGCCAATCTGTGGCTAATTTAAATACCTGCTCGGGTTGGCCGAGACCGTAAACACGTCATTGATTGATGACGAAAGCGTTCTCGTAGTGGCTACGTACAATAACAAGTAAGAGTTAAATTTATGAGTTAATTTATGGGTGTTGCCATGGTTTTTATAAAACTGATTTTCAAGCTATTAAAGAGTAAACAAAAATATGTTTAAAAAATATTCAAATGTAAATACGGTATGTATAGTATTCTCACCTTGTGACCGATTTTTAACTCCCCCTTGTAACAGGCACCTATGAACATGAGACCGTCTACCTCCCCCCGGGGTCCCCTCCCCCCTTTACTTATTGCAACATCCAATGCAAAACACTTGAGAATGTGCAAGTAGTACTTTTTGGTTCGAGTCGAGTAGTAAAAAAAAAGAAAACAAACTGATACTGTTGTAATCGGACTGTAAAATCATAATTTGGAGCTAGTACTTGCTAAAAAATGGTCTTCTTACTGATATCAAACTCGAGTTCTAATCTGTTACGTCATGTGATATTGTGAATAAGATCTGTTATAAGCGGCAGCAAATAATGTTGAATGTACCATCAGCAAGCATTAATTTCTTCTTAGGTACTTGAAAGCATATTACCGGCAGCTGGCCCAGCCGCGAAACTGGCGTCAAATTGTCGAGATCGGCGGGGCTTAGCGTCGTTGTTTCAGATTCTTTCAATCGCATTCAAAGTACCCAACAGAAAGGGTACAATGGCCTAACTTGCGTAAATTCTATCACATCGTAATTAAAAAAGAACGTACGGCTATACGAGTTGAAACAAAATGATTTAAAATATTAAAGGGGCTTTTACCTGCTAAATATAATTTTCTACACAGAATAGCAATTGATAACGTGGCCCATTAAACAACTTTAGTCTGAAGCATTGAACTTATTAATTGAAGTTTCCAGGTAAGTTGCGTGGCGGCAATGTGGTACAGCAATAGAATGCCTAGACATGCTCTCTGACTTCCCTTACTTTTATGAATGAACAATTTTGAGCCCAATTGAGCATGTCTGATACCATTGACAGTCAATTACTAATGCCAACAAAATGTGCAATGTCCAGAAACTGTACCACTTACTGAAGTTGGGTGCATCGGATTGTGTGAAATTCTATTCTCTCCATCTCGACCACTGAAATGACACCACTGCCATTCAGCTGCTATGCCTATGCCTATAACGTAGTCTGCACCTTTTCCGCACGACCACCAAGTTGATTTCCATGAAAATAAAATAGTGGATATATTCTTAGCTCGGCTCGATTTTTGAAGTACTTGCACATCTCTAGAAAATATGCTATTAGTTCATATTTCATCTTTGTTTTGTGTTGTTTAATTTATTTTTTAGGGACGTTTGTTAATCCAATACTCGCTATGTTGTCATTATTGTACACTGATCGTGTGTTTCTTGAGTAAACCATGCTCGCCCGAACAAGCGCAAGATGTTGTACTCTTATTTCTTGCATCATTAACGGCGAGGAAAGTAAATCAAAACCCTCCTCATCTAAAGCATAAGCAATAAATATAAGCAGAGTAACAGGTATCTAAATAATGTGTACCTATTAGAAAGAAAGTAATTGTTAGTAAAGTAGCTTAGGTATGTTGATTTATTTTTATCAAGCTGCCACATAGCATTGACCCCTCCACCTTGTTAGTCTGCAGTTAGTTTTCTAGGATTAACAAATGAGCCTACTGTTATGTTTATGTAATTCGTTTCTGGCTATAATCTGTGTTTCCTTTAGGTATGCATACGAATTGATAATGTCCTAGTAAATAGTAGAATGGTAAACCTTAAATTCCGAAAAGGGCCTATCGCTGCCTAGAAGCTTTAACGAACTAGACGTGGCTGCATTGTTTTTAGTAGTGGGCACGTGGTGAAGGCAAGGGTGTAAGCTTCATGGGAACACAACTGGCATAATATGCTGCCATCTGAATATAATGTGGACTATTGTGTGCATCCCTAGTTGTTGCTTTTCTTTCCACTTAATCCATAAGTTCTCGTTTCTGTTTTCCTTGTATACTGTTCTAATTAATTGTATGTAATGCTTTTTATTTTGTTTTTGCACAATTGTGGGGTCAAATACAGATCTCTCCCATCTTAAATCATAGTTCATACAAAAAAATAATCATCAGTATAAATAACTACTACCTTTTTTCCTCAGGATGAGTTTAATATTTGCAGGTGTAGACCTTTCAGGTGTAACTAGATTTCAGGTACCTTGTAACCAGGATTGATAAATAGCACATACCATAAGAAATAGTGTATGTGTAAGTGTCAAACTGCAATTAACGTTTTAATATGTTACTAGCAACCATTTCTTGTGTTCAGTGTTGTGGAAATTCTTATGTTGTAGGATTTATGTTCAGTTATTTGTGGAATACTATATATACATAGTGAATGGTGTTATCATAGTGTGTGTGAAACTTATTTGTATGTATGTATTTATTGAAGATCTGCCAGGCAATACACCTTTGGCACCTTCGGTAAATTGTTAATTATCAGATTCTGTAAAAGCTCTTAATGACTGTAGTGTGTTATTGCCTATATAAAATGTAGGCCTATGCCTTGTTGAAAGGAAATACAGTAGACTTTTTGTACTACTGTTGACAATGTGGTGGTTTTATTTCTTATGAATCAGGTGTAAAAATGTAATCATTAACTGTATTAAAAATTCTATTTTAAAAATAAAATATGTCCAGTTAACTACCAGTACGAGAAAAATGTATGATGGATAATTTCAGGCTGGACCTAAAAAAAGTAGTTGGCAGTGTTTTTAGAAAGTCAAGATTCCTTCATTCTAGTGGACTATCTACTGTATATAGATAGCATATAATTTATCACTTGGTTATTTTAACAAATTCTATATTAACAAAATTACATTTAAGTAATTTGTATATACGTACATACTAAACTGAATTTGAGATTCTTGATACATATACCTAATGAGTGTAGACATGTGAAATAATGTAGTAGACTCTACTATCAAGTGCAAACCTGTAGTTCATGTGTGTTAACTGTAGTTAATTGTTAATCTACATCAGCTTACCATCATTTTTATTATAGCTTTTTTATTAATGACTTAGCCACATGTTTCTGCATAATATTTCTGTTGATTTTGTACAATATAATGCACAATAGTGTTGCATAATACAATGAATTTATTGATAAGATTTGTCACATTTCTTCTCCTCTTCCACGTGAGCTTCCTGTAAGTGAAGGCTGTATCTTGATCTATCATCCTGCAGAACCCCTGATTTCTGGAAGTAAACTAAAATATGTCATCCTCTAGAGAGTTGAATGCTCTTGTGTATAAATGATAGGCCTACACTGTTCCAATAAATATTGCGTTTTTCAAATTACCTTATTTAACCTTTGTAATGTGTTGCAGTTGCAACACACCTTTCACATTTTAATTATGTAAGTACTAATTTGAAAAACGAAAATGTGTATTGGATCAGAGAAACATTTGTGACAAAGAGCATTGAATTCTATTTTGGTCTAGCTCTAGGCCTACATTTTGACAACTAAGCAATTTTAACCTATAGAAATCGAGGGTTCCGCAGGGCGGGTCGAGTTGCAGTAATAATTATTGTGCACCCTCTACATAATCTATGGAAGTAAGTAAGTATTTATTAGTCCAATTGATTCACACAGAGTACAAATATGGATGTCCTCAAAAGTGGGTGCAGACCCAAATAATTAAATTACATTTAACATTTAACACATTTAAACTATAATTAGAATTAAACAATTCACATTAAAACATTTACAATAGCCCACAAGAAGCTCATTCATGCAAATAGATAAACTACTAATTGTTTACACAGTAGCAGTTGATATACAGTACATAATACATAAATATATAATTATGTTAAAAATACAGTGCTGCATGTAGCACTTGCGCCAAAACAAAACAATAACTGTGCAATGCAAGCACTATCTCTTACAGTTTTACTGCACAGTAATAATAACTTATTGAAATTTCGTTACAGGATTTTTAGCTGGTGTAGCTTTGAATATTGGTTGAAAAAAGTAATACGGCGAAAGTAAAGGGGGAGTGAAGTGAGTATAGATAGCTCGGCTCGTCAGTTAGGTCATGACGTAGGTCGAATCAGATCCACCATATCGCCGGGGTCGTCAAAAGTAGCGACGTGGGGGGAGGGGGGTGTTTGGAAGTATCAAGAAGTGAGAAAGTAGGAAGAGGAAAAATTGTGAAAGCCACATAAGATGAATAAGGGAATGACAATAAGTGCACGAGAGCCCTGTTTGCGGGCGCCGGTTTCCACGCGGAGGTACCCACACCCATCTCGACCGGGGGGGGGGGGGGGGAGATGGTCATTTGAAAGGGCGCGCCCCCCCCCCCCCCCCAATGACGTGCTACTGATTGATTGATTGATTGCTGGTCTTTATTCAAGCTTGTTCGATATAAATCAGCTCAAGCAAACAATTTGTAGACGAGACACGCAGAAAAAACGCGCTAAATTAAGTTTCTAATAATATCTCAAAAAACCTATACACGATATTTAAAAAAGTGATAAACAAATACGCGAAATTGTAGATTTGAAAGAACTACAAAATTGAATGATACAAGTTTTAAATATTTGTATCGATTGCTACGTGCCCACAGCAGAAAATACTCGATGGGGATCGAGTGCCGGCCGGCTAGCTGCTGTGGTGGGGGGTGGGTCAGGTTCAGGAGTACCCTGACGAGAGACGTATGTGTGAACTGGTAGGGCTCCACTTGTTTTTTTAAGGGAATGTGGGAAAAACAAGAAACCATAGAGAGAGAAGCTGTCACAATTGTATGCTAATAATGATAAGACTAGATGATAATTAATAATAATGTAATTAATGGTAATAATGTTAACATGGGTATTAAGTTAGTAACAATAGATGGACACGATTTTAACAATGATACATATAATATAGTGACCGATAAGACAGTATCAGTTATCAGTGTTATTGGGTTGGCACCACTGATCAGGCAAATGCCTTACAAAATTAAGCACTAGTATACCATAAATAATCTTGATCAAATGACAAGGGACAAAATGACTAACCGTAGTGATCGCACGGTGACATTATAAATAACTGTGACAAAGATAGATAATGTGATACTAATTCAATATTATGATGATGATAATTAATAGTGTAATTGATAAAGCCGGCACCTTATGAAAACCATACCAAGGTTACCACAGCAACAATAATAATTGCAGGGTGATATTGAGGAATAATATTCACACTTACAAAATTAGTTAATAGAATAATATTTAATAAGATGATTGTAAATGAAAAGTATAATTTAGTAAAGTCACTGAGGCGTTATTCAAGAGACCATTGTCTGTCCCCGATGTGCTGGCAACTTAGGTTGACAGTTGATGATGGCTTAACGACGTCATGTACGTAAACATCCATAGGAATGTTCAGAGTGAGCGTAATAGTACAGTCAATAATGAAGAATTACGAAAAACACTCGTTAGTATCAGCCGTGCTTGACGATGACTGCACCTCGTTGATGTTGGTTTATGTAATTAATGTAAACACTAACTCTGGTAGGTAGTCTATTGAAAGGGTATAACAATAACAAATAATAATGATAATGACTGAACATCCATAGGAGTGTTCAGGAGTACTTATCAGCCGCAGCCTCAGCCTTCTCTCCGGTATAGGGTCAATCAGGTCAGGTAGGGGGTGTGTCCGGCATGCGCCAGCTCGCCAGAACCGTCCCCAGGCGTCCGTCCGTCACTCCAGGAATCAGCAGCCGTCGTAGTCGTCAGTCGTAGTTACGGTTAATGTTCCGAGTATCGGAACAACAGTCGATCTCCTGTAGCAACTTTGTTAGTGTTCGTTCAAGGAATACTTCTATTCCGTCCAAGACGCTAGTGCAGTGCAGACAATGTAAGCCAAACTGTCACAACAGTCTCAGGCTGTGTCAAATCGATGTTTTTCGCTAGTCGACTAGCGTTGCCTACTAACCTAACAATTAGGAACAATTAATTATAACAATTGGCAATTGTTGTTTTAGTTGGCGAGGTAGGCAAAGCAGGCCACAATAGAGATTTGCCGTCGACTAGGCCTAGGTTTCCTATACGTGCACACGCAATCACTTCCCTCATTCGAGGTTTGGACTCGTTATCTTTTTCTACGCCAGTCGGTTGCTTATCTATGTGACGAGGGGTGAGCGGGGTAGTACCGTAAGATTCAAAAGTTATGCCCATAACACAATACCAGGTAATTAGTAATTAATTGTTACTGATTATACATTACGAATAATGGTACCACAATGATAAAATATTGTAAATTATTAAATACAGTTTCTAGTTCTTACGAATCCACACTTCACTGTTATCATCACTTTTTTAATATCGTGCGGCAGCGCTCTCAAGATATTACTGAAGACATTTAATTTCGCGGTGTTTATATAAGACTAGCCTACCCTTCACCGAGAAGGGATTTTAGCAAGTGACAGAATGCCCTCTTACACGCGTCGTGTGAAGGTCGTTGGTGTCGTGGGGATGTTTCTGGCAATGCCATGACTTGGGAGTCCGACCAAATTGCCGTCATAGACTATTACATTCTTATACTCAACCGCCAGTTGAGTGCACGATGTTTCAACTAAAGTAAACTGATACCTATACTCATGCCGTCATATTACATTCTTATACTCAACCGCCAGTTGAGTGCACGATGTTTCAACTAAAGTGAACAGATACCTATACTCATGCTGTCATATTACATTCTTATACTCAACCGCCAGTTGAGTGCACGATGTTTCAACTAAAGTAAATAGATACCTATACTCATGCTGGCATATACAATTCTTATACTCAACCGCCAGTTGAGTGCACGATGTTTTAACTAAAGTAAATAGATACCTATACTCATGCTGTCATATACAATTCTCGTACTCAACCACCAGTTGAGTGCACGATGTTTCAACTAGAGTAAACAGATACCAATACTCATGCTGTCATATTACATTCTTATACTCAACCGCCAGTTGAGGGCACGATGTTTCAACTAAAGTAAATAGATACCTATACTCATGCTGGCATATACAATTCTTATACTCAACCACCAGTTGAGTGCACAATGTTTCAACTAAAGTAAACAGATACCTACACTCATGTTGTCATAGTACATTCTTATACTCAACCGCCAGTTGAGTGCACGATGTTTCAACTCAAGTAAATAGATACCTATACTCATGCTGTCATATTACATTCTTATACTCAACCGCCAGTTGAGTCCACGATGTTTCAACTCAAGTAAATAGATACCTATACTCATGCTGTCATATACAATTCTTTCTTATACTCAACCACCAGTTGAGGGCACGATGTTTCAACTAAAGTAAATAGATACCTATACTCATGCTGTCATATTACATTCTTATACTTTACTGCCAGTGCACGATGTTTCAACTCAAGTAAATAGATAGGTACCTATACTCATGCTGTCATATACAATTCTTTCTTATACTCAACCACCAGTTGAGGGCACGATGTTTCAACTAAAGTAAATAGATACCTATACTCATGTTGTCATATTACATTCTTATACTCAACCGCCAGTTGAGTGCACGATGTTTCAACTAAAGTAAACAGATACCTATACTCATGCTATCATATACAATTCTTAGACTCAACCGCCAGTTACATGCACGCTGTTTCAACTAAAGTAAACAGATACCTATTCATGCTGTCATATTACATTCTTATACTCAACCGCCAGTTGAGTGTACGATGTTTCAACTAAAGTAAACAGATATCTATACTCATGCTGTCATATTACATTCTTATACTCAACCGCCAGTTGAGTGCACGATGTTTGAACTAAAGTGAACAGATACCTATACTCATGCTTTCATATTACATTCTTATACTCTACTGCCAGTTGAGTGCACGATGTTTCAACAAAAGTAAACAGATACCTATACTCATGCCGTCATATTACATTTTTATACACTACCGCCAGTTGCGTGCACGCTGTTTCAACTAAAGTGAACAGATACCTATACTTATGCCGTCATATTACATTCTTATACTCAACCGCCAGTTGAGTGCACGATGTTTGAACTAAAGTGAACAGATACCTATACTCATGCTTTCATATTACATTCTTATACTCTACTGCCAGTTGAGTGCACGATGTTTTAACTAAAGTAAACAGATACCTATACTAATGCTGTCATATTACATTCTTATACTCAACCGCCAGTTGAGTGCACGATGTTTCAACTAAAGTAAACAGATACCTATACTCATGCTGTCATATTACATTCTTATACTGAACCGCCAGTTGTGTGCACGATATTTCAACTAAAGAAAACAGATATCTCTACTCATGCTGTCATATTACATTCTTATACTCTACCGCCAGTTGCGTGCACGCTGTTTCAAATAAAGTAAACAGATACCTATACTTATGCCGTCATATTACATTCTAATACTGAACCGCCAGTTGTGTGCACGATATTTCAACTTAATTAAACAGATACCTATACCCATGCCGTCATATTACATTCTTATACTCAACCGCCAGTTGAGTGCACGATGTTTCAACTAAAGTGAAGAGATACTTGTCCGACCTTGAATCAGTCAAGGTCTACTTGATCTCTGCCTAGCGGAGGCTCGTCGAACTCCCAAGTTGCGAGTTCGACGAGCCTCCGCTAGGCGGAGATCAAGTTGACCCCCTTGTAGCAGGCGGTGAGACAGTGCCACCACGAGTCTTCAACAATAGCTGCCAGTAATTTTCGCAAATGACAGAATCGTTTGTGTTTAAAATGTCATCCTTCCTAGAGATTCAAAAATATAAGAATATATTTTTTATGAGTACAGCAACTGGACCTTAATTACAATTTCTATCTTGTGAGCGGGTAAGTGTGATTTTGAACTCTTGTGACAATGTTTTTGAATAATTACACCAACGATAGACCCAAATTATTCCAATTTTTTCTTTGGATATCACACGAGGTTGTTGACCTTTTTGGGGACGCGACATTTGGGATTGTGACGTTTACCAATCGCCAACGTAATTTTAGTATGATTTTTAGGTTGTTATCCTCGTATATTTTAATCTTCTAATGTGCAGCGCACATCTCTGCTAGAAGTAAGCTAGAAAAGTGATTTCTAACACATTTCTCTATATCAAATACTTTTCAGCATATGTACGAAAAAAAAACGTCAAAAACAAAGCTGATTAGTCATTACTTGTTTATAATTATTGTAGGACAACGTGAAATACACTAGTCCCTACGTAACTTGTCGCATATCTACCTTATGGCAGCACTGGACCGCACTGAGTGCGCCTTTTACAATTAAAACAACAATGCACAACAATATAGGCCTAATAGACGAACCAGTGCGCACTGAGTGCATTGTAATAGTCCAAGAGTCCTGCCCGCTGTGTTATAATATTCCAGGTAGGCCTATCTAACCCAAGGTTGAAAATTATCTCTAATGCACTTGTTGCAAGTAGATAGCAGGCCAATAGGAACGTAAGCATGTACAGTTACGGCCTATTCCAACATATTTTAGAATGTTTTTGAACAAAATATCTGCCAAAACAAAGTGATGGTCGACTACTTAATTACCCCATTAAGTTCGCCATGATTGAAGACCATCATGAAGAACCGTTGGCATTGTGATACTTTCATAAGAATCCGTACATCGTTTAACACTGTTTCCAACAACCAGCCTGATACACGGAGAAGCGTAGGCCTACAGGATAGGCCTAATTATGCGTTGCAGTCGGGGAGTGGGGGGCAGTCATGCCGCGACTAAAGGGCCATGACTGCGAGCTACAGGATAATGTTGTGTTGCAGTCGGGGGGTGAGCCCGCGCAGTCACGCCGCGACTCAAGGGCCACGACTGCGAGCTACAGGATAATGTTGTGTTGCAGTCGGGGGCTGGGCCCGTGCAGTCATGCCGCGACTCAAGGGCCACGACTGCGAGCTACAGGATAATGTTGTGTTGCAGTCGGGGGCTGGGCCCGTGCAGTCATGCCGCGACTCAAGGGCCACGACTGCGAGCTACAGGATAATGTTGTGTTGCAGTCGGGGGGTGGGCCCGTGCAGTCATGCCGCGACTCAAGGGCCACGACTGCGAGCTACCGGATAATGTTGTGTTGCAGTCGGGGGGTGGGCCCGCGCAGGCACGCCGCGACTCAAGGGCCACGACTGCGAGCTACAAGATAATGTTGTGTTGCAGTCGGGGGGTGGGCCCGCGCAGTCATGCCGCGACTCAAGGGCCACAACTGCGAGCTACAAGATAATGTTGTGTTGCAGTCGAGGGGTGGGCCCGCGCAGTCATGCCGCGACTCAAGGGCCACGACTGCGAGCTACAAGATAATGTTGTGTTGCAGTCGGGGGGTGGGCCCGCGCAGGCACGCCGCGACTCAAGGGCCACAACTGCGAGCTACAAGATAATGTTGTGTTGCAGTCGGGGGGTGGGCCCACGCAGTCATGCCGCGACTCAAGGGCCACGACTGCGAGCTACAAGATAATGTTGTGTTGCAGTCGGGGGGTGGGCCCGCGCAGGCACGCCGCGACTCAAGGGCCACAACTGCGAGCTACAAGATAATGTTGTGTTGCAGTCGGGGGGTGGGCCCACGCAGTCACGCCGCGACTCAAGGGCCACGACTGCCAGCTACAGGATATTGTTGTGTTGCAGTCGGTGGGTGGGCCCGCGCAGTCATGCCGCGACTCAAGGGCCACGACTGCGAGCTACAGGATAATGTTGTGTTGCAGTCGGGGGGTGAGCCCGCGCAGTCATGCCGCGACTCAAGGGCCACGACTGCGAGCTACAGGATAATGTTGTGTTGCAGTCGAGGGGTGGGCCCGCGCAGTCATGCCGCGACTCAAGGGCCACGACTGCGAGCTACAGGACGAGAGCAATGTCAACCTGGGGTTGAACGTTAAGGCTTGGGAAAGAATCAAAGCCAGAGCTTTCAAGCTGATCCTCGTGTCTGGGTCGAATCCGCGGAGCAAAGCTTACCTTCGAAGTTCGGCGGCGGTAAACTTTGAAAAGAAGCGTCAAACGTTGTCGCAGCATTGGTACATTATTCACCCTTTTAGTGATCTTAGGTGAGTAGCCCACACTCACAGTACCGTAGGTAATTCATTCGCCAATTGAATAGGAGAATTTCTCAGGCTTTGTCGGTTTTTATATTATTGTGTAGATATAAAATTATACATGAACATATTACAACAATAGGCTATTTGAAACGTGTAAGTTTGAACTATGAAATGAAAAAATATATTTCAATAATGCTTCACTAAATCGAAAAAATAAGAACCGAGCCCAATTTGGGTTCGTAAGAGCTAGGCTAAATACTATGTGAAAAATGTTTGTAACATTTCAAGTAGGCCTATACGCTTCCTAGCGGGAAAACTTGTCCCTAAAGCCAAGGAGTACTGAGTGCGGATTGGATGGCATTGCACAATTGTTTGTAAACAAAGTCACCACAAGTACTCTATGTAGCCGCCATGTTAGACCGTGACGTCATGATCATTCGTCTTGAGACAGCGAATAGCCTATTAATAACATTACAAGTTCTTTTTTAGACAGCTAGTATTCAGTTCTTTCGAAATTGAATTGAGCTCGTTTTCACTTTTTCAATTTGGTGAAACGTTACTAAGAGATGAATAAATAACGAACATTTCGCGTTGTATTAATATGTTGGCGGTTGAGACTCGTGTTGGGTCTCAGGACGGGCTGGGAGTTGTTCATGTGTATCGTGCTCTTCGCCTCGCTGATCGTCATGCCCTACTCGGTGGCCTTCGTACAAGTGGTGACCGCCTACATGGGCCATGAACAGCACGACTGGAACTGGATGGGGGTTCTCCTTTTCATCGACCTGCTTTGCCTCACCGACGTCGCCATGAATTTCGTCACCGGCTTCCACAAACACGCGACCAAGGAGATCGTGTTGGACCCTTGGCGCATATCTAGGTGAGTCTCATACGTGAGGGAAGCTCCTTGTGATAGACCCTTGCCGACGTCGCCATGAACTTCGTCACCGGCTTCCACAGACAAGCGACCAAGGAGATCGTGTTGGACCCTTGGCGCATATCTAGGTGAGTGTCATACGTGAGGGAAGCTCTAATTGTGATAGACCCTTGCCGACGTCGCCATGAACTTCGTCACCGGCTTCCACAGACAAGCGACCAAGGAGATTGTGTTGGACCCTTGGCGCATATCTAGGTGAGTGTCATACGTGAGGGAAGCTCCTTGTGATAGACCCTTGCCGACGTCGCCATGAACTTCATCACCGGCTTCCACAAACACGCGACCAAGGAGATCGTGTTGGACCCTTGGCGCATATCTAGGTGAGTCTCATACGTGAGGGAAGCCCCTTGTGATAGACCCTTGCCGACGTCGCCATGAACTTCGTCACCGGCTTCCACAGACAAGCGACCAAGGAGATCGTGTTGGACCCTTGGCGCATATCTAGGTGAGTGTCATACGTGAGGGAAGCTCCTTGTGATAGACCCTTGCCGACGTCGCCATGAACTTCGTCACCGGCTTCCACAAACACGCGACCAAGGAGATCGTGTTGGACCCTTGGCGCATATCTAGGTGAGTGTCATACGTGAGGGAAGCTCCTTGTGATAGACCCTTGCCGACGTCGCCATGAACTTCGTCACCGGCTTCCACAAACACGCGACCAAGGAGATTGTGCTGGACCCTTGGCGCATATCTAGGTGAGTGTCATACGTGAGGGAAGCTCCTTGTGATAGACCCTTGCCGACGTCGCCATGAACTTCGTCACCGGCTTCCACAAACACGCGACCAAGGAGATCGTGTTGGACCCTTGGCGCATATCTAGGTGAGTGTCATACGTGAGGGAAGCTCCTTGTGATAGACCCTTGCCGACGTCGCCATGAACTTCGTCACCGGCTTCCACAAACACGCGACCAAGGAGATTGTGCTGGACCCTTGGCGCATATCTAGGTGAGTGTCATACGTGAGGGAAGCTCCTGTGATAGACCCTTGGCGCATATCTAGGTGAGTGTCATACGTGAGGGAAGCTCCTTGTGTTAGACCCTTGCCGACGTCGCCATGAACTTCGTCACCGGCTTCCACAAACACGTGACCAAGGAGATTGTGCTGGACCCTTGGCGCATATCTAGGTGAGTGTCATACGTGAGGGAAGCTCCTTGTGTTAGACCCTTGCCGACGTCGCCATGAACTTCGTCACCGGCTTCCACAGACAAGCGACCAAGGAGATTGTGTTGGACCCTTGGCGCATATCTAGGTGAGTCTCATACGTGAGGGAAGCTCCTTGTGATAGACCCTTGCCGACGTCGCCATGAACTTCGTCACCGGCTTCCACAAACACGCGACCAAGGAGATCGTGTTGGACCCTTGGCGCATATCTAGGTGAGTGTCATACGTGAGGGAAGCTCCTTGTGATAGACCCTTGCCGACGTCGCCATGAACTTCGTCACCGGCTTCCACAGACACGCGACCAAGGAGATCGTGTTGGACCCTTGGCGCATATCTAGGTGAGTGTCATACGTGAGGGAAGCTCCTTGTGATAGACCCTTGCCGACGTCGCCATGAACTTCGTCACCGGCTTCCACAGACACGCGACCAAGGAGATCGTGTTGGACCCTTGGCGCATATCTAGGTGAGTGTCATACGTGAGGGAAGCTCCTTGTGATAGACCCTTGCCGACGTCGCCATGAACTTCGTCACCGGCTTCCACAGACAAGCGACCAAGGAGATTGTGTTGGACCCTTGGCGCATATCTAGGTGAGTCTCATACGTGAGGGAAGCTCCTTGTGATAGACCCTTGCCGACGTCGCCATGAACTTCGTCACCGGCTTCCACAGACACGCGACCAAGGAGATCGTGTTGGACCCTTGGCGCATATCTAGGTGAGTGTCATACGTGAGGGAAGCTCCCTGTGATAGATCCTTGCCGACGTCGCCATGAACTTCATCACCGGCTTCCACAGACACGCGACCAAGGAGATCGTGTTGGACCCTTGGCGCATATCTAGTCGAGTCTCATCAGTTTGCCGTAAGGATGCTACTTGATGTATTCTCGAATTCACATTTTCCGCATGCGCCCAGGTATTGGGCTCGATTTAAGCATCTCTACCGTCGGACAGCGGCTGATTGGATAATAGGGAGGGTAACAAACCGACGAGAACGAATGTGAACAGGGGTAAAATATCACAGGTGATTATAACTAATTATATTCGAGTTTGCGAGCCGTCTTAACCCCCCACCCCCCCCCCGCCTTCCCGCCCGTGGTGCGAAAGATCTGAAAGGGGTTTTGGGTACTAAAACCCAATATTGTTTATACCATGTAAGCCTATAATAAGAAAAGAATATATCAATTACAATTACTACAATTTTTTAATTTTTTTAAATCTCTTATGCCGGCCAAGTATTATATCGAGTATTTCGCTTTTCAGCCAATTAATACATAATAAATAATTAAAAACTAATTACTTGTTAGTAGGCTCACAATCCATATTTACAAGCAGTCTTTGTACGTACTAAAATATCACTTTCAAACCTTCCGCACTGAGAAGGGGTGGGGGTGTCTATTAGTTGGTCCATGCACTATATATATTATGTGAATTTGCTGTATTACCTATATTGTATATATACCTGTAAAATAAATCTAATTAAATATAGCACAATAATGCAACACAATGGACTGTTAATTCGGTTTTTAAGTCACCCTTTTCACGTCCATTCAGGTCGGTAATTACCCTCCCTCCCGTCCGCCCGCCCGGTGGAGGGGAGGGGAGGGGAGGGGAGGGGAGGGGACAACCCCCGACTGTGACAACCCTTGTTTCCAGGGCCTACCTCCGTGGCTACTTCTTCATCGACCTCCTGTCCTCCCTACCCATCGACATCATCGTGATCGCGTGCATACCGCAAGACTCTCAGCCGACCGGTGAGAACTTCATCCTGATCACGGCCATTTCTTCGTTCTCGCTCATCAAGGTGTTTCGTACCAAGACCTTTTTGATATACCTGTACCAAGTCTGTGAGGTACGTAGGCCTACTAGTCTCGACGAAAATATAGTCTTATACCGAACTAAGGGCCGGTCTTACAATCTATTAATAAGAAAGGTATTTGTAGCAATTGAGCTATTTGGAGGATTTCAAGGGTTTTGATTGGTGGTTAGCATGGAGAAAACAAGCTATAGGGCACTAGCAACACCGAAAGACAACAATGGAACAAATGAATTGAACTGATGGACAAACCATCAGCTGTCAAAATAATAAAATTGCAACCATAGAAAAAAAAAACAAGTGTAGCAATAGTAACTGCTCGCCATTTAAGTGAAAGTTTTGTATGTGTATTTGTTTGTTTTTGTTTTGTTTTCCAAAATCAGACGAAATTATTTTTTGACAGCTTGTTGTTTGTCCATCGATTCAATTCATTTGTTTCATTAATGTCTTTTGGTGTTGCTAGTGCCCTATTCGACGAATAAGTAGTTATTGGGACATTGTAAGACTGGACCTAAGGTAGGCTACTTAATTTTCTACAGCTCCCTTCATACACGCTGTTTCAACGGAAATCAACAGATTACTGGTGTTATAATTCACACATTCGTAAAGAAAGTCTGACAATGCAGAAACCACATTAGTCACGCCCGCTGTGTTAGGAATTTCCAGGTAATCAACCAAAGGTTGTAAATTATTCGTTATTGATCTGTTTCGAGTAAATGGTAGGAACTAGAGAAGTAAATAATTTATAATTTGGTACTATTGGACTTGAGTATTTCGCAAGCATGTATACCATGCGCAAGCACCGGTGCACGTACAGCCTTTCTCTAACGTTCGGCAGGAGTTTGGTTGGTGGTCAGCGGCATCGGACATGCTCGGTACTCTCCGTGTTTCAGATGTTGGACATCCGTCCCATGACTTACCGCATCATCCGTCTGGCGTTGATCGCCGTCATCTTCATCCACTGGGCCGCCTGTATGCACTTCTACATAGCGGTCGTCTGGAACCAGAATATACTCGGCGCGCCCGCCATGGCGGACTCGTGGATCATGCGCAACGACCTGTTGCTCGACACCAACTGGAACAAGTATCGGTTCTCGGCGTTCCGCGCGGTCAACAACATCCTGGGTACGGGATACGGAGACGAGGCGCCCTCCAGGACCGAGGACATGCTGGTGAGCATGATCACGATGGTGTGCGGGGCGATCTACAACGCGTACCTCTTCGGTAAGCATGAAGTGTGGGGATGAATGGATGGATGTATCCTACATTAAAGAAGCCAATCATGGGTGTTATCACGCCTCCGAGACGAAGTACCAGGAGGTCATGACTTGAACGAGTGTGCTCGGTTGGTAGTGGTGATCTTGCACATAATGTCTTCGCTCAACGCCTCCGAGACGAAGTATCAGGAGATCATGACTTGAACGAGTGTGTTTTGTTGGCAGTGGTGATCCTGCACATCATGTCTTCGCTCAACGCCTCCGAGACGAAGTATCAGGAGATCATGACTTGAACGAGTGTGTTTTGTTGGTAGTTGTGATCCTGCA
This sequence comes from Isoperla grammatica, assembly GCA_945910005.1. Taxonomy (NCBI): domain Eukaryota; kingdom Metazoa; phylum Arthropoda; class Insecta; order Plecoptera; family Perlodidae; genus Isoperla; species Isoperla grammatica. The sequence continues at coordinate 34,282,182 of OX246739.1, forward strand.
CATCATGTCTTCGCTCAACGTCTCCGAGTTGAAGTATCAGGAGATCATGACTTGAACGGGTGTGTTTTGTTGGCAGTGGAGATCCTGCACATAATGTCTTCGCTCAACGCCTCCGAGACGAAATATCAGGAGATCATGACTTGAACAGGTGTGTTTTGTTGGCAGTGGTGATCCTGCACATCATGTCTTCGCTCAACGCCTCCGAGACGAAGTATCAGGAGATCATGACTTGAACGAGTGTGTTTTGTTGGCAGTGGTGATCCTGCACATCATGTCTTCGCTCAACGCCTCCGAGACGAAGTATCAGGAGATCATGACTTGAACGAGTGTGTTTTGTTGGTAGTTGTGATCCTGCACATCATGTCTTCGCTCAACGTCTCCGAGTTGAAGTATCAGGAGATCATGACTTGAACGGGTGTGTTTTGTTGGCAGTGGTGATCCTGCACATAATGTCTTCGCTCAACGCCTCCGAGACGAAATATCAGGAGATCATGACTTGAACAGGTGTGTTTTGTTGGCAGTGGTGATCCTGCACATCATGTCTTCGCTCAACGCCTCCGAGACGAAGTATCAGGAGATCATTACTTGAACGAGTGTGCTCGGTTGGTAGGGGTGATCTTGCACATAATGTCTTCGCTCAACGCCTCCGAGACGAAGTATCAGGAGATTATGGCTTGAACGAGTATGTTTTGTTGGTAGTGGTGATCCTGCACATCATGTCTTCGCTCAACGCCTTTGAGACGAAGTATCAGGAGATCATGACTTGAACGAGTGTGTTTTGTTGGTAGTTGTGATCCTGCACATCATATCTTCGCTCAACGTCTCCGAGACGAAGTATCAGGAGATCATGACTTGAACAGGTGTGTTTTGTTGGCAGTGGGGATCCTGCACATAATGTCTTCGCTCAACGCCTCCGAGACGAAGTATCAGGAGATCATGACTTGAACGAGTGTGTTTTGTTGGTAGTTGTGATCCTCCACATCATGTCTTCGCTCAACGTCTCCGAGACGAAGTATCAGGAGATCATGACTTGAACGGGTGTGTTTTGTTGGCAGTGGTGATCCTGCACATAATGTCTTCGCTCAACGCCACCGAGACGAAATATCAGGAGATCATGACTTAAACGGGTGTGTTTTGTTGGCAGTGGTGATCCTGCACATCATGTCTTCGCTCAACGCCTCTGAGACGAAGTATCAGGAGATCATGAACCAGCTGCAGGAGTACATGCGGCACAAACAACTCCCCATGAACATTCAACGCCGCCTACTCGCCTACTACGAGTACAGATTCCAAAAGAGTTACTTCCGGGAGGGTTCCATCTTGTCCACACTATCAGGTAAACCATCTTTTATATTCTCAATGTCAGGTGAACCACCTCAGCCATGGTACACGTGGTTCACACTTCAACCATAAAAAACGTGGGCAGGTGTACACGTGTCGGGGGAATTCCCTTTAAATAGCACCAACTCAACTCAACTATTGTGCACGTGGTAATGTTTTTCCATTGGGATCGCAGTTGTCCTAAAGCTGCGTTGCCAAGGTAAATACTGCAGGGTTGGTGTGTGGCGAGGAGTATCTAAACGTCACCAGTGTTCACCTCACGTCGTTGTCCACGCCTCCTCGAGGGTTGGAGTGCCCGAGAACAGGAGCGGCGAAGCCCGAGTCCCCACTCGGATGGCGCCCATTATTGAGGTGCATCCGGTATAAACCTTCACCATGTACTCACTACTCAGGGCGCTACCGCCAGCGACGAGTCCCTTCTGCCCCTAAGAGACTAAGCCAAATTATGAAGAACAATCGAATAGCCTGGGCTTCCCCCTTCCCCTTAATACTTGTGTTTGCTCGACCTCTCTAAGGCCCTCTTATCAGCACGGGTGGCGATCGAGTCACTGCCGAGCCCATCTAAACGGTCAGTCCTTGCCAGGTGCGTCCATTCCCCACGTGCTTTACTCCGAGGGCTGTGTTGTTAACGTGGCGTGGAGGTACCCCCCCAGCCCCCCCCCCACCCCTAATACGTCCGGGATATGGTGGCGTCAACAGACAGGCAGCTTGAGAACGGAGACAGCCCAGTACACCCAGAGTACACTTTATAGCAGGCTAAACAACTCAACTGAATAGTACACATTGGCTTCCATCTTAGAACGATACCCCACAACATCTCATCATCAGCTGGAACCAACGAAGACCACGACTCGGTCGCATTGGAAACAAGCTAACAAATTGTTAGGGCTCCTAAGCAACCTCCTTGTCTGCGCCATTGATGATTGAATAATAAAGCAACAATGAACAATTGAAAACAAAACTCCTCCTCAGAATAGTTTATTTTCTTGCCACCAGAATGCATCTAGTCTATTTTGAGTGGCCATATGGTCAAGAAGACAATCTTTGATATAAGGGGAGTTTTGAACGAGTAGAATTTGTGAATTATTTATTCATATCTAAAACACAATATAACTCTACCTATATTTAAGTATAACAACTGTAGAGTAGCACGATTCGCGAACGAGCTTTAGTTTTTTTCTCATCCGTGAAGTTTTGTTTCTTATGTCGGGTTCACATAAAGTTGTATGGTTTAGTCGTGGCGGTGATGGTCCCAAGAAAGATAAAAATTGTTCACGTTTCTTAGGACTAAACCTTACGACGAGCCAATCAGATATCTGTAGAACCTTCGTTCACATTATATCAAAGACCAAAGAGCGTAAACGCGAAAATGTCGCATCTTTAAGCGAAGTTCTTTGGTAGATCTTACGTGACTACTAGACCAAAAACCTTAAACCATACGACTAAACCTTGCGACTTTGAATGAACCGGGAATTACGGACCTCACGACGTCAACGTGGTCACGCCCACTCTCCGTCGTCCGGACGTGCCCAATGAATGAAGTCCTGCTGAATGTCTTTTCAGAGCTGCTCCGCCAGGAGATCAGCATGCATTGCTGTCGCCGTCTGGTGGAAAACGTTGCAATCTTCAACAACTTGCCGAAACCAATCATTGCCGCCATTGTGGCCTGCCTCCAATCGGAAATCTTCCTGACAAATGATATCATCTTGAAAGCCAGCACGCAGGGGGACTGCATGTACTTCTTGGCATCGGGCACGGTAGCCATTCTCACACCCACCGGCAAAGAGGTCTGCACTCACTCATTTGCACAGTGGTTATACTTGAATCTAATGGTAGTAGATATTATGCCCGGTTCATACAAAGTCGTAAGGTTTAGTCGTGGTCGTACGGTTTTCGGTCTGGTCGTAAGATTTACAAAAGAACTTCGCGCACAGATATATGCGATATTTTTCGTTCGCGCTCTTTGGCATTTGGCAACGAAGGTCGTCCAGTTCACCGAAACTCCACTAGGAGGATTGACAGGACCTTGTTCAATATTTGCTATCTATAGTGTATTGCAATGAATCTGTGGTCCTAGGATCCCGCCCACCTTCCCCTACCCCACTCCATACCTCGAATCGCAGGTCGAGCCAGCCGCGAGGGGTACCCATCTCGAGTCGGCGATTCGAGGTATGGAGTGAGGTAGGGAAAAGTGGGCGGGATCCTAGTACCACAGATTCATTGCGATACACTTTAGGATGGCGATTGCTTTTATCGAAACATTACACTGTACTGTGGAATAATACAAACAAACACTTCAGCTGTACAATCGTCACTTAGGCCTACATTATCATCCAAATGGTAGATATAAACATCTACCATAGTCCATAGGTAATGGTAAGTCAATGAAAGTGAGTCAAAGTCTCTCAACTGACTCAAAAGTTGGTATCATCTCATTGTTCATTCGTAAATGACGTATAAAACGTCTGTTTTGCTCGTCGCAAAGTTTATGGTTTAGTTCTAAGAAAGTTGAACAGTGTTCATATTCTTTGTTGCATGTCCAACGACTACGACCAAATCTTGTGACCGTGTGTGAACGTTTACACGGTCGCGCATCTGCTGTCTATGACCGCTACGACTAAACCATTCGACTTATGTGAGCCCGACATAACAGAGTGAAGTGACTTGTCGTCGACGTGGTCGTCTATAAAATATCCAGTGGTTAAAGTGGACTTGGAGAAGTGACGGTATGCACTAATTCTGTGTAAAGCAGACAAAGCGGGTATGTCGGGGGGTCTGGGGGGCACAGCCCCCCAGTTTAGCCCCACAGAGATTTTGTTATGGTGTTTTGTCACGAACACGTTTAAATTACTTTGGAGAAGAGTCTACGCTTGTTCTTACGTACATTTGTGGTGAAAAAATAAACATTTAAACATTTACTTTTTAAACGAAGTGCAACAAAATGTTCAACACAATTCGTCAATATGTTAATACTCGATACAAATTAGTGCCGGTATGGTATACCGTCGGTATTTTTAGTAACGGTATGCATACCGGCTCATACCGCCCCACTTTAACCACTGAAAATATCGGTTATAGTCACCCCATTCTGTGTACTATAGAGAAGTGGTTCGAAAGGTAGGCGTACCCTTTACACACTACCTTTTCCGATGCTCACAAGACAATAATGAGATGTTCCGAGTTATTCTGCGTCCTTGTGCGTAGCGGATCCAACGTAAACCAAGAGGACGTGAGTTATTGTATCTTTTTATCAAAGACCTTAATATAGTGACCCACGGTAAAGACTGGAAACTCCGCCGTTTTTACTGGCGGCAAATTTCTGGTGGCAATACCAGCCGCGAGGCTCTAATCTCAAACTACCTCTAGTACCCTAAAATGGTAGCAATAGCTGCTAAACATTGTGGATCGAAATGGTTGCGACAACTGCGGCCATCTCAGAATGAAAGGTCGATTTGATCTCCGCCTGACGGACGCTCCCCAGAATGCCGTATCTTACCCACATCTGGCTGTGAATCAAGTTTTTAGAGCCTCTCCGCGTGGCAGCGCTGATTTCATGTAGCCGCATTTGTAAAATGCTAAATTCTTTAAGTTTCCAGTGTTAACCGTAGCTTACGATTAAATTGTTTGTCTTGAGTATTAGCAGCAGTATACCGCTTAGTACAGTGAATTAGCCTGCTTGCTAAGACGGCGTTACCTCCAATACTAACACAACGCCGGAAATAACAGCAGGAGAAAGTTATGGGTCTTCTTCACTCAGCAATGTCGTCAGAGTCGGAAAATATGGCCACGTTGTTGGTGTGCATAATGATGACCAAATTACTCACCAGCGTTATTTCCGTCTGGTTTCATAGTTCTTGCCGAGTCTTTAGGTTGGTTGACCATTAAATATACACAGTTGGTATTTTATTTATCTTTGAACTGTGATGTCACGTTTGATAGCTGATCGGAAGTGTTTCCTTATTCGACCAGTTTGGATCGGTCGCGACCAGAGGGATCTTTAATTCAGTCTGGTTGGTTGCTATGCGCCCGAACAAAAAGCCTGATCTGTTATTCTTATCTAAGACCATCACACCCCGAGCTTGTTAATAATTGATCCGGAATATAGACTATCGACTGTATTCGTTTAAATTTTGGATGGTTCAATTCTTCGCGTTCTAATAGGACCCGGTTTGTCCAAGAAAACTAATTCCGTCCTGACAAAATAGCTTCAGTTCCTACCACCTAGCGGCCATCACCTTCACGTAAAGTAGTTCCACAGCAACCTTGTAGATGCTGACGTCATAGATGAGTGACGTGGCCAACCAAATGCCAGAATTTGCAAAAGCCGTTTGACTCCGACTCGCTCATCGATAACGTCGGCATTCACATTACTAATTCATCGTTGTAGGCAAACAAATGAACACATTGCACACCAAGATATTATTCCGGGGCTGTGTTTGCAGGTCTGCCACCTCGAAGACGGGGCCCACTTCGGCGAGGTCGCCATGGTAACCAACGACGAGAAACGAGTGGCGAGTGTGCTGGCGGTGGAGATATGCGAGCTGTACCGGCTGGACAGGCGAGACTTTCAGAAGGTCATCTCTCCCTATCCGGAGTTGTTTGCGAGGGTGGAGAGGATCGCGCTTGAGCGGATGCAGCGCACTCTCATACTAGAGGAGCAGCACAAGAAGTTCCTACAGGACCGATCCATGAAGCCGTGGGTGCGCTAGGGGGCGTGGCCTGTTGTTGAGCGGATGCAGCGCACTCTCATACTGGAGGAGCAGCACAAGAAGTTCCTACAGGACCGATCCATGAAGCCGTGGGTGCGCTAGGGGGCGTGGCCTGTTGTTGAGCGGATGCAGCGCACTCTCATACTGGAGGAGCAGCACAAGAAGTTCCTACAGGACCGATCCATGAAGCCGTGGGTGCGCTAGGGGGCGTGGCCTGTTGTTGAGCGGATGCAGCGCACTCTCATACTAGAGGAGCAGCACAAGAAGTTCCTACAGGACCGATCCATGAAGCCGTGGGTGCGCTAGGGGGCGTGGCCTGTTGTTGAGCGGATGCAGCGCACTCTCATACTAGAGGAGCAGCACAAGAAGTTCCTACAGGACAGATCCATGAAGCCGTGGGTGCGCAAGGGGGCGTGGCCTGTTGTTGAGCGGATGCAGCGCACTCTCATACTAGAGAAGCAGCACAAGAAGTTCCTACAGGACCGATCCATGAAGCCATGGGTGCGCTAGGGGGCGTGGCCTGTTGTTGAGCGGATGCAACGCACTCTCATACTGGAGGAGCAGCACAAGAAGTTCCTACAGGACCGATCCATGAAGCCGTGGGTGCGCTAGGGGGCGTGGCCTGTTGTTGAGCGGATGCAGCGCACTCTCATACTAGAGGAGCAGCACAAGAAGTTCCTACAGGACCGATCCATGAAGCCGTGGGTGCGCTAGGGGGCGTGGCCTGTTGTTGAGCGGATGCAGCGCACTCTCATACTGGAGGAGCAGCACAAGAAGTTCCTACAGGACCGATCCATGAAGCCGTGGGTGCGCTAGGGGGCGTGGCCTGTTGTTGAGCGGATGCAGCGCACTCTCATACTGGAGGAGCAGCACAAGAAGTTCCTACAGGACAGATCCATGAAGCCGTGGGTGCGCTAGGGGGCGTGGCCTGTTGTTGAGCGGATGCAGCGCACTCTCATACTAGAGGAGCAGCACAAGAAGTTCCTACAGGACCGATCCATGAAGCCGTGGGTGCGCTAGGGGGCGTGGCCTGTTGTTGAGCGGATGCAGCGCACTCTCATACTGGAGGAGCAGCACAAGAAGTTCCTACAGGACCGATCCATGAAGCCATGGGTGTGCTAGGGGGCGTGGCCTGTTGTTGAGCGGATGCAGCGCACTCTCATACTGGAAGAGCAGCACAAGAAGTTCCTACAGGACCGATCCATGAAGCCGTGGGTGCGCTAGGGGGCGTGGCCTGTGTTGAGCGGATGCAGCGCACTCTCATACTGGAGGAGCAGCACAAGAAGTTCCTACAGGACCGATCCATGAAGCCGTGGGTGCGCTAGGGGGCGTGGCCTGTTGTTGAGCGGATGCAGCGCACTCTCATACTAGAGGAGCAGCACAAGAAGTTCCTACAGGACCGATCCATGAAGCCGTGGGTGCGCTAGGGGGCGTGGCCTGTTGTTGAGCGGATGCAGCGCACTCTCATACTGGAGGAGCAGCACAAGAAGTTCCTACAGGACCGATCCATGAAGCCGTGGGTGCGCTAGGGGGCGTGGCCGGTTGTTGAGCGGATGCAGCGCACTCTCATACTGGAGGAGCAGCACAAGAAGTTCCTACAGGACCGATCCATGAAGCCGTGGGTGCGCTAGGGGGCGTGGCCTGTTGTTGAGCGGATGCAGCGCACTCTCATACTGGAGGAGCAGCACAAGAAGTTCCTACAGGACCGATCCATGAAGCCGTGGGTGCGCTAGGGGGCGTGGCCTGTTGTTGAGCGGATGCAGCGCACTCTCATACTGGAGGAGCAGCACAAGAAGTTCCTACAGGACCGATCCATGAAGCCGTGGGTGTGCTAGGGGGCGTGGCCTGTTGTTGAGCGGATACAGCGCACTCTCATACTGGAGGAGCAGCACAAGAAGTTCCTTCAGGACCGATCCATGAAGCCGTGGGTACGCTAGGGGGCGTGGCCTGTTGTTGAGCGGATGCAGCGCACTCTCATCTTGGAGGAGCAGCACAAGAAGTTCCTTCAGGACCGATCCATGAAGCCGTGGGTGCGCTAGGGGGCGTGGCCTGTTGTTGAGCGGATGCAGCGCACTCTCATACTGGAGGAGCAGCACATAAAAGTTCCTACAGGACCGATCCATGAAGCCGTGGGTGCGCTAGGGGGCGTGGCCTGTTGTTGAGCGGATGCAGCGCACTCTCATACTGGAGGAGCAGCACAAGAAGTTCCTACAGGACCGATCCATGAAGCCGTGGGTGCGCTAGGGGGCGTGGCCTGTTGTTGAGCGGATGCAGCGCACTCTCATACTGGAGGAGCAGCACAAGAAGTTCCTACAGGACCGATCCATGAAGCCGTGGGTGCGCTAGGGGGCGTGGCCTGTTGTTGAGCGGATGCAGCGCACTCTCATACTGGAGGAGCAGCACAAGAAGTTCATACAGGACCGATCCATGAAGCCGTGGGTGCGCTAGGGGGCGTGGCCTGTTGTTGAGCGGATGCAGCGCCCTCTCATACTGGAGGAGCAGCACAAGAAGTTCCTACAGGACCGATCCATGAAGCCGTGGGTGCGCTAGGGGGCGTGGCCTGTTGTTGAGCGGATGCAGCGCACTCTCATACTGGAGGAGCAGCACAAGAAGTTCCTACAGGACCGATCCATGAAGCCGTGGGTGCGCTAGGGGGCGTGGCCTGTTGTTGAGCGGATGCAGCGCACTCTCATACTAGAGGAGCAGCACAAGAAGTTCCTACAGGACCGATCCATGAAGCCGTGGGTGCGCTAGGGGGCGTGGCCTGTTGTTGAGCGGATGCAGCGCACTCTCATACTGGAAGAGCAGCACAAGAAGTTCCTACAGGACCGATCCATGAAGCCGTGGGTGCGCTAGGGGGCGTGGCCTGTTGTTGAGCGGATGCAGCGCACTCTCATACTAGAGGAGCAGCACAAGAAGTTCCTACAGGACCGATCCATGAAGCCGTGGGTGCGCTAGGGGGCGTGGCCTGTTGTTGAGCGGATGCAGCGCACTCTCATACTGGAGGAGCAACACAAGAAGTTCCTACAGGACCGATCCATGAAGCCGTGGGTGCGCTAGGGGGCGTGGCCTGTTGTTGAGCGGATGCAGCGCACTCTCATACTGGAGGAGTAGCACAAGAAGTTCCTACAGGACCGATCCATGAAGCCGTGGGTGCGCTAGGGGGCGTGGCCTGTTGTTGAGCGGATGCAGCGCACTCTCATACTGGAGGAGTAGCACAAGAAGTTCCTACAGGACCGATCCATGAAGCCGTGGGTGCGCTAGGGGGCGTGGCTTGTTGTTGAGCGGATGCAGCGCACTCTCATACTGGAGGAGCAGCACAAGAAGTTCCTACAGGACCGATCCATGAAGCCGTGGGTGCGCTAGGGGGCGTGGCCTGTTGTTGAGCGGATGCTGCGCCCTCTCATACTGGAGGAGCAGCACAAGAAGTTCCTACAGGACCGATCCATGAAGCCGTGGGTGCGCTAGGGGGCGTGGCCTGTTGTTGAGCGGATGCAGCGCACTCTCATACTGGAGGAGCAGCACAAGAAGTTCCTACAGGACCGATCCATGAAGCCGTGGGTGCGCTAGGGGGCGTGGCCTGTTGTTGAGCGGATGCAGGGCACTCTCATACTGGAGGAGCAGCACAAGAAGTTCCTACAGGACCGATCCATGAAGCCGTGGGTGCGCTAGGGGGCGTGGCCTGTTGTTGAGCGGATGCAGCGCACTCTCATCCTGGAGGAGCAGCACAAGAAGTTCCTACAGGACCGATCCATGAAGCCGTGGGTGCGCTAGGGGGCGTGGCCTGTTGTTGAGCGGATGCAGCGCACTCTCATCCTGGAGGAGCAGCACAAGAAGTTCCTACAGGACCGATCCATGAAGCCGTGGGTGCGCTAGGGGGCGTGGCCTGTTGTTGAGCGGATGCAGCGCACTCTCATCCTGGAGGAGCAGCACAAGAAGTTCCTACAGGACCGATCCATGAAGCCGTGGGTGCGCTAGGGGGCGTGGCCTGTTGTTGAGCGGATGCAGCGCACTCTCATCCTGGAGGAGCAGCACAAGAAGTTCCTACAGGACCGATCCATGAAGCCGTGGGTGCGCTAGGGGGCGTGGCCTGTTGTTGAGCGGATGCAGCGCACTCTCATACTGGAGGAGCAGCACAAGAAGTTCCTACAGGACCGATCCATGAAGCCGTGGGTGCGCTAGGGGGCGTGGCCTGTTGTTGAGCGGATGCAGCGCACTCTCATACTGGAGGAGCAGCACAAGAAGTTCCTACAGGACCGATCCATGAAGCCGTGGGTGCGCTAGGGGGCGTGGCCTGTTGTTGAGCGGATGCAGCGCACTCTCATCCTGGAGGAGCAGCACAAGAAGTTCCTACAGGACCGATCCATGAAGCCGTGGGTGCGCTAGGGGGCGTGGCCTGTTGTTGAGCGGATGCAGCGCACTCTCATACTGGAGGAGCAGCACAAGAAGTTCCTACAGGACCGATCCATGAAGCCGTGGGTGCGCTAGGGGGCGTGGCCTGTTGTTGAGCGGATGCAGCGCACTCTCATACTGGAGGAGCAACACAAGAAGTTCCTCCAAGACCGATCTATGAAGCCGTGGGGGCGCTAGGGGGCGTGGCCTGTTGTTGAGCGGATGCAGCGCACTCTCATACTGGAGGAGCAGCACAAGAAGTTCCTACAGGACCGATCCATGAAGCCGTGGGTGCGCTAGGGGGCGTGGCCTGTTGTTGAGCGGATGCAGCGCACTCTCATACTGGAGGAGCAGCACAAGAAGTTCCTCCAAGACCGATCCATGAAGCCGTGGGTGCGCTAGGGGGCGTGGCCTGTTGTTGAGCGGATGCAGGGCACTCTCATACTGGAGGAGCAGCACAAGAAGTTCCTACAGGACCGATCCATGAAGCCGTGGGTGCGCTAGGGGGCGTGGCCTGTTGTTGAGCGGATGCAGCGCACTCTCATACTGGAGGAGCAGAACAAGAAGTTCCTACAGGATCGATCCATGAAGCCGTGGGTGCGCTAGGGGGCGTGGCCTGTTGTTGAGCGGATGCAGCGCCCTCTCATACTGGAGGAGCAGCACAAGAAGTTCCTACAGGACCGATCCATGAAGCCGTGGGTGCGCTAGGGGGCGTGGCCTGTTGTTGAGCGGATGCAGCGCACTCTCATACTGGAGGAGCAGCACAAGAAGTTCCTACAGGACCGATCCATGAAGCCGTGGGTGCGCTAGGGGGCGTGGCCTGTTGTTGAGCGGATGCAGCGCACTCTCATACTGGAGGAGCAGCACAAGAAGTTCCTACAGGACCGATCCATGAAGCCGTGGGTGCGCTAGGGGGCGTGGCCTGTTGTTGAGCGGATGCAGCGCACTCTCATACTGGAGGAGCAGCACAAGAAGTTCCTACAGGACCGATCCATGAAGCCGTGGGTGCGCTAGGGGGCGTGGCCTGTTGTTGAGCGGATGCAGCGCACTCTCATACTGGAGGAGCAGCACAAGAAGTTCCTACAGGACAGATCCATGAAGCCGTGGGTGCGCTAGGGGGCGTGGCCTGTTGTTGAGCGGATGCAGCGCACTCTCATACTGGAGGAGCAGCACAAGAAGTTCCTACAGGACCGATCCATGAAGCCGTGGGTGCGCTAGGGGGCGTGGCCTGTTGTTGAGCGGATGCAGGGCACTCTCATACTGGAGGAGCAGCACAAGAAGTTCCTACAGGACCGATCCATGAAGCCGTGGGTGCGCTAGGGGGCGTGGCCTGTTGTTGAGCGGATGCAGCGCCCTCTCATACTGGAGGAGCAGCACAAGAAGTTCCTACAGGACCGATCCATGAAGCCGTGGGTGCGCTAGGGGGCGTGGCCTGTTGTTGAGCGGATGCAGCGCACTCTCATACTGGAAGAGCAGCACAAGAAGTTCCTACAGGACCGATCCATGAAGCCGTGGGTGCGCTAGGGGGAGTGGCCTGTTGTCACGTGTACGTGTGGGCGTGCCTTGTTGTATGTGTCCGTGTCACGTGTAGTAGAGGGCGTGGCCTCTCGGATGTGTTGTTGATTTGAGCGGTGTTCTTGTGTACTTGTTTTGATCTTGTGTATAAATAACAGTGTAATTTGTTCGGGTCACGTATGAAAAAGGTGTAATGAATTGTGTTTGTTGGTATCGGGTATAGAAATGATAGTCGAATGTTTATTGTATGGAAAGTAAAGAAAGCGAAGGAGGTAGGGATTGTTTTATATTTTGTATAGAAACTTTTGAAGAATGAGGACGTAATTTTTCAATCTGCAAGTTTAGGTTGTTAACCTGTTAATCTGTGATTCGTTGAAAATATTGTGTTCGGTTGTGTGCACTATAATCTTTGTTTGAATTGATCGGATTGGCGTATCAAGACCACATTTAATGCAAACAAATAATAAAACATTAAACATGTTACAAACATTGTTAGGGAATCATGTTTATAAAGTATGAATACATTGTTGACTTTATGTCTTTACATTTTTATGTGCTGTGATATATTTAGTTGAGATGCTGCTGTAAGTGTAAGTGGATGTTAACATAATATGTTTTGTTGATATGAATATATTGATCTCGTGTGGTGAATCATGTTAGCCTATTGATATGTTTTGATGTGCTCTGTTGATGTCTAAGATGGGGAACTGTCATTAAAAATAATTGTCATAATCTAGTCATGCAAGTGTCTTACTCATCATTACTCAACAGCGAGAAAGTACTACAGTGGATCTGCATACCAGAGTAAGCTAATGTTAATTGCCAAAAATAAAAATTATTATCAGATTTGGTCGAATTATTTTTACCGCTATTTTCTTAAGTACGATAAGTTAAATAGGGTAATGTTTCCTTGAGTGATGTTTCCTTGAGTGATGTTTCATAATGTTGTTGTTATGAATGATCATAAATTAATATATATATTTTCTTAAAATAACGGTCTTACAATCTCCTTTTAAGAAAGTTATTTGTAGCAATTAAGCTATTTGGAGGATTTCAAGGGTTTTGATTGGTTGTTGCCATGGAGAAAACAAGCTATTCGACGAATAATCAATTATTTGGACATTGTAAGACTGAACCACTGACCCTTAGTATGCTGGATCTTTCTGGTCAATCAATGTACGTTGAACAGCAGACAATCAATTGTTTTCCTCTCCATGTCCGTATTGGTTACGATTACGAATACGAGAAAGAAGTGCAATGACAACAAATAATCTTCCTTTATCTTCATCTGTCAACCACTGATCGTCTCAGATAGCATAACCACAGGCATAACGTCATTAATAGAGACGTAAAGCCACTAATGACAACAATATATTATCATCTGGAAGACTTGTTACCCACCGCTCGGCGATGCACACTGTCTCACTCAAGTGGTACCAACAAGATCGCAATTACTCAATTAAACTCTGGCTGTTTACGACGAACATGAAGGACATTTTCAACTGGATTTACAACGGATTTAAACAACCTAAACCCATCAGTATTGCGTGTTTTTTTGTTTTTAGGTATTAGTATATTGTATAGTACATCTCTAAATATAAAGGCGTTTTCAAGATTAATTAAATCATTACAAAATACGTTCCAAGCCCGCTTACTCGGACTCTTTCGCAGACAACAGAAAAGACAAATTTGACCTTTCAATAATAATATTGTGAACAAAAAAATAAATACATGTAATTTTAATTTTTTGCATCAGTCTGCAACTCAGAAAATACATTTCTCCAAACAGAGAAACACCTTTGAAGGCTTCAAGGAAACCCTCTGTGAATAAATGGTAAGTTTACAAATATTGTTGTTCCAGTTATTACAATATTAATTAGAACAATCAACTTTATTTTTACTACTTTTTTTTTTAGAACTGGGTAGTCTTTTTATTTTTAAAAATATCTCATCATATTGATTGTACTATAATTGAGTTCCAACATATTAATATTGTCATATCTACTATTCGTTAAATAAAAACTACAGGACAGTAAAATTAGTTTGAGATAAGAACCCCTCCCCCTCCCCTCCAACCCACACTGTCTTTATTTGGTCTTAAACCGGCCCTGAGTAGACTTTAGTATGTTGTAACCGGCTAAAACAGAGTTTGCTGTCACTGAGCGGAGGCAGATAAGAGATGTCCTGCTTCTAGTCGTTCCCTGGACCTTGCGGGTGTAGGAGGGTATACACAGGCCCAGGGACGCTGGCATTGTGTCGAGGGCCAGGCATGAAGGAATACTAAACCAAGGTCCAAGGTAAGCAATATTTCTTATAACTTACCTTGTTTACGTTGTCACCATTCTCTTTCTACGGTAACTAACTAGTAATATGATAGTATAATATACCTTCATTGCATATAACTATATTTTGTAGTTGCCTATGTTGGACTGTTGTAGTCTAACCTTACAGGAAGTATTTAGTAAATAATAGGTTGGTTAATACGAATATTATTTGTGATTATTATACATTATATTATGTTACACATTAAGTCAGATATGAGTGACGGGAATCGAACCCAAATCAGGCTCGCGTGGCCCACCAACTGACAAGTTCTATTTATATATATCGCAAATAAATAATATTAATTCACTGTATAAATAAGAATTCACTCTCGGCCAGTCATCTTGTAGGCGATTTGACCCAATGAAAAGGTTATCCGGTATTCGTTATTTCGCATTAGCTCTGACAAAGATCATCGTGCAGTGTTGTGTTGTTGACTGCACGAAGAAGTGACTAGTACTGTTTGTTTAACCTCGTCACGTGTCAGTATCGAGTCTGTTTCGTGACACTTGGACTGATTAGATTCTTGTTGTGAATAGAACTACAAAAAAGCAACTCGTGTGTCTGTGAAACTGGATTATCCTCAACCTTCTTGTCCAAAGATCCATCTTATTATCACTCAAGTAAGTAAACGCAGGCAGGACTGTATCGAGGTGCCCTCGGATGTTTATGTGTGTGTGTGTGGGCATTGGGCATTGGCCGGTGGACCACGCTACGCTTTCGTGTTTCCATTTTTATTTTTATTCCTGTTTTATGTTGAGTATTACCACTCCAATATTGTCTACAAATATTGCCCTGCGGTAAACATTGTAGGAAGGTTCTTCTCGCAATATGTCCTATCTTGTCCACATCTTATTAAGGGATGAATGGAGTGCCTGCAAATGCTCGAATACTCAAATCGAACATTTTGCTAGCGATTATAGAAAAGAATCTGGAAGCCCATGTGTACTACGACTTGCGCGTTACCTCCCCCCCCATGTTGAGGCTATGGGAGACGGTAACTGGCGCAAACTGGCGCCCCTTGTTGTAGCATGCCGTTGACCTACCCCGTCTACATAGTTTGTTCAGGGGTTGTTTGCAACACTCTCGGGCTAGACTCCCACGACCGGCAGCGCTCACTGGTATATTTTATCCGCGCTTTTCCTCACTCCTAAAAACGGAGTCCTATATGAACAGTTCTCGGACATTCCTTCCCGACTGTCCCAGAACCGCTCCCCCCCCCCCCCCCCCTTCAGAGTTGTTTAAGACCCATTAATACAGAACGTGCGGTTTGGTGTGGACGGAGGGAAGATTTTGGCTTTCAGTACCGGACAAAGCTTTCGTAAGATATGAACTTTTTAACAGGAGTCACAATAAATAAAAATAGTATATTGGGGGGGGGGGGGGGGGGGAGGTAACTGGAGGGTGAGGTTCTATAGTGAAGAATGGGGATTATAGTGGGAAATATGTCTTGTGTATAGCTAAGGAGTGAAACTTCTAGTGAGGCATGTGGATCATAGATGATGATACATCTATGATCTATAAAATACAATAAAATAAAATTACGATTCTTGTTGCTTTACGTCTCTATTGGGCAATCATGGTATTCGAGACGATGAAAACGAAGGACAGTTACAAAAAAAAAACGCATCTCTTATGCAGATGCTGGATTAGAACCCACGTCCCTAGGTGTTGCTAGGACCGCATGAGCCACCGCAAAGTCCTCAGTGGGTGCGGGACTTCCAGTGGGGGTGGAGTAGTTGTCTGCGGCCAAGACAGAACGCGCATGTGTCAAGCTGGAAACCGCAAACACAACAACGCTGAAATCGTACCCGGGTTGAGTCATCATGTCGTTGTTTTGTCTGCGGTGTCTGGTCAGACGCACGTGGACTCTTAACGCGCGCACAAGTACGCATCTGCCTGCATATAGGTACATTGTCTCCTGCACAGTTGGTGAGTTATTGTAACACTAGTTTTCTTTAATGATAAGTTTGGCATTTACAAAAGTTATCACGTATTCTTTTTAATTGTCTGATGATAGTTGTTTCTAGGAAAGTAATAAAAACAATAGATAGGTAGCGTTCGGTGAAGGGTATACTTTGACTATTAAAATTGCGCAAAATTAACATTTTTTAGTAATATCTTGGAGGTGTAACACAAAATGAAAAAGTGGTTACTATAACTATCAGTTTCATAAGACTGGATTACAAAAGTGTCAAATTTTGTTTATCCTTGTACGGTTGTTATTTTTGTTGCGAATAATTAAAGAATTCATAATTTATTGGATTGAAATACGATAACCATAATGTTTGCACTATTTTTAATTTTTTTAAATCTTGTTCATGTTAGTTGGTAACCACGTTTTTAATATTGGCTGCGTTTTTAAAAACCTTTGATTTTGTACAATAGAAACTCGTTCTAGAATGTTCAATGAGAAAATGACCCCTACGAATACGCACACATTAACACTAACGAAGGATATACTATATTTAGTGCTAACATGTTATTTTGCTAATTAACATCACACGTATTTTTCAAATTGCAATTTACAACTACTTCACTGAGATTTGTTAAAATGATCATTTGTAGCTTCTTGCTTCTACTTAGTCACTGTACGTAAGCTACTACCTTGTTCCACGCCCTACTATATCCAGAAACGAATCCAGCATAAAAAAAAGACTATTGTAAATAATTATTTGCCGATTTCGATGTTTTCATCTAATTCTATAAAGGCTTCAATTCCTGGTAGATATTTTTGCGAATCCCACACTAGCCGATTGGCATTGATGTTTTTAGATTGTCTTTTTACAACTATTCATAATAAGTTACATCAGGACCAGTGGAGACAGAAAGTTATTGTTTAATGAAGAAGGTCATACAGATAACCTTTTCCGTTATTAGATAATGTTTATACAGAATAGTTAATTATTATTTGGAGATGGTGATTTTATATTTAGGTTCATTGTTTTAATGCTATCACTACAAGCGCAGAGAGTCCAAAGTAGAGATCAAATCATTACACATAACAATGAAATAAAAATACTTATGTTCAATGTTTTCGCTTGATTAGGCTGTGAAAAATCTTCTTACCCAGCTTTGAGATTCGTTTTGAATTTAGTTTCTTGAGGTATTTTTATTTAATGCTTTCGATGTATTTTATTTGTTCGCAATTGGCCTGTAGCATTGTCTTTCAATGTGCCTCAACAACACCCAATCATTATCTCAACCGAATTCTGCGCAAGGAACAAAAGAGCATTCTTCGGTATTCTTCAACATTCTATTATAATTTTTTGTAATTTGTAAATTATGTGGGGGGGGGGGGGGGGGGAAGCGCTCTTTTCCGCCTGAGTCCACCACCCCTGATTCTGACGTAAACTAGCACAGAGTGGTTGAGAATAAGTTCTCAATGAATGAGAGTTTGTGAGAGTAGTCGAGTTAAACTGCGTTTCATAACATTTTCTTGCGTGTCTGACTATTTAGATCAGTTGCTAAATAACAACGAATTAGTTCAAGGCCTGAATGGGTTTTCTATACTCGTGCAGCCACTTACTTATAGATATAAACATATTGCACCTAAGGGATGACTTTGTTTAGTGAGTTTTAAAATACTGGTACTAAGGCGCCCCCCCCCCCCCCACCACCACCACCACCACCACGCACAGTTTTACAGGTCAGTTTGTACTTTGTTTACACATATAAAACAACAAATGCGCCAGTTATTTGTCATGCTGAACGAAGCGTGGGTGGTGACCCGCTTTAGTCACGCGTGTTCGTGTTATATTTTAATGATCATTGACTGTGATAACTATAACACAAATATTGTGGCTAGTTGGTCTAGTGGGGTTTTTCCTGCTTTGAATGCAGAAAGTCCAGGGTTTGATTTCCGGTTCGGGCTGGATTTTTTTAAACTTTAGAACTTGAATGGAACGGTGACTTTGGAGTCGGCATAGCAACAAAGTCCATAACAAATTGTGTAAATGTTCCCCACTGAAAATCACTTCTTGTAACTGAGTGCGTAGACTATAAATACACATTTATTTTATTTTATCATTTTCTTTTTCTCTTTTGTTCTCAATTTCCTCCTTACTTGATATTTTAATTAATTTTTATGTAACCTCTCTTTTTCTACTTCTCTCCCTCCGCTTTTACTATTTTCCTGGGGCCGTTGCGACCCTCTTACACCCAAGGCGAACAGCTGTGATGAAGGCCGCAGAGTAGGTGTGTGACGTCACTCCATTGCTCTAGATGTGGTCAACCTCTCACTCTCACTCACGCCTTCATATCGAACAAGGTTTCAATCTGTTCCACCTTCGAGACATATTCTTGAAATTTTTTGTTATTTTTCTAAAGGAGAGTTCTAGTTATTATTTATATTTTTCCTGGTATCGTTTGATTTGATGAACTAAAATAATTATACTTATTAAAAAACGGAAACTTAGTAGAACAGGTACATTATATGTGTTATTAAAAATATAGGACTATACACTGTTCCTTGTCAATTAAAATTATTATAATAAAGCGTCGTTTTATAATCATTTTAATTGACAAGGAACAGTGTATAGTTCTAAAATAATTATAAAATAATAAATTTCGGGCTAATTTGTCGCACTCGTGGCTGTATAGGTTCTTGTTCTTGTCTCTTTTGTTCTATGTTGCTATAATTGTTACCAATTTCGTAGAGCGGTTTGTTCGCCGTCATTGTCAACGAATTGTGAATTATGCGCCCAACTAAATACGTTTTTGAAGGGGTTGTTATTGGACAGACAATCAGACATATACAGCGCATATTATCGGCGGGGCAATCAGACTCTTATTGTCACTTTAGGTTTCTAAGTTTCTAATCACTTTCAAGAAAGTTAGGAAGAAACAGTCGGTGCTCCACGAAATCTACCACATCAATGGCATCGTTTGATTTGTTTGCATTAATGGAATCAATAAATCAAAATATGAGATAATAATTTTCGGGCTATTTTGACGCAGTTGTTATAATTCCCGTTGCTATTCGATGTTGGTGTTTCGATGTTTACTCCACCCCAGGATTATCAATGACGGAAAAAAATTGTATTTTGTTAGTATAATTCATAGCTCATATTCACGAGGATGAAGTGAACTCTGAAATCATCAACCGCGGTAAAATAGCCCTAAAACACCATCTCATCGGCGGGTCATTTCATTTCAATTGCTTTTCAGAAGTGTGTTTTTTTTTCAATTATTATGAGCTATTATGTTCCGGTTTTGCTCATCGTGGATGGCTAAGATATCCGGTATCCCCTGGGCACTCACCGACCCTGGTACGGGGGTAACCTGACCCCGGGTCATATGACACCATCTGCCTTCACAATAGCCAGGTCTCACCACGCGTGTTATCTATTCAATTACCTGGCGGCGTCGTCGTCGCTCTTTCCTTGTTGCACGACGCCGTCCAAAGATATGAATATATACTACAATACACATACGGTCATACCTACACTAATAAACTCAATGGTCATACCAGCCCAACCCGTCACTGCTCTCGCTCGGATACAGCAGAATAAACATTTTTTGTATTTAAAGTATTATTGGGAACTTCTAATCTAAACACATACACAGACAAATGTATGAATATATGAATAATAAATTACTTTTTATTTTTCAAAATAAAGATTAATTAATTCATATATGTTTGCATGTCCTAACGTAAATTACTAAAGCTTCATTAACGTGACTTTTATAATCACATGCTTAATTTTCGACTTCTCTAGTTCTTACCATCAATACTTTTGAAACAGATCCATTAGGGATAATTTACGGCCTTGGGTTGGATACCTAGAAATGTTTAACACAGCGGGCGTGACTAATGAGGCTTGTGCCCTCTATGCTTAACGAATGTTTGAAAGAACTCCAGGAATCTGTTAATTTTCGTCGAAACAGAGTCCATAGAAGATAAGGATCTGTGGTCGGCATGAGACTAGTTTCGTTGGCAATCGTATTATGTAGTTTTTGCAACGTTATTATAAAATAGTCATATAAATAAGTTAATTAGGAAGTTTAACAGTGATCAAAGATTTAGGTGAATGGGTATTAAAACCGCCCAAAATTAATGATTTTTTATTATATCATGAAAATGCTTATAAATATTAAAAAAGTAATTCTAATCCTGTCTTTGGGTTTGTATCAGCTATACAATGGATTTAAAAACATTCACAGTTTGTTACTGTTAAGATTGTTATTTTGTTTGTAATTTGATAATTAATAATTACCAAAGAAATAATTAGTAACGATCGTAAAAATATTTGTTTCGGTTTACTTTTTAAACCCATTATGTAACTGATTCAAAACCCAGCAGGATCAGAATCACTTTTTCAATATTTGGAAGCGTTCTTAAGATATAATAAAAAACATTTATTTTGCGCGGCACTTCCCGACGCGTTTGTTCTGAGACGGTGGTAGAAGCGAGCGCTACCTGGGACCACAACCCCTGTTACAGTGTGTGTGTAATTGAGTTGTTGTTCTGAAAGAAACCCAACACAAATAAAACGTGTACGAACAAGAGCGTGACGCATACGGAACCGAAGAATGTTTGTCAGGATGTGACTGTTTCGATGAGTTTCATTCGTGACGAGCTACGTCCACCCATAGTATGGTTTATTTTTAGAGTGTTGTGGTTCATTCAAAGAAATAAATAATAATAGGCATATTAGTCACTACGTGCTTCTGGTAACGTGCGTGGGGCAAACTACGTTATTCCTTATTGTTCCATCTTGTACGCGTTATGTACAGAAAACATCTCCTGAACTTTGTCGTACAATCCATACCATGCACAATGGCACGTGAATCATATATTGTTGTCTTATATCAGTGTTCAGTATCAGTTTAGTATTTTACTATATATTCGACAGCTTGGTCATAATATGACGTCAGCCGAATAAGATCCTCGCTGGGGTTGTCATAAAGGAATCCAACAGTCATAAGGTTAGGGGATTGTAGAGGGCGTAGGGCATTGGTGGGCGTTTAGAAGGCAAATAGCCCATAGGGCCGGAAAGAATGGAGAATAAGTGAGAAAGTAGAAAGAGGAAAAGAGAAGGCCACCTGAGATGATCAAGGAATGAGAAATAATATGCGCGAGAGCCCTCTTTGCAGGCATCAGTCACCACGAGGAAGGACCTACCTCGACCAGCTATATCATTTAATTTAAACTATGAACTAAAAGGAGACAAACATAACAATACATTTTTGGGAAATCCAAAGCGAGTGTTATTGACTTCGTACGCTGTTATTTTTGTTTTCGATTAGCAATGATATTATATTATCGTGAACGGACAAGCGGAATGTGTTTACTGAAATGATTTTCTTAAAATGATTTAATTTCTTCATTAGATAACAATGGTTGGAATTGTATCGTGGGCGTTACGGTGGATGATGGACATTTTTGAAAATATTTCTGCGCAGAGATGTGCTCACTATAAACGCTACAATATGCTAACTATTCTCAATTTCCTGCTGTTTAAACAAATATTAATAGCAATGGTTTAACCAAAGATTAGTTTAACTATACACACAATCTGCGGAATTTTGATCAATTTTCCTCAAGGGAAAAGGGATTTGTTAATTTTTGTTCACTTTTCAGTAAACATTCCAAATATACGCATTAAAACAGAAACAAAATATTGTTGTAAATGTGCGGATTCTATATTTTGAGAACTCAATAATTAATTGATGAGTTTAAAATTGTATTATTTGTTTTTTAAACACAATGAGAGCCAGAGGTTAAGAAAGCATGGTCCATACAGAGTCTTGGTGCCCAAGTTAGTCACTGGTACCGAACATTATTTTATGAAAGTATTGTCTGCCCTAAAAGAATTCGACTTCAAAAGAAAAAATGTGAAATCTGACTTCGAAGTAAAATGTTGCGTGGCAAATAACTACCTTGAGATAAACAAACGCAACCAAACATTTACGCGACTCTTTATTCGAAAGGACGTTTAGCAAGTTTTGTGAAAATGTATAAGCCAGTAGAAGTGTTTTATATGAAGGTGCTACGTGATTTGTTTACACATCCATATAAATTTACTTATTTATAGACAAAATATATTTTTGGACGCAATATTGTTTTTTCAAATTACTGTAGTTCATCGAAACTAATTCTCGAACCAAAAGGAGATAGGTGATTGCCTGGCCTTTATAAATTTATTGATATGATGATTAAAAAAAAAAGTTGTGACAGAACTTGTGATAGTTTTCACTTTTCAGTGTAAAAATAATGTCCATCCTCTGACACTAGCTGGGTACATGTGTGCAAAATATAACAAACGCTGAAGTTAAAAATAAAAACCGTTTTATAATATTAATTTCGGTCTCATTCTCCAATGTGTACAGATTTCGGTGTTTGGTGTTGATTCAATTTTGTCATTTTGTGAAACAATCATTTCCACACATTTCGTAGTAAGTATAATCGTCATTCGCGAATTTTATTTGTCTCTACGCGTCAACCATGTATGTAAGTAAACGTCCATCATCTTCAATCAGTCACATTCTCGAGCTGTATAACTGCCTTAATAGACGCGATTGTTCTATAAACGTACAGTCGTGTGCACACAACCTAGGCCTCGCTCCCGTACACTTCTTTCAATCGTCTCGCTAGCCACACTGCATAGCAACTTCGAGTTGTTTAGCCCAACAATCTTTTTCCGTTTTCTGATTGGTCTGTTGGTGTTTTCTAATCGTTTGTGATTAGTTAACGACCGTGATGATCAGTGGTTGCATCATCGGCCTAGGCCTAGGCCTACGCGTGGTCGACGATGGCTGGGACCCAAATCAAGCCCAACTTCCCTTTCAAACCTTGACACACGCGCAACACCATTACCACCACTTTACAAGTCTTCAACACGGTTCATTTATTAGGATTTAAGAAAATTAAAATATGAATTGGATATTCCATCGCGTTAAAGTACGTAATAATAAGGAAGTATACTATGATTTTTTGTACTAATAGATAAGGATATTTGATATTGGATTGTTGTATGATATTGTTCATCACCGTACCATATTGAACAATGAATTTCTGCACTAATTACTTTTGATACTCGAATTTTTTCTCCTATCGATACAAAGATTTGATTTTGGTACGGGTTTTCTATCAATGACAAAAAAGTCATACATCAAAATTTATCACAGACAATTATTTTCCACAATCAAGGTGCTCAGATCTGTACAAATGTATTTCACAACGTTTAATTTAGCACTGAAAACTTAGTACACACTTAATTCGCATAAAATGACCAGTGACATTAATATCATATTGTTATATCCTCAAAAAAAGCTTGTTTTTAAATAGCATCTTTCGTTCAGCCAAGTTTCATAAATAATTGAGAAATCCGTCCAGCATCGACATAACCACTATTCTTGAAATATTAAATCGGTATTTTAAAGCATTATTATTATTTGGTGTACACTGAAGTTTACCCCTATTATTAGTAACAGGGTCGGAGAAGAATATTAATAATTTGCTGGCAGTTGGTTTCTAATGCCTGCTCATTGAGTGACTCCACGCGTTGGGTATTCCTTAATTGCTGTCCGATACGACCCACACCGACCAATGACCATCATGGGTGAGGGATCTCCTCAGAAAGGGAAAAATATTCTTATTTTCTTATCAATTATTGAACTTTGTTCACTAGAAGCGAACAATGGAATTCTGCCAAGTATCATTAAAAATGGTATAATCAGATTAAGTATTATTAACCTACAATATAAACAATAACATATTTAATCATTGGCTAATGATAATGTGAATGTAAACAAGAGATCCCTCCTTAAGCTTGTTATATAAGTTTGGAATTGTGACTGGTGAGGTTCCAAGGTCCATTCGAAGATATTGGAAAAAAGAATCGTTATCTCCAAAACATTTGGGCTGTATTAGAATTTGTGGTCTACCAATAAAGAAAATAACAAGCAGTAAAAATAAAAATAAAGTAAAAACGAACAAAGAGAAATATAAATATTTTATAAAAATAATGCACAACAAGTAGGTACACGAAATTCTGAATGCGCGACGATAAGTTTGTCACCGGTTTCGGTTGTTACAAGAACGCGATGACCCAATCACCGTTTTGCATTCACCTTCAGTAACGACCAAAACCGGTGACATAACCGTATCGTCGCCCATTCAGAATCGCCCTAAACTTTGGAATGGTCTAATGGCTATCCAAGAATTCATAGTCGGCCCCTACACCTATAGGAGCGCCCATTGTTACCAAGGTAACAGCTGTTTCCATGTTATTTCCCATAAAAAAACAAACCCATAGCAACAATGAGTGCCCTTAGGTGCAGGGGCCGACTATGAATTCCAATAGTGCTTAGATAGCCAATGGCACGACCGTTCGTTTACTGCTTTGCACAGCTCAACAGTCAACATACGCTAGTCGGCTAGTAGCAGAATGTAGATACATCATGGTTCCGATCAAGGTCTACTTGATCGCCGCTCGCCGCGGTAAGGGTGCTGGCGATAAAGTAGACCTTGGCTCCGATTACTGCAATGCGTCTACCTTTTGGTACTATAGCCGACTAGCGTATGTTGAGCTGAACAAAGCAGTAGATAAATAACCGCAACCACTAGATCTGTACCTTATAATTATTATACACTCAACGCTATTACAAACCAAAACTACAAATCATACTGCAATAACTAGGAATAATATGTCAGACCAACACAATACAATGTATTGTGTACCGAATGTATTAAAAACCATTAAACCTTATTTGACTGCAGATTTTATAGAACATCTAGAGATGGGATAGTATTTTTCAGTACTGTCGTATACACATAAACAGATTTAAATACAATCTTAAATCATATAATTTCAATGTAAAATTTTAACACATTTCAATGTAACGCAAAACTTTTTTTGGCTTCTCTTTTATAGTGTTTTGAGTTACTCCTATCTCCCCCATTAAGATTTGCAAAGGTCCGTTGGTCCGCACTATGTTACATGACATCGAAGAAAACCAGTGGTCCACACTCAAATATTGTGACTGTGAGTTCACGGAAGGTTAAAAATAACACATATATTATATAACAGTATAATAACAACTTGAGATTCTATATTCGTGAACTCAGTCCAATGTTTGACACTATACTTGACAGTTCTTTACAAACTCATGCATTCAATCTCTCTCGCCAACTGTATAAAACAACTGTTGTGGTTTGCAGACGAGACAAGACGACCGATTGTGACTCGTGTGTTGTGGCCAGTGGTCGAGGGGAGGGGATATAAAACGTGGCTATCTTCTCATCTCGATCCAGTCCTCACTGCACTTGCAGCTTGCGTCGGGCCTGTGACGAGCGTCGAGAGGATTGCCAGCAGGGATCTTGTTTGGCGGTACGTAGGTCATACACGTGTCATGAGTCAGTGCACTTGTCTTGTGACACATAGCACGCAGGTAGCAACATGTGGCACATAGACAACATTGCATAACAATAGACAGTCATAATACACAACACGCATAGTACGCATGTGGCAACACAAGACACATAGCAACACTAGGCACATAGCACGCAGATAACAGCACTAGGCACATAGACACACAACATTGCATAACAATAGACAGTCATAATACACAACACACATAGCACGCAGGTAGCAATATGTGGCACATAGACACACAACATTGCATAACAATAGACAGTCATAATACACAACACACATAGCACGCAGGTAGCAACACAAGGCACTTAGACAGACAACATTGCATAACAATAGACAGTCATAATACACAACACACATAGCACGCAGGTAGCAACACAAGGCACTTAGACAGACAACATTGCATAACAATAGACAGTCATAATACACAACACACATAGCACGCAGGTAGCAACACAAGGCACTTAGACAGACAACATTACATAACAATAGACAGTCATAATACACAACACACATAGCACGCAGGTAGCAACACAAGGCACTTAGACAGACAACATTGCATAACAATAGACAGTCATAATACACACACGCATAGCAACACTAGGCACATACACAGACAACGTTGCATAACAATAGACAGTCATAATACACACACGCATAGCACACTAGACACATACACAACACACATAGCAACACTAGGCACATAGCACGCAGATAGCAGCACTGGGATAGCAGCACATAGGCACACAACATTACATAACAATATACTGTCATAATATTAATACACAACACGCATAGCACACTAGACACATACACAACACGCATAGCAAATCTAGACGTATGCAAGCATACAGAGTAACCGATAGAGGTGGCTCAGCGGTAAGACGCGACACTCTAATTCGGGAGGTCGCCGGTTCGATTCCGGCCACCGGCAGACCTGACTGAAGGTTTTTTCTGAGGTTTTCCTCAGTCGTTAAGGCGAATGCTGGGACCGAGTCATACTATCAGCCCTCGGACATTCCTTCCCAACTATCCAAACTCCCTAATAACCTAGTTAGTCACCAGAAGAGGTGCACATCAAGTAAAGCTGGTGCGCATCCAACGGGTATTTCTACGAATTTTAATAATAATTTATTATTATTATTATTATTATTATTTTTATTATTATGCAGAGTATCACACATAAATAACACGCATAGCAACATTAGGCACATAGAATCCATAGCAACACTAGATGTAAACATACATGGCATGCATATAGCAACACCAGTTAGAATACACACAACATGCATAGCAACAATAGACGAAGTATAAATTGTCATGCTAGACGGTAGTATGACAATCAGTTTTAAATCTGAAGAGGGCATCATATTATTGAAGCACCTGGACCACAAACCACATAAACCCAAAGTTATTTTGAATCATAAAAGTACATTTTAAAATTAAAAAAACAAATCATTAAAGGTGATGGAAAATGTACATCTATTGGCTAGACTGGGATGAGGCTCGTAAGAAAGGGCCCATGGGACACACAGGGGGTCCAAGCGGAAATCGCGCCCAGTCCGCCTCTGCTTTCATTGTACAACTCGTGTACTTGATCTTCTTATGTCCATTCCACAGTATGTCTATCCATCAACATCAGCTGACCATCTCATTATCTTATTTAATAGGATAGAATTAGCAAAACGCTTGGCTCAATTTGTATGGACATACGCCTTCGTGTTACTTAAGTTGTCCCAACCCAACTTAAGTAGCCTATTCTCATACTAACGAAATATAGCTGAGTCAAATTCCAACCAACTTAATTTTCTATACACTTCTCTATAGTTCCTACCATCTAATTGAAACAGATACTTAGGAATCATTAGCGACCTTCGGTTGGCTACTTGGAAAAATTAGGGGCAAGACCAATGAGGTTTGTTCTACGGTTACGAATGTATGACAGAACGCCGAAAATCTGTTGATTTTCGTTGAATGTACGTGTATGAAAGAGTTGTAGATAAGGATCTGAGCTGATGTCGGTATGCAACTACTTAAGGCTGGTCCACACAGATTTTTAAGACATACGATTTAAGGTTTAACGCGTAGTCGTAAAGTTGGATCATAGGAAACACGTACTGGCGTTCATACAAAGTTTTAGTTTTAAGACGTTGTTTTCATTGTTGTTTTTAAAACAACGTCTTAAAACCTTATGGATTATGTCTTCAAAATCTGTGTGGACCAGCCTTTAGTATAGAAACTAGAGAAGTAGAAAATTAAGTTGGTACTATTGGACACGGCTATTTCGTATAAGAATGGGTAACTTTACTGCCACCATTATTTAACCGAAGCAGCCCTTGTTACAGGAGGCAGGATGCTGTGCTAGTTCCCATTATTTTACCGAAGCAGCCCTTGTTACAGGAGGCAGGATGCTGTGCTGGTTCTCATTATTTAACCGAAGCAGCCCTTGTTACAGGAGGCAGAATGCTGTGCTGGTTCCTGCTGCTCTCCAGCCTCGTCCTGTCGAGCTCCATGCCAGGAGCCGGCGCCGCAGCCACATCCTTCAGGATGTGCGGAGTCCACCTGGCCGACTTCCTCGGGCTCGTCTGCCAGGATCTTGGCTACAATGATCCGTACGCGACGAGTACCATTCGAACCAAGCGTGAGTTTTCCATGTCTGATCGTATCGTTTAGGTCTAGGAAGTAGAATTATACCATCGCTACTCTCGAGACGAATTTTTTAAGGATAAGATCGGTAACATTTTTAATAAATCTTCAGTCCAGTCTTGCTATGGGCTTTGCCTAGAGGTTCCTAGAATTATACTTTTCAATAATAGTATAATATGATTTCTCATCTTGGTAATCTTGTACAAATGTATCTTTAGTTTCAATATAATTCGAATCTAACATACCATATCGATTTGCCTGGTTACTTACTATATGACTGTATGTGTGGGTCAAATCAATAAATAATATATATATATCATTTATAACTGATATAAAGATACATTGGATCAATAGTTAGTGGAGAAAGGACTGTGGAAATAGTCCATTTAGGGAAGCTATACCCACATTTAAAATACTGACAATTAACCTAATGGACATTGAAAGAATGAATTCACAATCCTGCATATCCAAACTTTCATAAATGTATTCAATTATCCATGCTACAGAAACCACGAGAGAAGAACTCCATATTATAGGAAGAAGTTTTCCCTACAAACCTCCCTATTTATGTTTCAATTCCACCAGAATTTCACCCGACGGTATACCATGGACTTCAATAATACATTTCCCAAATTGCGAAGCCTTTGCCACTCTTATTGAACATTATGATATAAACGATGTTCAATTAAAAATAAAAAGTATCTTGGTAAAAATTGTTGGGTGACGGGAATTGAACCCAAGAGGTCCCTCATCAGCGACTGCTAAGCGTGTCATTTGATGTTTTAACGAAATTAAAGTTCTAGATTAACTCTTGTGAACTAATATCTCTAGAATGAAAATTTATTGCAACACTGTTTTTCTTTACAGGAAGCGTGGGTATCGTTGACGAGTGCTGTAGGCGGGCATGCTCGTTGCAAGTATGGAGGTCGTACTGTGCCCAGCCTGATAGGTACAGTATAAGACGTCATCACTAGTATGTTGGGACGTTTAGTTAAGTGAGAGCTACAAATTATTAATACCCTGATGTATGTCTTTCGAGGAGATGCGGAATAGGGGTGGAGAATTGAGATATGTTGCTGGCAACCCCAATCCAATACCCAATACCCGAGTGCAACAGCTCCAGCGTTGCCATTGCCAATACATTTTCAATGAATCACTCATTAGTCATTAGTATATTACTTTCTTTTCTTGGGAACACATCCAGTAATATTATTTATATACTTTATTCAAAATATGACCTAGCCTGTTTCGAACAGGAATGAAGACTGAACTGAAAAAAGATAGCGCTTCCCTTTAAAATATCAATAAATGTTGAATGACAATGACGTGTTTTTACGTACATACACACACTATACAATAGATGGTAGTTTTAAATTGTGTTTTACTAGGCTAAGCCTAGACCTAGCCTAGACGGTCTTATAGTGAGTTCACAAGCCCTTACGCCGGCGTATTGCGTGAAGTGTTTAGCCAATCGGGATAAGTAATGCCTTTGGCCAGGCTGGCACGCAAAAATGTCTACATATTGTATCAGAATTAAATTGGCCTCACTTCAAAGTTCTAATGCATTTTCCATGTATTAAGAGAATTTTGGGTACGAAAATTTCGCCTTTGTCGGGGTTATGATCCAAACAAATCCACGGTTATATTATTACACTTAAGGCAAATTGTGCCCCGCAAAACATTACAATAGTTCAAAAGCTAGCCTATGATAAAATGTATGATACAATTTAACTGGGCCTATTTTTAGAATTTGGCACCCATACATGGACAAGGTAAATTTAATAGGTTGTAAATAATGGCGCTCAAGCTCAAAAAGGTTCGCCATCCCTGCCTTACGTGACTCCTCCCATTTTCGAATGGAATACAATCATATCTATTGGCTATTCGTCTTACTCTGGGTATTTCTTATGCCAGCGTAAATGCTTGTGAACGCAGCATTATTAGCCATAGTTATTTTCCCCCCAATATTCTGTTTGTGTCCAGAATGGTGACTTACAACACTTTCTCTAATACCCGATTTGTTCCCGCGCAGTTCCTCCCCCATCTCGACAGCAGACAACAGCAACGCCATCGCCGACAGCGAAGAGGGAAGGCTGCGAACCCAAGGGCGAGATCTCTTACGCAGACTCCAGGCGCAGGTCAGAGGTCAAGGTCAAAGTCACCGACCCAGGCCCAACAGGTGCTCTTGTCGCAAAGATCGCAAGGTGGAGGGGTTACTCGTTGCTAATCGTCTTGTCTGTGTTTGCTTTGCCTTGAATGTCTTTGCATGTCTGGAAGTTCACCGGCCCAGGCCCAACAGGTGCTCTTGTCGCAAAGATCGCAAGGTGGAGGGGTTACTCGTTGCTTATCGTCTTGTCTGTCTGTTTGCTTTGCCTTGAATGTCTTTGCATGTCTGGAAGTTCACCAACCCAGGCTCAACAGGTGCCCTTGTCGCAAAGATCGCAAGATGGAGGGGTTACTCGTTGCTTATCGTCTTGCCTGTCTGTTTGCTTTGCCTTGAAAGTCTCTGCATGTCTGGAAGTTCACCAGCCTAGGCCCAACAGGTGCTCTTGTCGCAAAGATCGCAAGGGTTACTCGTTGCTTATCGCCTTGTCTGTCTGTTTGCTTTGCCTTGAAAGTCTCTGCATGTCTGGAAGTTCACCAGCCCAGGCCCAACAGGTGCTCTTGTCGCAAAGATCGCAAGGGTTACTCGTTGCTTATCGTCTTGTCTGTCTGTTTGCTTTGCCTTGAATGTCTCTGCATGTCTGGAAGTTCACCAGCCTAGGCCCAACAGGTGCTCTTGTCGCAAAGATCGCAAGGGTTACTCGTTGCTTATCGTCTTGCCTGTCTGTTTGCTTTGCCTTGAAAGTCTCTGCATGTCTGGAAGTTCACCAGCCCAGGCCCAACAGGTGCTCTTGTTGCAAAGATCGCAAGGGTTACTCGTTGCTTATCGTCTTGTCTGTCTGTTTGCTTTGCCTTGAATGTCTCTGCATGTCTGGAAGTTCACCAGCCTAGGCCCAACAGGTGCTCTTGTCGCAAAGATCGCAAGATGGAGGGGTTACTTGTTGCTTGTCGTCTTGTCTGTCTGTTTGCTTTGCCTTGAATGTCTCTGCATGTCTGGTGTTGTGTTCTTTGGCTTGTGCTTTGCATGTTATGCCTTTGTTTGATGCGTATACTGTGTTTTATGTTTAACCTAACCTTATACGTTCTAGGTAAGTTCTATGATTTGCTGATGGCTTCTTATTTCAAGCTTCTATTATATTTTGTTCATGCTACCTATTTTGTGTGGTGTACTGGTGAACATGTTTTACGCCTTGCATTTGCCTTCTTTTTTCATGCTTTTATTTTGTTCTGGATTGATGGGCATGTTTTATGCTTTGATTTTACCTTATTTCATGTTATATGATTGTATTCTGTATAACAGGCCTGTTTGTGAATCGTATTCAACTTCGAAAATGTTATATAATACAACGAACTGTACTTGCATTTATTATAGATATTGTAGCCTTAACTGACTTTGATGGAGTTGGGTGCCATTCTCTAGACAGTTGGTAGAGCACGGGCACAGAGATTCTCGATATTTTAATCAATAATTAATCTAAAATTACGATGGCGTCATTTAGGAAATAAAGCTAGCAATCTACAAAATATTTCATAACCAAATTTGTTGCGATTTTAATTAAGTATTATGCTTAGTACTTGTCATGATAAATAAGTTTTCTTAAAAAAAAAACTGAAATTGAATTGAAAGTTTGTTTAGTAAATGATAAATTAATATTTTCTGTTTGATAATGTTCTGGTGCCAAAGTTAGATACCTTTAATTTATGAAGTCCTCGAAATAAAGACCTTTAAAATTTTAAATGCACACTTGGCACATCAAAATTAATAGAAACAGCAAGGTTATTGGGGATTTTTCAAATAAAAACAGACTAGCCCGGCTCCAATTAATATTTTTTAGAAACATGTGATTATTTACCTTAACGTGTACGATTTGTATACTTTTTGTACGTCATAAACCAATTTTATATTCTTATTTACAGAAGTTATCGCGCCAAAAGATGAGAGCCCAAATGCTGCGCAACGACAAGCGAAGATATGAGGTTGGCACGATACCACCGTACTACGAGACAAACCAAGTGATCTCTCCAATCGAGCAGCGCGGCTTCTTTCTGAAGCAGACCTAGTCACAGATCTCAACGCGCTTCCGGCATGAACACTTCAAAGCACTCAGACGGGAAGATAAACTTGTCCTCTTTCTATATGTTTCAGTGCTTTGATCAACGTTATCAATTTATATTTATTCATGATTTGGTCGCAGTGTAAGAATGTATCCAGAAGCGAAACGAGCATTTTCTCTTTTTTTGAGCCTTCGTGCAGTTTCTATGCGAGGCCTGGCATAGTCGTACGTGTTGACGCCTAGTTTAGTGAGATAGACACGATTGCCTGGTAAAAACCTGGATCGATCTTCGTGCTTTCCAAATAAGAAATTTTATTGTTTCAACACAATGTCATATTTACGTAGAGCAATGATTTCTCTATATGTTTTAACTTACTGCACTGGTCTGACTTACAGGGTTTAAAAAACATAAATTCAATCTTTTAACAACAAGTTGATATGTGTGTTTTGTTAACCATTTGTCCGCTTCGCGCGCTAGTGTCGTCGCAGGGAAGCAGCAAGTGCCTGCTGTACGATGTTGCTACTGGATACATTGCTATACTGTGATTTGGTACAGACAGTAATATTTGAGCGGCAAATACAAATATCAACGGAGCCAATGTGTGTTTTCATGTTTTATAAACTCGCACTAGAGGATAACGAACATTTGTAGAATCAAGCTATTTTGCGTATCATTCATGGTAATCTATGTTAGACCGCCTTCGGAGTCTTGCCCTAAAATCTAATTTTATTTGTACATTGTCTCCTCCCAGTGAATGTTGCCATGAGTGAATACGAAAATAATTGTGTATTCAGAAAAATTGAAAAAACCTTTCAAGGTAGTATACATGATATAATATATTTTACATTATTTGACTATAAACTTAAAAAATTTGAAACGTATAATATAGGATACGATAAAACAATCAACTGAAAATTACCCATTGTTTTTAAGAAATACATACGCACTATTAGTGTGTTTCAAATTATGTGACAAAATCTAACAATGTATAAAGATACGATTAATTATGTATGTATAACAGCGATTGCGAACAGGAGCATACTCAAAGATTCACCCCACCCCAAGAAACCAAACTTGGCAGTAATTTCCTACTCCCCCCCCCCCCCCCCCCCAACCCTCCCATCTTCTGGCTGAGCCCCCGACTATGGGTTAATGTGCACGAGGTGTCATACTACGGTACTACCAAATAAGTTCCTTTTTCTCTGCGTGTGCCTGTGTCTTGTGATTTTGTTAGAAGTCGGCATTTAGACGTTTTATGAGCATGTTATTATAAGCTGCAATCTTCTTTGTGTGTGACACAAGCCTCGTCTGTATTTAACATTATTTTCATTCATGTACGTTGATATATTAGTAATATTTTAAATTGAATAAACAATGTACTGTGTCACTGTGATTGATAGCTAAATGAGGATAGTACGGAGCCCCCTCGCTAAAGTCGTTCCACAGCAAACTTGTGGATGCTGACGTCATAGGTGAGTGAGTCATTGACCAACCAAATGTCAGCATTTGAAAAGCCATCCGCTGATTGGATTTAACTCACTCATCTATGACGTAAGCATTCCAAAGGTTGTTGTGGAACCACTATCTTCTCCCATTCATCTGTGTGATCAAATGCCAACACTGTAATCCCAGCCCCACTGATAATCACTTATATTAGTGAAAGTATTAGCATTTGAAACATATGTAAAATCTATTACCTATTTCGTGAAACTATTTACTGCATCTTAATATGGCAAAGTGGTCAACAAAACCTAGCTTAATTGTTATTACCCTGGGCCAGGACTCACAAGAGATCCTAATACCGTTCCGGGTCACAACTGTAACTTTCCAATAATATGGTTAAAAATTGTTCTACTATATGGGCCTGGATTTATAAGGGGTCCAAGTTATACACTGGTCTTACAGTCAAGACCAGGAACAGATTTAAGACCTCCAGCTTAGGCCTAAGGCCCGGTTTTCCAATCAGTCATTAACGGGGCCGTTAGCTGACGGTCCGTTATCTGCAAGGGGTGTTTGGGTTACAGATTACGGACCATCAGCTAACGGCCCCGTTAATGACCCGTTAACCGATTGTAAAACCGGGCCTAAGTTAGAGTTTGAGATGTTGCATTGAATAAACTGGACCTAAATACCGATCCCTTGTGCAAGGACTGGTATTTGAAAATAATTTGAAAAATTAACATCATGATATATTTATACATTTAGAGACATGTATCGACTTTCTATTGCTATCAATTCATATTATGATTTATTATTATTATATACATATACACTTACATATACATATACATTTACATAATTATTATTATTATATGAATTATACAATGTTTTTATTTACATAAAGAATGCGAACCTTATTTAAAATCTATCGTTTGTAGGTGCACACGCTAGGGTAGTCAATACTTATATAAGACCTAGTAATTGGACTGTACACTGTTCCTTGTCACATATAAAAACAATTTAAAAACGCAATATTATATGTGACAAGGAACAGTGTACAGTCCAATTACTAGGTCTTATATAACGTTTTACCTGTTCTTCTGTTTCCGTTTTAATTAGTCAATACTTGTTAGTGTTCTCTAATCGTCTTCATCACTGCACGCATACCGCAAGTCGCAGGTCCGTCCCTTCCTACAGCACAACTCCCACACTCTGAACGAGTCTATTTGTGCCTCTGACTGTGACCGCTCGGCTAGAAATCTGTTTGTATTCCTGATGTCCTCCAGTGATCTCCACCTGGCAGGCAGGCCAGGTAGGTCGTCTGTAAACACCAACACAATGTTATAGTTCACACAACCTTCATGCAGACCAACTCCCATACTCTGAACGAGTCTATCTGTGACCGTACGGCTATATGGACTAATTTCTTAATTTTGAAATGGCACGGAAATGTTGCTTTGAAGGTTTAATTAAGTAAATAAAGTTTTCTGTGTCACAAAAGTAAATAGCCAGACAGCTGAAACAAGCAGAAATAAGCAGAGAAGGGGCAGGCTTATCTAAACCCCGCCAAATCTCAAATTCAACTGGGCATCAAGAGCTGTGAGTAAACATGTCAACATAAAATACTTACACTTTCACATTTCTTGACATATATTTTTGCCAAAATAGTATCTTATAATACTATTTTTTGTATCAGAACACTTGACACTTAAAAGTTATGTGCAGTGTTAGTTTTGAAAATCCCCCCCTCCTTCATTCGATGTCTAAACTCCCGGGATTTGCAATAGCACCCCCGGGGACAAAACTCTGAATTCAACACTGGCATTGAACAAACCAGCCATCATTGCCGTACCACTATGGTAAAAAAGAAGAAGTGTTATGTGAACGCATATATGTGGTTTGTATGTTTCAACTTTGAAAATCACAAATTCTTTAAAAATCTACGTAGCTGGAGACGTCACAGATGAGTCAGGCTTGGCCAACCAAATGTAAGAATTAGTGAAAGCCGCCCGCTGATTGGCTCCGACACGCCCATCTGTGACGTCCCCAGCCCCAAAATTGCTATGGAGCGACTTTATTATTTTACACGGTATTTGGCTCAATCTTAAACAAATCCTCCATGTACCTGGGCTAGTGGTGATGAGCACGTCGGGCGGGAGTGAGTGTCTGCTGGAGTCGGGATCCTTACGGCGCAAGCGCGGAGGATTGTGAACAACACCACACATCCGCATTATCTCCGCCATAAGCTTCTGTTTGCACTTGCTCCTCGAAAGCACAAACACGTTGTTCTCTTCATCGCCTACGTATTGCCCGTTGACAAGTAGAAAAAGCGCCCCCAACGCCATCTGAAACTCACAAGTCGTTTGATCCAAGGCCTGCTTGATCTCCACCGAGCGGAGTCTTGGACGTTCGACGAGCTGCCGCTAGAGGGAGACACCGTTTCAGCACTCCCACCGTTTGACCATGGATTTATAATAGTACCTTCGGTCTACATGGTTTGCCCATGGATTTATAATATAACTCCAGGGTTTGACCGTGGTTTGACCAACCTATGTTTGACCCACAGCCTTCTCGACGGGTCAATCCCGTTCGAGAAGGCTGTGGTTTGACCATTGCCAGTGTCAGTTTCATTTTTCTGTGTGTCCAAAGTACCATGATTATTAATGCCTCGGTATATTTTGCATTTTTTAATATTGTATACCGGTATTTAGTGTCAATTTAAAATTGTATTCCATAGCGTAAGTGTCATGGCTGGCGTATTTCAATTAGTATCGAATATGGCTACATGTTTGCCTATCTATGGTACTACAATTCAAATATATCCATCTATTTAATGTCTCTCCTATTCAACTATAAAACTGATAGGACATACTCAAACACTATAACTAAAATCACATTCTTCTCGGTTATACACATACATTTCCTCGTCTCTGTAGGTCCCATCAATATTTATAAGTCATCCTCATAATATATAATAATATTAAATATTGCACCGTTCCAGGTTATTTCAATTGAACAATATGCTATTTCTTCATCATATGGTTAGGCTACACAACATAGAACGCCTTATCAAATACCATAATAATAATAGCTTCATTACTGCTACGGTATTTGGCCTTATGTTATTGAAGACTCAATCTAACTATAGGCAGCGCTGCTAAGCAAACTCCTTAATCTGCGCCATTGATGATTTAACAATAAAACAACAATAAACAATAATTGGAAGCTCAGTTCCTCCTTAATTATAATAGTTTATTTCCTTGCATCCACAATTCACATTATGATGCGTGGCCATTATGATAGCTTTTTTAGCTTCTGAACTGATCAACCTGTCAAAAGTAAGTTAGGCCTACTCACCATCATTGTTAAACTCTGCATGGTCTCCATGTTGTAAGCTTCACTGGCTTCACTCAATTACCTGCCCGCCCGAGTCTCGTTTATATAGGAATGTAGAAAACAATTTGCTGTGGTCTATTAGCAAACTCGAATACGTATGACCACTGTTTTAAAGACCTAATAAATGATACGGCAGGTATTGTTTAGTCGCTAGCATTCCAAGCATTTCAAGCATTCGGCACGAGGCAGCAACTAGCCACACACAGACCAGACTCTGTGGAAATCTCGCTTTTCTTCCCTTTATCAATGATTTCCAAACGGTATTGTTTCGATATTCCTCACTGGTTTTAATCGTTTCTGGGAAAAGAACGCTGACTCCTGACCCTCTGACTTCATTTTAAAACAAACCAACAACAACATATTTTCTTATCTTCGTATTTATGGTGAAAGTCTTCGAGAAAATCATTTCTAAAAATGCCAAAATATAACTTTCGGTTATGTTGGGCAAATTGCATCATTTGTGTGTAATTTTCCGCATTCTTGGTGATTGGTACAAAGAAACAAGAAATAGGGAAATAACATGTGCGAAAATAGTCGTGATGTCTGTCGTATCACATTCAGGTCCCCTTTGTCGAGTCAAACAACATTTCACTCGCCTGTCCGAGGCAGAGTTGACCTACGATCCTGGGAAATGGGGTGGGGGGGGGGGGGGCATATTTCTGGAAAACGTTTGTCAACACTGCCGTAGTATTATGGTTATAGCGTTGAGAGAGAAATAGCATAGTCGATAAAGAAGTTACTCCGTAGGGGAGAACTCCTGTATCAAATAATCGCGTTCGTTATCGTTAATCTGAGATTACATCAGCTCACTATATAACACACAAAAATACACACCCTAAAAGCGCTCTTTTATATTTCAACTTGGCATTGAAAAGAAAAAGATTTTGCAATTTCATTTAAAATAGAAGCATTTTGAAAAGTGCTTCTATATTTCAAATGAAATGGAAAAATCTTGTTCTTCTGAATGGTCGGTTTAGACGTCATGCACTTTTCTAATGTCAAACAACTTCAGGTGGAGAAAGGGGTAAAACGAAAAAAGCTCTTTGGAATCGATTGTTTGAAATCATAACGAAGCACACTTAGGTTGGAATTCATAGTCGGCCCCTACACCTAGGGGCGCCCATTGTTACCAAGGTAACAATTGTTTGCATGTTATTTCCCATAAACAAAACAAATCCATAGCAACAATGGGTGCCCCTAGGTGTAGGGGCCGACTATGAATTCCAACCTAAGCAGTTAGGAGCATAGAACACACACTTTTTACGGTTTACACACTTTCCTAAGATTTAACATTTAATATTTTATTTTCCTAACTGTTTTACTTACGATCGCTACCATTGGCCGGATTTATAAAACACCGCCTCTCATTGGCTGGTCTTAGAATTTTAGGTATAAGAGCTAACGTTGTTATGGTTTCTTTAAATCTTAAATCCTAGGAAAGTGTGTAAACGCCATAATGCTTTTGGCTTGATTTGATTTTGTTAACCCTTAAATCTTAAAAATGTGTAAACCGTTATACACTTTGTTCATACACTACATTTCTATGTGACTGTGTTCCTTAACTTTGGTATGCTGCAAGGTCTACTTGATCTCCGCCTGGCGGAGGCTCGTCGAACTCCGCTAGGCAGAGATCAAGTAGACCTTGGTATGCTGTTCACATAAGGGCCGGTTTCACCAGCATGGACTTATGTCGAGTTCAGCTTGAACCTGAATGTTACCAATTTGACAAAAAAAATAACTTGTACCTATTTCATTTCTCACATATCTCGCATTTTTGTTGTTTTGGATACTTAAGTATTGTCACTGCATGTTTATTGTTTACAGAGAGATGGAAATAATTTCTCACAATGCCACTTATTGCCTTTTGTAATACCATGAAGTTTAAAATAATCCATGTAAAGATTGGTATACATGTTTGTTTACTCATGGTACAGATGTATTTTGATGTAAAAATGACTAAACAAAAACTGCAAATGCATTGTTGGACAGAACCCTCGATGCCCACCGTTCAGATTTGTGATGTTAATCTCCAAAGCAGTTCTGTCACTGCCCTCTGTACGTACTATGCACAAGCAGAGTACAAGTTATCCAGAAGGCAATGGCTAAACAATTGACTGTACATATCTTTGACATTTATTACCAATCTGAGAAAATCTTTCTTCAATATCCTTCATATTTGCCATTAACAGGATACAATTGCATGCAAATGGGATTTAAATGTGTGTCTTGTTTCAGATCATTACTGAAACTATCTGTAAATCGACGTTTTAAGCAACACATTATCAATAAAACATTTCACTCTTCATGCAGTGGATTTTTCAGTTAAAAGTTGGTGTTAGTGACGTTCAACTGAACTTGGCCAAAGTTGATCTTGGTGAAACCGGCCCTAACTCATTACGCCGAGATCACAGACGCCCTCTTGACACAGTAATTCACATTTACTGCAGTCATGGCTGAACAGGCATAGCAGTGCCAAGCAATGACTTTGAAGTAAACTGCAGTTAAAAGTTAGTTAGTAGGTAGTTAGGCCGTTAACTGAGTCAATATACATTGCAAAGACAACTTCAGTGACATACTTACTTTCAGTCAATAGCCCTAATGTGAACGGGGTTTAAGGAAACTTTACCATGGCTAAAAAAATAACGAATTAACGACTTTTGAGTCTCAATAATATTATACTGATCACTATTAGATGTCAATAATATTAAAAATCTGTGTGCATAATAATGTGAACGACATAATGGTTTTAGCATTGTTAAGTATTAATGGAGTGATCCGACTATTACTAAACAACCCCCCATATAGGGTGTATGGCGGCCATACTGGAGGCTGTTCATTGTTAACATGTTTCAGCTGACGTTTGGTCGGGGCCGTTACTAGGGTATAAAAACCATCCGGGTATGATTGGGAAAAGTACAATTGAGGATCTGGCCCCCCCCCCCCCCCCCCCTCCCCAGCCAATGCGGCCCCATTAATTTTGTTGATTCTTATAGTGTGACTGGAGTTGTGATTGTGAACGAGTTTTAGGTATGTTTTTTATAACATTTGTTACTGGTGACTATAGTGTGATATTAACGGTGGTAAGCAATTCAAAATGGTCTACTCCCTATTCTTACCCGGGTATTCACCCGGGTTACCAATCCCTAGTTACGACCCTGCGTTCGGTTGAAGTTCAAAATGTTCTCTAACTTTTTGCTAATAGTAGAAACTAAAAAGCAACATAAATAAGCCCTCTTATTTCGGCCACTCTTTTTTGTGGTTTACAATGGCACACATAATCATTTTGTAGAGTTATTATACGTGTTCAAACCCTCATATTTACCCGTAAACATATTCGTCTTCTGTTGACAGCTAAAATGTCAACATACATTCGCAAAGATAATGAAACTTGAAATAGAAGAATAGAACTATAGGAGGCCGTCAAAATAGCCACTGTGACGTCACGTATTAATACTCCCTATTGCAGTGGCGTACCCAGGAATTGGGAAAGGGGGGGTTTTCAGAGGGGAGCCGAAACATAATTGGGGTTCCGGGGGGAGGGGGGGGGGGGGGGGGGGGGGGGGGGGGGCGAAAAAATTCTCGTCAAGGTCATTTTAGTGCAAATCTGTGCGTTTTACAGCGGCCAACTGAAACATGATTACTCAGTTTCTGGCAACACATTTTTTCCTTAGCACCGCTAATAAAAGGAACCTCAATCAATAATTTGCATATTTTTCGTATTGCTTTTGCTTTTAATAATTACAACAATATACAATAATTATAAAGTAAAACATCTAACTGTATATTAAAATACTGTCTTTTGATACTGTCTGTCTATTAAAATGAAAACGGTAATTTTCCATGTTTCCTTTGCAAAAGGGGGGGGGGGGGTTGTCCCCCCCCTCCCCCCCGTGTATACGCCACTGCCCTATTGAGACATTGACCGACCAACAATCATAATGAGACACCTATAGGAAGTATTTATGTGTCGTCACAACTTCCATTGTGGATAACAACAAAATGTGTGTGGACATTTTACGCTGTCAGTAGATTTTGATTGATTATTTGGGCTTAACGTCTCATATTTTTGCAACGAGGCTAATCGAGACAATGAGTGGGTGATATATGAAGATGAAATAGGTGGCTGTTTGGAGGAAAGGGGCCAATAGGACGGCGGGGTGGAAAGGGGAAGGGGGAGGAAAGGGGATTGGGGTGTGAACTGCACTTCGTCTGACTTCTCCTCCTCGACCAGTCCGGCTAGGGTGACCCTACCAGAAGCATACGCTTCCGCCGGCATAGCTCTCGGGATCATCAAAGCACACAAACCTGCCCACCACGATAAGGTAGCAGTCCCTGGGCTGTAAGTAGAAGACGAATTTGTTTACCACCCACAGTATACGAGAGTTTTACTTTTAATACATCCCCAACATTCAGTTTATGAAAGCGATTATCTGAGCCAATGTAAACCACAAAAAGATTGGCCGAGACAAGAGATTTTCTATATGTTGCTTTTTGCGAACTAGCTTGGAGAACAGTAGGACCAACCAAACCCAATGTGAAACATTTCAACAATGATTTGCCAGTTGAACGTAAAGAAACATGACGTTTTGGCACACAATAGGCCGCCATGCGCACTACTGAATACATAATATGGCCGCCATGCGCACTAACATGGCCGCCATGCGCACTACTGAATACACAACATGGCCGCCATGCGCACTACTGAATACATAATATGGCCGCCATGCGCACTACTGAATACACAACATGGCCACCATGCGCACTACTGAATACATAATATTGGGCGACAGATTGTCCATTGGCCACAGCCCTGCGGAACCCCTGATTTTGTGTTTTAAAATCGCTTTAAAGTGTCATAAAGTAATACACTAATGCACGACCTGCTATCTCCTAGAGAAATAAGTGCTCTTTTTATCAGTTTGTTTTTTGTTCCAATAAATACTTTCGATTTTCAAATGTTGTTATTTAAATGGAAAGGATGACGGTATTTGGGTTTTACGTCCCATATTTTTTAAACTAATAAATAATAAACCAACTAACTAACTAACTACTTTTGGCTAATCAAGACGATGAGTGGGATGCAATAATAGATAAAGATGTCAGTAGGCAAGAGGCAAGTAGGAGGGCGGGGAAGAAAAGTGAAAGGGGAGGAAAAGGGATAGTAGGATGTGGACTCCATTTCGTCTGGCTTCTCCCCTTCGATCTGTCCGGCTAGGGTGGCCCTACCAGAAGCATCCGCTTCCGCCGGCATAGCTCTCGGGATTACCAAAGCACACAAACCTGCCCACCACGATAAGGTAGTAGTTCCTGGGCAGGTTAAATAGAAAGGCATGTTGAAACAATACATAAATAAGAACATTTGAAAAACGGAAACATATATTGCAATTTGGAACAAAGAAACATTCATATGAAATATTGGAGTCGGCTCCTGAGCCTTAGGAGTCGGGTAGGAGTCGACTCCTCGAACGTCAAAAAGATAAAGTATAACCGATTAATTTTAACCAATGTTACAATGCAACACCCTCGGCGGGCTGCGTGTGTTCCAGGCGGGAGCAAAAAAAAGTGATCTGGCAGTAAAGTACAATTCTTTATTGTTTTTTTATTACTGATACGTAATATTAGGCGAATATTGGAGGGAAAGGGAAACAGAAAAGGAAACAGACCGCCAATACATGATACACTTACACACAGCAACCGACGTTTGAAGGAGTCGACTCCTAGGAAATGGAGTCGGGTACAAGAGGAGTCGGGTAGGAGTCGGTTACCCGAGTACCCGATGTCATCACTACTAAATTTTGTAGGAGAGTTTACAGAAATTGATTACAGAAATCGGTAGCACCACAGAGTAGGTTTACACAGCCTTAATGTGTACATATTACCCCTACCGCACGCCACTGATCGCACTGATACACCTATTGGTGCAACGTGAAATGGCTGTACATTGTGGGCGAAGGGGGAACTCTCAGATCACTAAATAGCTTCTCAATTAGGCCTAGTTAGGCTCAATAATGTTGAAGAGCGTCGGTGCTCGAGTCGTTGTCAACACTGCGTAGAATACCTCGGCAGTTGGTGTAAACGTTCCGTGTGTAACTTGGTGGGCGAGCTACCGTCATGGCAGGTATGTTGTTTACATCTCACAGTGTACAAGTTGTAGATGTACTCGTGACAGATACACTGAGGAGCGTTGATGTGTGGTCAGGCACTTCCTGGATGTCCTGCATGTCCTTATCCACCTACCCTGCGGAACACAACATTTCTCTCTGTTAATTGTCACAAGATAAAACAATCTCCTAGGGAATTTAGTGCATTTTGTTATGAATGCAGTTTCTATGTTGTTGCAAAAACACATAAATACGCAAATGTTTGAAAAACGGCAATATTCCTGAGAACAAAGGAACATTATTAAAAAAGAGCGCTAATTATCTAGGATACGTAATATTTTGTTTTACTATGTGACAATTATTGCAAAATTGGCAGTTCCGCTGCGATGGGACGTACAGCCTTCTTGGAGTAGAATCAAATACCTGTTGTTACTATTGACATTTTACACTATATAATTATCTACAGACAAATTTATCCGTCATAGAAGTTGCTGACATTGCTTCATGCACACAGTGCAAAATGATCTGTCCACTTATTTCGTTATACTGGGGAAAAACCTACACTTGTGGAATTTTATCATTTTTGTTTCATTTGTCTGCGTAGAATTTTTGTTTAAATAATTGGTTCTTCCCAGCAACCGATTCTTATTTGTAGGCCCTACTGGATCTGAATCATAGCCTCTTTTCACGCCGTCTCCTGTTTACATCAGTCGCCTCCATACATAGGTTTCCTCGTCACATAACTGGTTCGTTATAATATCCATTGATTCAGCTGCATGTTCACGAGTGGAAAATGTAAATATACTTCGATGCTTCTTATGAATGATACAATGTTTGTTTATTGCTTCATTCTTCGAATTTCATCATTTTTGTTTAATTTGTCTGCGTAGAATTTTTGTTTACATAACTGGTTCTTCCTAGCAACCGATTCTTACTTGTAGGCCCTACTGGATCTGAATCATAGCCTCTTTTCACGCCGTCTCCTGTTTACATCAGTCGCCTTACATAGGTTTCCTCGTCACATAACTGGTTCGTTATATCCATTGATTCAGGTGTTCACGAGTGGAAAATGTAAATATACTTCGATGCTTCTTATGAATGATACA
Source organism: Isoperla grammatica (assembly GCA_945910005.1). NCBI lineage: Eukaryota > Metazoa > Arthropoda > Insecta > Plecoptera > Perlodidae > Isoperla > Isoperla grammatica. The sequence goes on from OX246739.1 coordinate 34,326,689, forward strand.
ATGTTTGTTTATTGCTTCATTCTTCGAATTTCATCATTTTTGTTTAATTTGTCTGCGTAGAATTTTTGTTTACATAACTGGTTCTTCCTAGCAACCGATTCTTACTTGTAGGCCCTACTGGATCTGAATCATAGCCTCTTTTCACGTCGTCTCCTGTTTACATCAGTCGCCTCCATACATAGGTTTCCTCGTCACATAACTGGTTCGTTATATCCATTGATTCAGCTACATGTTCACGAGTGGAAAATGTAAATATACTTTGAGACCTTCTTATGAATGATACAATGTTTGTTTATTGCCTCGAAGAACGTTGCTTACATTATTCTAGTAGTGTTATTAACCAGACTTTCTCGTTACAGCGTAAACATTCACCGTCTTCACATGACGTCACATCGGCCATATTGAAGGCCACTTAATAATATTGTTTACGGGAAATGTGAGAGTTTGAACTTGTATATCTCCTGATCAAGTTTACGGAAATGATTGTGTGCTATTGTAAAGAACAAAAAGAGTGGCCGAAATAAGAGGTTGTTTTCCAGTAATAATGTAGCAAGCCAAACTTGGAGAACATATTTTGAACTTCAACCAAATGCCAGCTGAAACATAGTAACAATGATATAGTAATCACGTCATGCCATTGTGGCCTCCAGGCCTTAATTTAACCACCAGTACTTAACTTACCTTAATTTAATTTAACCACCAGTATTTAATATAAATGTGGGCAGAATGTGATTTACGCAGATTTACTAAGATGTTTTGATCATGTTATAATATGATGCTCTAATCTGGAGGTAGGAGTACGATTTCACCATCGTCAATCCTTACTCACGTTTTCTGCGCATCGATCCCTCTCCAAACTATACCCATTACTTGCTAGGTCCAAATTAATCTAACTTAGTTTTGTTCATATTCGATTTCCATGGTTTCAAGTTTCAACAATCATTACATACCGACCGGTACAAAAAGAATTGTATCTTCTTGCAAGCGCCATGTTTGTTGGGAGCAAATCTCCAATTAGCGGCTATTCTCGGGAAGATTAAAGTTGTTGAAACGATGACATAGGCCTATATATAAACACTTTTTATTAATTATAATTAATAAAAAGTGTTTGTATATATCGTCACGACGTGACCTAATACTGAAAACGTGACGGCATTGCCTGTAAGTTAGTATGACTCATAGAAGGAGAGTGGCAATGCTGCCAGTGAGCACCAACACCTACAATACAAGGTGACAGCGCGTACAAGGAAGGAGGGGAACGGGGAACGAAACACTATTGCCTATTCAATGCAAATGTGTGACCTACAGTATTTTCCATACTTCTTTTGATGTTTAATTTTACAACACTGAGTAGGTTGAAATGGGAACTACACTACTTTAGCTATGGGACGGTGTGAATGAGCAAAAACTAACTACCGTGTATTTCCTTCACGAGCATATTCCTGTACACATACTGGCACTCTATACTCGTATAGTCATGAATAACATAACGTAATTCTAGAACTGAGTTATTCCTAGAAGCACAGTCATCTGCTTTGAGTAAACACTGTCTAATGATATGATGCACCCTTGCACTCAATAAGAGGAAGCATCTGTCTTTTCTATTGCGCGTGAATCATTCATTACTTTCCTTCGCTAATGCAGAACACGCAAAGGGGCAAAGCGTTGCGAAACATCGACCTTTCAATCTCGCCGGACATTCTCAGAAAACATGAGAATTCATGGGACTATTTACTGTTTACGTACTGTTTACTATGTAGGCCTACTGATTATTATATTTGACCCGGTGAGACACATTTTTACCAATAAGTCAACACACATCGGAAGAGAAGGGATAAGTTTTCTGTTTACACGTATGTGTGTGGGTGAGGGGGGGGGGGGGGATTTAATTAATAGAAGAAAAATAATTACTATCCAAATGGTCTATTGTTCTATTATGTTCCGGTATTCACTGTTATCACAAACATTCACACCGCTACCATTAAGGTATGTCCCATGGCCGTGGCCGCTCAATTAACAGGCTTCTTTATGAAACATGAATTACTCCAAGTTGAAAATTTAGTATCTGTACGGGTCGGGACGGGGGTGCTGTGACCTTATTCTACCCTCTCCTCAACTCGATTGAGCCACACATATACATATACATGCACCCCTTGGGTGCACTGTCTATAATGCAGATTTATTTCATGAATGATGATTGGCTTACATATACACCTACAGTCAAACAAACACAACATGCAGATATTGGACACACTCGTGCGTTGCCAGGAGGGAGGGGGGCAAGGGACTTTACTTAAATTAAGTTCTTCCTGAATTTAAGAAACAAAAATTAAAATTTTAGCCGTGTTTCATTCAATTCAATTCCCAAATGCGGGTAAAAAGTGTACAAAAATAAAAATCGCGGGCTAACTGGATCGCTTACGGCCCTCAGACCTCCCTTACATCTGGACAAGGTGGGGGTGGGAAGGGGGGGGGTGGCGAGGAAGTGCACTTGTCTACACTGAATTCCAGGCAAAAATTTAAAATTGACCTGTTTTTCCGGTAAAAACGTGAAACAAATATCTACTGGGCTAATTGGAGGGCTTTCGCCCCCCAGACCCCCTTCCTTACACCTGAAGGGACCCCCCCCCCCCCCGAGAAATATCGTGTCGACGCCCATGCCCACACTATTATGTCTACCTCTCTTGCACCGCTGACTCCACGCGTGGCCGCTCGTCTGCGACCTTGGAACGCGTAAGACGGGCGTGGTGTAGTCTACACATAGCCACTCGCTCAGGCCTAATAATGGCACACAAACATTCCCACGTTACAGCAACGTTCTTACAAAAACAACTCGTCGGCGAAAAAATCAATGAATAATTACAATATGACGTCACACGCGACTAGACCATCTGATGTCAACAGTATTCTCGAAGATGTTCGTGAGTTTGCATTCCGCGCCTTGGCTCAAAAGTGCAAGGATACTCCGACTCGACGCGTCCTTGCAACAACATAAATCATCGTGATAGTAATAACACAGCTTCCGGCATTCTCTGCCGCATCTTACTCACTCTCAGCTCACCCATCCATAAATAACTGTTGAACGGAAATCTATCGCCTATCGACTCCGCGGGCGTATCATCGGCATTGTTACTCTGAATTAATATGCCCATCACGTTCTAATAACGTGTTAGAACTCAACATCAACAGTGCTCCAAGATTTACGTGTATTGTATATTCATACATTCAACGTCAGCGCGTGTGCGAATCTCCAAGGTTCGGTTCGGTTCGGTTGCATTGAAGTTTCTTGCTTTAGTCTCTCTACGACGGCCACACCACGATGAAGGTTCTGGCTGTGCTTGTGGTCGCGCTTAGTGTGATGGATGCGGTAACGGACGCTAATAGTTATGTGTACACCTTCGACGAGCTGTTGTGGCACATGATTGACCGGGGCTTTAAAAACAAGTTGTCTGGAGACTTTGTCGAACGCGTCCTCAACATCTACGCGTTGACGTCGGATGCGGTTGAGAACGAGGAGTGCAGGAGTGATAGTGAGACGTTGAAGGGGGCGGTCAAGACAAATTCGGGATGGGCGCTTCGCAGTGAGTGTTTTGTGTACTTTACAGTGTTGTTAAAGCTACTTTTTAAAAGTAGCACTGTTACAGCTACAGCTACTTGATCTTTGAAAGTAACTTGGCTACTTTTCAGCTACTGTAATTTATAAGTAGCTCGCTACTTGTACAGCTACTCAAAAAAAGTAGTGGCGCTACTTTACAGCTACTTTAATTTGTTATAAGGACCAGGAGTACCTACTATTTAATCATTTCTTTGAAAATCTAGGCTTTCTTACCAATGATCATTTTTATGTTTATGAAAATAATGTTATCATCAACAACTTAGAAGCCACAAATATATGTCTATAAGAGGTTTTATATTTTATATTGCATTGCAAAATTGCAAAAATAGAGTAGTGGCGATTTTTCGCTACAAACACTCGTATATAGTAGCAATTGCTCCTCGCTACTTTACCGCATTTTCAAATATATAGCGCGCTACCAGTCTCGCTACCAAAAAAAGTAACATGCTACAAGTAGCGCGCTACTTATCAACACTGGTACTATACTACCTAGGACGCTTATGAGTATTCTTATTCTATTATTATTATTATTATTGTTGGTGGTGATGTTCAACGACAACGACGTACTCGACAGCTTAGGTCATACGTATTCCGAATCAGCAGTGGCGATTTTAGGCCTAGGCGCAATAGGCGCGCGCCTAGGGCCCCTCGCTCTAGGGGGCCCCAAAATAAATGAAAACGCAAGAAAAATGGTAGAGAAACGAAAATTTCTGATAACATGCTTGATTATTTATCTCAGTTAGTTGTTAGTTAGCTAAAACGCTCGTTTTCAACACTGTGAAGAGTAAAGAGCTATTTAAGAAACTTTTTGGGGCAAGAGCGACTTGAGAATCTTGCAAAACTATGCTGTCTTCCAATGAGTGTCAGAGACTCAACTTTAAACCTTGTCACTTTAATAATCAAATTGACAGTTTTGCCAATGCGAAGTGTAGGAAGAAGTGATTGTGAGGTGACACAGTATAAAAATATGTTTGTTGAATTGAATTTGAATAGCAAGGGCACAAAATTTCTCAGCGCCTAGGGCCCCAAATAATCTGAACGCGCTTCTGCGAATCAGGTCCGTGTACATCGCGGGGTCGTCATAAGTAGAGTCCAGCAAGGGAGAGCAGGGCCAAGTGGGAGGAATAATCTTCAGTGGGACAGAGGGGGCGGAGCGGGAATGGGACAGAGTCACCTTTCGTATCTTCGTACGACTAGCAGAGTCACTCTCGCTCGACCTATTTTTATTCTAGATATTAATTATTTGGTAGCGTCAATTAGGAGCTGGTAATTGATTGACCGTCGTTTCAGACGAACTTGTAAGTGTTTTTTTTCACATTAATAAATTTGCAACCTTTAATGAAATCAATTAAAACATTATCATCGTCACGAAATGTGCCTAGCGTATATAAAACAGGTTATTGAATTGCAATGAAAGCTGTTATACGATTAAGCATGGTATTTTTATGAATAGGTGCAAAGCGTAAGTCGCTATTGACTACAAGCCAGATTGTTAAAAAGCATATGTGATCCTCTTTGAAATAAATACTAAAAATACCCGCCATCTGCAATAATGCAATGTTCTTTGCTACATTTTCCATTGCCGCGTTGCAAAAGTGGGTACAACGTAGCCTACCAGCACAGATAACAAATTACTTACGTAGTTAATTTGTTATCTGTGCTACCGGTAAATTAAGCGAATTGCTCAACTCAACACGTGGCGCAAATAACAAAGATGTTGACGCGCAGCAACTCATTCAACACATACCTCATATTTTATTGTCCCATTAATGTGGGATACGTATGATCTAATAAATTGTGGTTTTGTTTTGTTACTTAACCACTCTGCGCTGATTTAATTTGGGTATTTTTTGCTTCAAAATTATTAATTGGAGGTAATTTTCTAAAATGAAGCAAATTGCACGTTTTGTTATTTGCGCATTTTTCTAGGCTCTACGCAAGTATTTTTTTTTTTTTATATAAAAGTCCGGGCTGGGCCCTTTTGAGATTAGAGCAGATGGAGAAATGGGAAACGAATACAGGTCTACTTGCCGGGCGGACAAAGTTGGTTTTCCTGATTACACCTTTACTACTACAACTATACCCACTATCACCAGCGCCGCTACCAGCACTATTTCACCCCCCATCACAATTATCAATTATACCCCCCATGAACCGCTAATAAAACCACCCCCCACGACTAATATTACTACTACCACTACAAAATACTACAACCCCCCCCCCCCCCCCCAAGACTAGTACTAAGAAAACGCTATGTGTGGGACGCGTTGATAAGCGAGCACATCCGGCCACGAACTTTATGCGAAAAGTTCTCAAAGCCATCGTCATTGTTCAATGTAAGTGATAAAGATAAAAGTGTAAAAACATTGCAAAATGTTTTTAATTTCTAAAGCTATTATTCTTCCCGACATTGTTGAATACTGTGCAATGTGCGTCCTAAGAATTTTCGTTGACATTTCGTATAGTGTTTTCTACACGGTCCGCGACCGTTACTAACACTTATTGACAGCAATAGAAAAATAACTTATGGCTGTAATACGAATGAGATCGCATTAATATTAATATTCGTGACCGCACAAAAAATTACTATCATTTAGCTACCTTACATTTTGCCGTGTATGTGTTACAGGAAAATATTTTCGAGTAACGTTTGTGTAACTTTGCCAATACTTATTAGATCGCCTAAAAATGAACATATTCATGACCGGACAACTATTTATAAAAATATGGCTATCTCCCATTTTGCCGCCATTTTGTTCCAGAAAAATATTTTTCAGTAACTATTGTGTTTGTGAAACTTTGTAACTTTTCGACAGAATGGCCACAAAACAACACACATTCAATCCACATCGAAGCTTGTAGATGGTCCAAATTTTAACTTGATCGGACTTTCTGTTCGACCGCTATCGCGTGACATAAAAAACAAAACCAAAAACAGAACGAGTGCCATAAGAGTACAATGGGGACGCTCGGTTCACCCCCATGACTACTACTGTCTACTACCACATTTCGAACCCAATGCTAGCACGCTTTTGTCTGCCTCCAGTGCTGGACGCGAGCTCCAAGGTCCCATCGGGCCTCCTGACAGGCAACGTTATCAACTTGGGCAACTACGACGAGTGCCTGAAGGTCGAGTACGTCCGGGACTCGAACCCCGGCACCTTCATGGGTCAGCACTGTCTCGTGGACATGGATGTCTGGCCGGACACCGGGACGGCCAACTTCACCACCTTGAACGCTAACGTGAGTATATCTGCAGGTGAAGCTGTTCAGAGTAATCTTAGTGATGCTTTCGGTTCTCGTTTTGATCCTGAATGAAGGGTTTTCCAAGGTTTTCCTCAGTCGCAACTCACAAGCCGAATGCTGGGTTTGAGCCCTCGGACGTTCAATCCCAACTATTCGAAATACCACAATACACATTTAGGCATTTGAAATGGGACATCAAAATTGAACCTGGGCAGCTTTCGTACGAAAATAAAATTATTATTATTATTATTATTAATATTATTATTATTATTATCATAATTATTATTATTATTATTATTATTATTATTATTATTATTATTATTATTATTATTATTATTATTATTATTATTATTATGATTGTTATTATTATTATTATTATTATTATTATTATTATTATTATTATTATTATTATTATTATTATTATTATTATTATTATAATAAATAATACTTTATTTAAACAATATATAAAATAATAATTTACACGTAAATACACGAATGATTCGTGCCCAGCTAGCGAGCCCCAATTTCAAATATCCATCGATGATTTGCCAATACCTTGGCGACCTATGACGCCAGTAGCATAAAGTTGATTTGGAACCTCTTTGGTTACATTTGTGTTTCATAAAATTGTAATCTTTGTTCGATATCGTTTTGAAAATTAAAGGCAAATACTACACAAATTCCATGTATATGTTCTAAAATTCTAGAACTAATTTTAAGAACTACTGTTTCAACAAGACAAATCTATGATCACACCTTAAAGAGTTACAAGCGTTTAAAGTCTCGACCCGTCAGTGTGTGACGTCATCGCATAACGTAAATGTTTTCAGGACGGCTTCCTTGGCGAGTTCACCTTCCTGCTTGGCTCGAGATGGTCCGTGTGCATCCCCTCTTCCTGCTCGCCTGGTGACCTTCAGGCGCACCTGCGCAGTGTGCTCAAGGATATGATCGGCAACATCAATTTGAAAGTGGATGACGACAAGTGTAGAAGTAGGGCGCACCCGTCGGTGCTGACATCTGCTGACTGGTTCGCTATGTGAGTGTCCTACCCTGACTTTGCTGACGGCTCAGAGTACTTTCAATGGGTTGTTTATGCGCGCTGTTTCACTCAAATCAGTTCTTCCGTTTCCGGAACCCAATAGTGTGATATACATTACTGTATCTCTATTAGTTTCCAAACGTAACTGGTTTCATACAGACCTTAGATCTTTACTAACAGCACCTTTCATGCACGCTGTTTTAAAGAAATACAAGAGATTCCTCGTGTTCTTGCATGTATTCGTATAAACACAGTTTTGCACTTAGAAGAATGCACAAGTTTCATTAGTGACGCTCGCAGTGTTAGCAATTTACGTTTATTCAACCCAAGAGTGTAAATTATCCCTAATAGACGTGTTTGAACTATACTCGCCGCACAAGATCTTCGGTAATGCTTCCGTCACGGGTGGGTGAGCGGCAGCCAACCAGCGACCGTGGCTAATTCAGATACCTGCTCGGGTTGGCCGAGACCGTAAACACGTCAATGATTGATGACGAAAGCATTACCGAGGTTGTTTTACGAGACCTATAGATGGTAAGTATTTGGTAGCCATTGAAATCACAATGCAAAAGGTCAGCTGTTTCAAAATTTTTGTAGGCGTACTACCTTTGATTCGTTAGTTTGATTTGAGGATCAACACACGTATAGTTGTCCTAAGACTACCTTACACATGCTTTCGTCACAGGCGACGGGTTCGTAGCCAATCAGCGATCGGTAGTTGCGCGGGAGTGTCTCGGGCGGTTCGCTGGGTTGGCTATGGGTGTCTCGCCTGTGACATATGGCATATGTAAAGTAATCTTGGGCCAAGTATACTGATCTATTTACACACGCATACTCCACCTCTCTCTCTCTCTCTCTTTTTCTCTTTCTGTCTCAATGGCCTTAACCCCGCCATAAATAATTAATCAATTAATCTCTTAAGCCTTTTCAGAGGTTATTACCATCTATAATAATTACAGGTTTATGATAAAATAGAGCTCTTTTTTTGTATAATAACTGCTTACTTATAATGTGAATGTCATTTTTCTATATTCCCGTTTTTATTTTATTTTTGTGCCCTTGTTTTTGGTTTCAGTGGCTTGTTCGCATTCTTTGGCGTTTTAGTTCTTCTCAGCACAATCTATGACGTCATTCACAAGATATCGGGTGAGGTCTTATAAATTATTGTTTTAGACTACTTTATATTAAGTTTAATGGTTGTTGTGTCTCTACTGGAAGGTAGTAACTTTATTCAAAATGAACCACAATAATTGTATGAAGGTAATCTTTGATACAAAAGGAAGTAACGTTGAGATTAAATTAAATAACACATGTTTATCATAATTGCTAAAAACATCAAGTATATTACTTCAATCAAATAAACACGCAGATACTATTTATATGGAATTGTCCGTTAATCGGTTGTGAAACCACAACTGAGATGTCCAATGTGGATCAGATAAATCACCCCCGTGACCTTACAACTATGTGTTGTTTGTTGCGCCCCCCCATGCCCCCACTGTTGTTGGGGATGTCGTAGCACATTTTGGCACTGCCTCCCTTTCCTCCTCTCAAGAGTCGCCACTGGCCTTGCTTTATATATCAATGAATGTACATCCCTTGCGTATGTCTGACTTGCCCACAACACAACCAACATATTATTATAAGGTGGTGTCGTCATGGATTATGTAATAATGTGACAACTACCAACCTCTAGTTACATCGTGTTCTCTGCCACTTGTATTGTAAACACAATTTACTTTAGAAACTCAATGGTAACTACTGTTAGCGCGTCTGTTGGCTGGCGTTGTCTAGGCGCATTCCAATCGAGACTGGTACACTGCATATAAGCGTACAATAACAAGCAGGTACTGAGAAATCCCGCGGCGAGTACCGTTGAAATAGACCGCGTAAGCGATCGTATCTTTTGAGTTATCTGTTTTTGTTCTACACACTGAATGGATTCTCAGGTGTTAACCATTGTTTCTGTTCCAGCCTCCAGGTCGGCCCTTTTGGTCTCCTTCTCCGCCTACACCAACGGTTGCAAGTTACTGACTCTCTCACCAGATAGAGACGGTTTACAGGCGCTGCACGGTATACGCACACTTTCCATGATGTGGGTTGTGATTGGTCACACGTACGACCAAATGTTGGACAGCCCTGCCATCAATTCCGGTCCTGCCGAAAACGTGAGTTCAATTTGTTGCAATAATATGAACCCCTATTTATGCACAAAATAGAGGTATCAACATAATGGAATACCGAGTAGCTAGTGGTTTCCCCAAATTATCAAATTTTCGACGACAAAAAAAGTTTCGAGGTAGACTTGACAAATCATCTACAGAGGGCCAAAGCCTTTAGCCAAAATACCACATGCGTGGAAACAGAGCAATATATATATATGTTTTGCCTTAGAACTTTGAACAGAGAAATTTCATTGCAGCCTTATCGTCTTGCGCTTGCGTGAATACTAAATTCTCGTATACGCACATATCTAGTTTACGACGTCATTAGAATTCTTGTGCTGAAGAATAAAAACATTCATGTAAGTTCGGTTGCCCTATACGCAAGTTATCTAAACAGAATCGTGAACATTTTGCAGTTTTGTTTTTTCTACTCCCGAGTGGATGCAGCTGCTTTGGCATGCGAACTGCGAACTCGGTGAAGTGCTGAATGTTTATTGCTTCAATACCGGTTTGAAACAAATCGAGGCCGAGTTTGAATTGCAAGTTGCTACTAGAGAGGCTATTTGGGTAAGAGTGTGGCCATGAGGCTGTCGATGGTGATTGGCTACAGCCTCTCGGCCTCCAATATGAGTCCAATCAGCCAGCTTGTTGACATAATACGGGAATTGCATTTTAATCAATTTACTGTCAGTAAATAATTTATGTTCAGCAATGTAATAGTATAGTAGGTATTTCTAAAATTACGTGTGCGCATAAGTTAAAAATAACGATATTTCAAACAGTGTTTGCTATTAACATTTATTCGTCGTGTGCTGGTGCAACACAATAATATCTTTCTTTTTTAATTTTCCCAAACGCGTGATTGAAAAAAAACAGTGCGTGTAAAGTTGATTTGGACTCAACGTGGCGGACGGCTGCCCCGTGTTTCTTTGATACTCAAACCCTGTACAGTAGTTTGCTACGGAAGCAAAAACATTCATTCATCATAAAGCCCTTTACCTACTTGTACATTTACAATTTCTTCCCGCTGCTTTAACGATTTGTGTCCATCCACTCTTCGGAACACAATCTATGGACAATATTTTTGGCTTTAAAATACTTTAAAAGTGCCTCACGAATTAAAACAAAATATATAGCGTTTTTTTTCTTTCAATAATTACTTTCTTTTTTCAAATGTTCATATTTATCTGTTGTTGAAACACACAGTTCCGGTTAAATTAAAACATTCGAAAAACGGAAATATTTAGGTCAAAAGCTTTCACTAGGATAAGGAAGAACACTAAAATCTCTAGGAGATGACATATTTTGTTTTACTTTGTGGCAATATGAAAGCATATAATTTAAACATGTCAAATAATTTTAACAGATATCATACATGGGGGGTTCCGCAAGGCAGATGGACATACAGTGTTTGAACTCCTGCTCTGCTACCTGTTACACGTGTTGTCTTCAACCTGTTGCTATTCATGTGTCAGATGAGGTCGGACTGGAGCCACGCGGCCCTTATGAACTACCGCCTGGCTGTTGACACCTTCCTGCTGCTGAGTGGCTTCCTGCTCTGCTACCTGTTACACGTGTTGTCTTCAACCTGTTGCTATTCATGTGTCAGGTGAGGTCGGACTGGAGTCACGCGGCCCTCATGAACTACCGCCTGGCTGTTGACACCTTCCTGCTGCTGAGTAGCTTCCTGCTCTGCTACCTGTTACACGTGTTGTCTTCAACCTGTTGCTATTCATGTGTCAGATGAGGTCGGACTGGAGCCACGCGGCTCTCATGGACTACCACCTGGCTGTTGACACCTTCCTGCTGCTGAGTGGCCTCCTGCTCTGCTACCTGTTACACGTGTTGTCTTCAAACTGTTGCTATTCATGTGTCAGATGAGGTCGGACTGGAGCCACGCGGCTCTCATGAACTACCGCCTGGCTGTTGACACCTTCCTGTTGCTGAGTGGCTTCCTGCTCTGCTACTTCTTCCTCAAGGGAGTGACACGTGGAGTTCCTTTCAACCTTTTGCGGTTCTACTTGCACAGATACATCAGGTAAGCAGACATGGACATAGATGGAGATCCAAAGACATACTTTCCTTCTGGCAATATCAAGTTTCTAGAATAATTCATTGTGGAAGTCTGTGCGATAAGAGATTTGAGGTTATAATCTGAAGCCTAATGTAGAGCTACCTATCTTCTAGGCTGACACCGGCCTATGCGGCAATGATCCTGCTAACTGCCACACTGCTAGCCTCAACAGGAGACGGTCCTCTGTGGCAGCAGATCGTTATCCCGGACCAGCACAAATGCAGGACGTATTGGTGGACAGGACTTGCGTACATCAACAACTACGTGTACCCCTTAAAATCGGTAAGCATTTCACAAGCACGAGCGTGAAATGACCAGTACATTCGGGCACACGCTGCAGGAAGTCGGGATCTGACGGTATATATTGGAAACATTCATTGCCTCAACGGATCTCACGTCGGAGTTTGAAGATTTCTCTGTCTATGTTTCTTTTTCTACTGGCTAGTGGATTGGACTCGAGGGATTTTCACAGATGTCTCTTTAGTATTTCCACTGCCAATAATAAGTTGAAAGCATTACTAAAATAACATGTTCACTCCACTGTAAGAATCTGCTACTAGAAGTTTGGTTGATATACTTGTCCCGAAACTACCTTACAGATGGTTTCGTCGTAGATGAGTTTATGGTGGCTAAACAGCTAGTCCCAGTTCCAAACACCGAACGCTTAGTGGCTACAAACCACTCGTACTCATCGGTAAAGTTGTTCCAGGGGGGTTGTTCAGATGGTTTCGTCGTAGATGAGTTTATGGTGGCTAAACAGCAAGTCCCAGGTCCAAACACCGAACGCTTAGTGGCTACGAACCACTCGTACTCATCGGTAAGGTTGTTCCGGGGCAAGTAAACTACACTCACAACGAAGAAAATCCAACCTCCAGTTTATAGCAAAGACTGAAACCGATTTTTCTTGGTTTACTTATCGACTTGCCAATTTAAATAATCATTACTCGTCTATGCTACAGTGTATGGAACAAAGCTGGTACCTGGCAGTGGACATGCAGCTGTATTTGCTTTCCCCCATCCTGCTCTTCGCACTTTGGAGGTAAGTGTACGTGTGCGTGTGCGTGTGCGTGGGCCGTGGGATAGACCGTAACGTAACAGCTGTATCTGTTTCAGGGGAAAGGTGTACGGCAAGGTGTTACTGGTGGTCCTATTATGTACAGGCATGCTAACGAGTTTCCTTATTGGGTGGGTGAACGAGTTCCCTATTAATACACTCGCGTAAGAGATAATTAATTTTGTTCACTGGCATGTGCATGTAGTACTGTCATTAAATATCACGTTAATTTAACGTGTATAAACACAAAGGAAATTAGAACAACCTGTTTGTATCTAGAATAATTTATCTTACAAACTATTTTGAATTGACTGTCAACTGTATAGTGAGTGATTATAAATCACTAGGAAGATGTGTTTGAGAGGCAGTGTAAAAGTACTCATCTCCTTTATAACCCCATCACCTAGACGGGCTCGGCGTAGAGTAGCTCTGCCTATCGTATGAGTCAACTAAAGACCGACGTCATATGTTCTTTTTGTCGAATCCGTCGTTACACAATATGTATTTTGTCATAATCTTTTCATTGCTCTTCACGGTGAATTCTTACGTCTTAGATGAGTGAGTGAGTCGAAACTAGTTAGATGGTTGGCTTTTTCAAACACAGATATTTGTTTGCTCAATGCGTCACTCATCTATGACGTCAGCATCAACAAAGTTGCTTTGAAACTACGTAATTGTCGTACATGCTTATTTTGAGCTTCAAACGTTTTTCTTTATAAAAACGTTTGGTAGATGAAATGTGGTGGACGATACAAGAACTCATGGTTGCAGTGACATCAACACGTTCGGATACCTGCCCACCCACGCCCGCTTCACCCCCTGGGTAATGGGGGTCGCACTTGGCTACCTGTTGCACACCCTCAAGGACACCCGCCCCAAGATCTCCCCCCTCGTGGTGGCCGGGGGTTGGATCCTGAGTGTGTCGCTCCTCATCTCTGCGATAGTTGTCAACCACGTCTTGGATAATGGAGACAGGGAGTACATTCGGTGGGCGGTGTCTCTCAATGCAGGCCTGAACAGGCAAGCCTGGGCCCTCGGCGTGGCTTGGATCGTGTTCGCCTGCTCGAAGGGATATGGAGGTAAGCAGCGGCCATGACTAGGCTACACATTGTCTTGTCCTTATCTAACAGTATTTTAGTCCTAACCTATTTAATCACCGTCTCATGATTACCAAATAGCCGAATCCAATATTCTTCTTCTTCTCCTCTAATACACCGTCTACTTGCGATGAAGTGAACTACCCATTCAATACAACAACTAAACTATTCAAATTAAATGGACATGAAAAAATACTTTTTTTTATTCTAAATTATGAATTTCAAGAATTATTACATGTGAGTAGCATTTAATACTGAACTTCTTGAAATTATATATTTTTTTTTATTAATAAAGTATATTTATAGTTTCTAATTTGAGTAGATTTGACGTAAAATTGACACACCAACGCGAATATCTCGAAAACGGATCGCGTTGGATCATCTTTTTCAAACGTATTCATGTTAGTCATGAACTTATCTACATTTAAGACGAAAATTTGTTACAATATATTACTTTTTGAAGGTGCTACGCAAAGTTATACGATTGATGGTGTAGGTTTTTGTTCAGTTACAATGTATAACATAGGGAATTCCAACGCATTTCAACACTCAATAAATAAAAACCTAATAGCGGTAGGTGCATATTTTTTTCTACAATATTCACAAGCTTAATCTCAACTTGCAGTACATACAATTTGAATGATTTATATTACATGTGCAGTTATCATCGATCGACTTTAATTTGGATACCTGGAAATTCCTACGACAACGGGCGTGACTAATAAGGCTTTTGTACTGTACTAAGCGGAAAACCGCCATTTCGAATGCAATGCGGAAAATCGTGTATGAAAGGGGCTGTAGACGAGGATCTGATTCGGTATGAGACCATGATGGCGTAAGGGGCGAGGGACTAGTATACAAGTATCGCTCAAAGATGTTTCAGCTGCAGCAACGCGTGCAATCGTAATTTCGACTAGTGGCAAAAATGTGATGTGTCTCTTAATTTAATTGTTGAACGTTCAAATGTTAAAACTTGAATAATCCTGTGTTATTGTTCCAGGAATCGTCAACGCGTTCCTGTCTTGTAGGGTATTCCAGCTGTTGAGTCGACTCACTTATTGCGTCTACCTCGTTCACTACGCCTTCATTCTCTGGCTGTCGGGTTCCGTCAAAACACCCATCAATCTCAATGATGGATCACTAGTAAGTGCACAGATTGCTTTAGTCAAGGAGACTGGTTTCAGATCGTCACGGACAACAATGACGGATCATTAGTAAGTGCACAGTTTGCTTTAGTCAAGGAGACTGGTTTCAGATCGTCACGGACAACAATGACGGATCATTAGTAAGTGCAGTTTGCTTTAGTCATGGAGACTGGTTTCAGATCGTCACGGACAACAATGACGGATCATTAGTAAGTGCACAGTTTGCTTTAGTCATGGAGACTGGTTTCAGATCGTCACCGACAACAATGACGGATCATTAGTAAGTGCACAGTTTGCTTTAGTCAAGGAGACTGGTTTCAGATCGTCACGGACAACAATGACGGATCATTAGTAAGTGCACAGATTGCTTTAGTCAAGGAGACTGGTTTCAGATCGTCACGGACAACAATGACGGATTATTAGTAAGTGCACAGTTTGCTTTAGTCAAGGAGACTGGTTTCAGATCGTCACGGACAACAATGACGGATTATTAGTAAGTGCACAGTTTGCTTTAGTCAAGGAGACTGGTTTCAGATCGTCACCGACAACAATGACGGATCATTAGTAAGTGCACAGTTTGCTTTAGTCAAGGAGACTGGTTTCAGATCGTCACGGACAACAATGACGGATCATTAGTAAGTGCACAGTTTGCTTTAGTCAAGGAGACTGGTTTCAGATCGTCACGGACAACAATGACGGATTATTAGTAAGTGCACAGTTTGCTTTAGTCAAGGAGACTGGTTTCAGATCGTCACGGACAACAATACGGATCATTAGTAAGTGCACAGTTTGCTTTCATCAAGGTCTTGGTTAATGAATAAAGATTAGTTTCAGATCATCACGGAATCATCATCCTGTGCTTGCAGGACTTCAAAAAAACACTTCGCACCATCATAGCATTAGTGGCACAACTGAAAATTGAAAGTTGATCGCATTTGAAGTTTCACCAAACTGTTCTAATAAATGCTTTATATATCTCAGAAACCCCTCTGCTTAACTTTTATATTTTGAACTAGTGGTACTAGAACGTAATGCATCTTATTTCACAGGTTTGTGAAATATTAGTAATGTGGGTACTGGTGCAAGACAAAATAGTGTATATTGGCATTGGTACGTTGACATAATATTTATTGCTTCCAAAAAAAGTTATTTTTTCTTCCTTGAACATAAGAAACAGATCTTAGAAACTCGAAAAGTTACATTAATGCACTGACTTTTAGTGAATAGTTAACAAAAACAATAAGAAGTTATGTGTTACTAAGGCGGTTATTTTGAATGTTTGAGTTACTTCACTATAGAACTAAAGGTAAAACTGAGTAAGGGATAAAAGTTGCATACTAAATCCAAAAAATAGTTTTTTGAGTTGTGCCACTAATGTTCTGATGGTACGACTTGTTAATGTATTGTCAGGGAGAGCCAGTGCTCATTATATCAAATATCGTACTTGTGACCTGGAGACGTCTCATCCTCATCTGTGAGCTACAAGTGCTTTGTCTCTGTGCGAGTGCTTTGTCTCTGTGCGAGTGCTTTATCTCTGTACGAGTGCTTTTCTCTGTGCGAGCGCTTTGTCTCTGTGCGAGTGCTTTGTCTCTGTGCGAGTGCTTTGTCTCTGTACGAGTGCTTTGTCTCTGTGCGAATGCTTTGCTCTGTGCGAGCGCTTTGTCTCTGTGCGAGTGCTTTGTCTCTGTACGAGTGCTTTGTCTCTGTGCGAGTGCTTTGTCTCTGTGCGAGTGCTTTGTCTCTGTGCAAGTGCTTTGTCTCTGTACAAGTGCTTTGTCTCTGTACGAGTGCTTTGTCTCTGTGCGAGTGCTTTGTCTCTGTTCGAATGCTTTTCTCTGTGCGAGCGCTTTGTCTCTGTGCGAGTGCTTTGTCTCTGTACGAGTGCTTTGTCTCTGTGCGAGTGCTTTGTCTCTGTGCGAGTGCTTTGTCTCTGTGCAAGTGCTTTGTCTCTGTACGAGTGCTTTGTCTCTGTACGAGTGCTTTGTCTCTGTACGAGTGCTTTGTATCTGTGCGAGTGCTTTGTCTCTGTACGAGTGGTTTGTCTCTGTGCGAGTGATTATATCTATGTGCGCGGCATGTTCCAGATGATGATGTTTATCTATATCACAGTCATGGCCTTCGCAGCAGCACTAGTTTTGTCTCTTGTCTTCGAAATGCCCGCCCTAGTCATCGAGAAGATTTTGCTTGGTAATGGTAAGTTTTAGTCAACATACTTTCGAGCTAATGCTATTGTTTTTTGCGATTACACAACTTTTATTGTATAGTATTGTATTGTATTGTATTTTAATGCGAGTGTTAGCTTCAATGGAGATGTCGTAGCAAGTACGGGCATCGTAATATAAACTCTGTCAGGTTTTTGAGGATAATATACATAGAAATTACAAACTTGCTTACTATAGGTATACATTATAAACTATAATATCTAACACCTACTCCAGATACTATGATTAAGTCATTCTCTATATAGTTAAGTATCGATTGATGTTCAGTAGCGAGTAATCGATAGTCCCAACAAAATAGAAGATAGTACAGAATATTTTACCTGATAGCCAGTGGTGGCTCGCGAGTTCGTAGTTCCGGGGTCACAGGACTGTCCAAATCGAATTTATGTCTTCCATTCCAAAATTTTCAGCTCTTTAACTACATTAAACCATGTGCATATGTTGCTACTTTCGATTTAACCAGTAGATGTCAATCATTCTGTTTTATCCTCGTGCAAACTTAATGAGGTATATAACTTACAACAATTCGTTAATTTTAATATTTTTAACATCGTTTCATTGACATTTATCTGAAAGTCATATATTCATGCAATAGTTGTATACTGATAATAGTATTCATATCGTACCAAATATTGAAACTAGAATTATACAATAACATAACGTTGAGATGTACATGTATGTTTTGGTTGCTATTTCAGATACACCGAAAGAAGGAAATCAATCCAAGTACGTTGTTGACGAGAAAAACGCCAACGATAAACAGGCAGGCGAAGAACTGTTTCAGATTATCGGAACCGAAGCTGTTTCTGACGAACGAGAAGAAGGATAAACAACCATTAGATACGTCATACTCATCAATCTCATCATATAACCTCCCATTCCGAATTATAAACACTTTCTTTCACATGACTAAAATAACACCTGTTGTAACTGAGAAAGGTTTCGTAAATGGTGAATTTTCATAAATTTTCTTGAGCTTTTGCATAATATTATAACGTTATATATGTTTATCATATTTTGTAATACTTATTTTTACAATAATGCCAATTGGCCAATGATACACTTTAGAGAAAGTTTCTTGGCCGCAAGATGATTTAGACATATTGTTGTTGTGCAGCTATGTTTAACCGTAAGCGTAAGAGCAAGCGTATCAAGAACAAGTTAGAGATTATGTACCGGAAAGTGTCGTGCCTTTCAAACTCTGTAATCATCATCGGCTCACCAGAATACTATGGTGCTCTGTATTTAAATTTGGTATGGCTGATTTTCCAAAATAAGATATCAAATTTAAAAAAAAGTTAATTTTTCGAATTTTCCCTCTTCTTTTAGGAGATGAAAGCAGAAGAGACAGAGCCTTGTTTATATGTGAACGTAATGAATGTATAATAGGATAATTTAGGCTTAGAGTCTCTACGCTCCCTAGTCATGCAGATGAAACACCGAACTTTCCACACCTTGTTAGAGCAAAAAAGAAAAAAGTCGTGGCGTTTTTTTTATTACTCGCAATAAAGTCGTGGCGTTTTTTTTTTATTACTCGCACCAGTTCACTTATTTGTGGATCCATATTCCATAGCATGCACGTGGCACGTAGCGTGCACGTGAACACTTGGGCGCACGAGTATTGGGTAGTTACAGTACTAACACACGAACCGAGCTGAATAGTGTCTGTGGTACATACTATACAGGTTTCGAGTATAGATGTTTGGGATTATAGAAAAATAGAAAATTAAGTTAGTATTCTCCACCAACAGACCAACAAAGGTCACAGCTATTTATAAAAAGTACTACAGACTTTTTCGAAAAGACTCTTCTCCTTCGTCAGTCAGACTTTGGTGCGAGCTTACTGTGACGATGCTCTCTCTCTTTCTTCGCCATTTACTTCCAGAACAGTCTTTTTCTGGTCCCCAAGATTGATATTAAAATATACTCTCCATGGCTTATGCGCTGTGAATGTTTTGTATCCTGTAGGCGCTATCCGCTTCCAAATGTTTTGAATATATTCAAAACATTATATTCAAAACATCATTATATATATATATATTGTATTGAGGGTTTATAATTTAAGCTAGAAATTTGTGTATATTGTAAATAAAACGAATGATATTATTAGATGAATAACCATTCACTATATGTCCCTTGATTGTTTTACATAGCTTCTTTATTATGTATACATAACAATGTTTAACAAATAATTCTTGAGAAAAGTGCCTTTTACATCACTGTTGTTTACCTATATATAAATTGTTATATGCATACTATTGTAAATCAAGAAAAATAAACACGTACTTATGGTATAAAACATATTTATCTCATTGAACATCCCGTACACAAATATTTATAAATCACGAAACAGGCTCAGCAAGAAAGAATCTCAAAGAAAATTTAGACTCCTGTGACGACAGAATATGTATGTACGTGTATGTGTGTATGTGTGTATGTATGTATGTATGATGTATGCATGCATGCATGTATGTATGTATGTATGTATGTATGTATGTATGTATGTATGTATGTATGTATGTATGTATGTATGTATGTATGTATGTATGTATGTATGTATGTATGTATGTATGTATGTATGTATGTATGTATGTATGTATGTATGTATGTATGTATGTATGTATGTATGTATGTATGTATGTATGTATGTATGTATGTATGTATGTATGTATGTATGTATGTATGTATGTATGTATGTATGTATGTATGTATGTATGTATGTATGTATGTATGTATGTATGTATGTATGTATGTATGTATGTATGTATGTATGTATGTATGTATGTATGTATGTATGTATGTATGTATGTATGTATGTATGTATGTATGTATGTATGTATGTATGTATGTATGTATGTATGTATGTATGTATGTATGTATGTATGTATGTATGTATGTATGTATGTATGTATGTATGTATGTATGTATGTATGTATGTATGTATGTATGTATGTATGTATGTATGTATGTATGTATGTATGTATGTATGTATGTATGTATGTATGTATGTATGTATGTATGTATGTATGTATGTATGTATGTATGTATGTATGTATGTATGTATGTATGTATGTATGTATGTATGTATGTATGTATGTATGTATGTATGTATGTATGTATGTATGTATGTATGTATGTATGTATGTATGTATGTATGTATGTATGTATGTATGTATGTATGTATGTATGTATGTATGTATGTATGTATGTATGTATGTATGTATGTATGTATGTATGTATGTATGTATGTATGTATGTATGTATGTATGTATGTATGTATGTATGTATGTATGTATGTATGTATGTATGTATGTATGTATGTATGTATGTATGTATGTATGTATGTATGTATGTATGTATGTATGTATGTATGTATGTATGTATGTATGTATGTATGTATGTATGTATGTATGTATGTATGTATGTATGTATGTATGTATGTATGTATGTATGTATGTATGTATGTATGTATGTATGTATGTATGTATGTATGTATGTACACTATGTCCAATGTACACCATTCGTAATATTTGTGCTGGTTTATGGATTTGTTTGGGGAGTCCATGACGATATGCTTGTGGTACACACAGCTCAGTACGAGACTCTATTCAGGATACCATCGTTTAGGTATACTCGTACCCACTGACAGCAATCCTGACTGAGGGATTGAGGTCTTCCTCAGCCACAAGGCAAATGCTGAGATTGAATAATACTTACAGTCTTCGGGCATTCCTTCCCTGCTTTTCTAAATATGACAATTATAGGTATCTATAGATAGTCGTGTGCAGAGCCGGGACACCCATATTTTTTTTTTCATAATTAAAATTTGTAATATACTCGACTGGCTGCTGCAACGACATATTTCAATATTTCAAGACATAATGGGATACGGTCAATTAGATGTGATTTATAAATAAAACTCAACAAGTACAAAATTATACAAAATATTATAATAAATGATAATCACGATTGCTTATTTACATCTTTTGAAAGGTTGTCAAATAACGTTCGGTGTGCGTAAAAGCTATATTCAATCACCTAAAATAATTAAGTATTAAACTCTTATCACAGCATTAGATAATGACGTGCTAGCTGCTTTTAACCCCAACATAGATGGGGGGGGGGGGGGGGGGAGAAACATTATTAATGTTCATAGGCATCAAGTAAAAAATTATATTCTCATTTCAAATCAGTGTTACCACCAAAGAAAAATGTCAAAGAACGTCATAAAAAAATCATCTGAAACTTTATGAGAATAATGGACGTAAACACTTCTGACATTCACACATTGTTCATGTAGTTGGGTGCGCGTGGTTACCGATCTACCCGTTGGCAGCGCTTCGAGCGCCCTTCCTCTCTTTGATAGTTCCTTTGAGCAGCATCTCGTTTCCTGAAGACTCCCAAATATCGTCTCTTGTGTCGCCTGACACCTCTTCCGTGTGTTGCAAGCTCGGGTCCTTCTTAGCTACTACAAAAAAAAAAAAATTAAATAAATAAATTACCCACTCACTCAGTTATAACAACTGATTTTCAGTGGTTGACATTATTCCATTCACTATGTGCTTCGTATAAATAGCTACGATGTCTCCATCGTTGCTATGATGGTAGTCACTGTTTACATCTACACAATATAATTATATCAAAATATGAGTGATTGATTAATAAGTTGAGTCTGGTCCACACAGATTTTTAAGACATACGATTTAAGGTTTAACGCGTAGTCGTAAAGTTGGATCATAGGAAACACGTACTGGCGTTCACACAAAGTTTTAGTTTTAAGACGTTGTTTTCATTGTTGTTTTTAAAACGTCTTAAAACCTTATGCATTATGTCTTCAAAATCTGTGTGGACCAGCCTTTAGTTACCTGTTGTAATCGACGATCTCCGTTTAATCTTCTTGAGTTGTTGGAACGGCAAATCAAAAAGGAGAGTGAACACTGTTGACACGATTAGGATCACCACAATCTCAGTGAAGTTCGCCTGATAGAAAACGTTACATTACATCAAGTTTACAACCATACATCAAATTAATTTTTGGGGATACCTGTCCAGGGACAATCAATTTCCCCGTTTCAGGTGACTTACTATGTATTGCGGTATTTGGTATAGTATGACTCAATCCTTGTCAATTGTGATTGAGAAAAAACACTGTTCGTCAGCATCCACAATGTTGCTGTGGACCGACTTACCAACATGAAAGGTGTGTAGACCTCTGCTGTTCTTTGCGACCCCACACTGTAGAAGAAGATGGGGAACTGTGTAAGGTAGACGGCGTAGGCCAACCGGGTGAAGACTAGGAAACCGCGCCAGGAGAGGAAGTCACCAAACTTGCCTGCACAACAACAAACAAACAGGATGGTGGTTGTTTCACACACTCGGGATGTGTCTTGAAGTGACCTTGGTTGGTTAAGTCCTTCTGCAGGCACTTGCTTTACGAACACCTTTCCTTGCTTCCAAATACACAAAAGATGAATATAAATACATTTGTGCATGGATTCATTTTGATTTTCAACGTTCGTAAAAGGTTCGTTCTTCTGCCTATGAAGCTATATACAAGACTATTGTCACGAAGTGTATAATTAGTTATCTATGGCTGTGCTATATAGGAAAATGATATTAAAGGCAATTCAAATCCTCGTATAAAAATCCTACCATATTATAATACAACAATACAAAGGTATAGCTTTATGCATGTCGTCATAGCAAATCATTTTCTCCCATTACCGTTACTTTATAAATATTTTCCTTACTATTAACTCTACTTCAAAGTGGAGCAATGTAATGTACATTTAACTATCATGCACGTACTATACATTATACATACACATATATGGCGGAGGCAGAAAAAGAATTCTATCTCTACTGGGAGACGCGAAAACGCATGATGACCAAATAGGTCAATTATTGGCATAAGAAGAAGAAAAATACAACCATAAAAAGAATAAAGAATATAGTAAGTAGTGAGGAAGGGAAAGAAGTTACAATCGTTTTGAGAAAAAAAAACTTGCTCAAAGGGGTATTAATATAACACTTCACTGATTAGGTGTTGTAGTTACCTCCAAAGATATTATTATATTCCCTACGGGTTACCTCCATAGCCTGAAGTGCACAAGACGATGCCAATAGAAAGGAAGCTACTCCACAAGATGGGGGCGCCTGCGTTCCAGAACGCTGCATCAGAAGCCGAGTACTCGTATCCACGCCTGGCCATTTCGTAGGGGCCACACATCGCGTACAGGCCAAGAGCGAAGGCCAAGATCCAAGCCACGCCCACTTGAACCTGAAACCAGTGAGATCATTGGTTCTCGGTTCTGGATCTATGTTGGTGTGCTTGTACAGTCTCATACCAACCTCAGATCCTTATCTACTGCCCCTTTCATGCTCGCTGTTTCAACGAAACTAAACAAATTCATTCAGTTCTTTCTCACACATTCGTTAGGCAGTCTTCCGGTTAGTAGGGTGCACAAGTATCATTATTATAGTAACGATCACTGGTAGATATTTCTAGGTATCCAACCAAGGTCGTAAATTAACCCCAACGGACGAGTTTCAATGTTATAGAAACAGATGAAGAGACTGAAATTGAGACTATTGGTAGTATTCACGTGACGTCACATCGACCATATTGGAGGCCACCTATAGTACTATTTCAAGTTTAATTTAGCTGTCAAAATAAAACGAATAGGCGGATAGGCCTTATATTGTTTACGGGGAAATATTACAAGTTTGAACACGTATATCCCCCGATAAAGTGTACGCAAATGATTATTGTATGCTTTTGTAAACGATTGAAAGAGTAATCGAGACGAAAGAGTTTTTTTATGTTAATTTTAGAATAATAGCAAACCAGAAGTTAAAGAACAGTTGAATTTGCATCAAACGCCAGCTGAAACATAGTAACAATGAACAATCAATCACATGCCATTGTGGCCTCCAATGTGGCCACCATGCGCAATACGTGAATGCACCCTATTTGTGTGTCGTTATTGTAAATATGAGGCTATATAGTTACATTGGGCAAGCTTCAACGTGCGTGTGGGGACTTACCCTGTTGAGAGTGACTGTTCCAACCCGCTTCATGAAGTACCCGAGAGCCAGCCCGATGACGTAGACAGTGATGCGGTGACTCGGTAGGATGTAGGACAGGTTGGCGGTGGAGATCATTTGCGACACGCTGTAACCACACAACAACAACGGCACTGAAGACAGCATTTTCAAACTGGATATTAATTAGCCCTTTTATCAAAGTGTAGTCGGGATATTCAAGCTAGGGGCATTATTATCACAGAAACTCCACAGAACACTGGAAAAGTGAATAAAATAGCATCTGCGGTTCCTTATTTCATACAATATTATATTTATGGTCGTTATTTGTATTAACTTTATTCTACCTTACTTTTAAAGGACCAATATTACTGATTATAACTTAATAAATGTTTTCCTCAACGTATTTGGGTCTTACGAACTGGAATTACCTTATATCATCAATTTCCGTGCTGTCCATAAGTTTACGATTCTGTAACTTCTTAGAACACCAGCAAGATCGGTAAATCCCCTCGCGGGACTCTCGAACTACCAGAACTTCCGCCAGAGGATTTACGCACCCTGGCACACAACATGCATCGTTACTTACGAGACACCGAAGTACAGCACTGGACTGAGTTGATTATGAAGCGCAACAGTGTATCTGAGTACAGTCGAGGCCATTGCAATGGCAGCCAGCACGAGCGCGCCAGCCGTAAAGTGGCGCCACATGAGCCAGACGAGTAGCGGCGAAACCGCGAACAACTGCATGTCTATTCCCAGCTGGTGAGTGTGAGTGAAACACTGGAACCAAACCAACACACACGGGTCACTTGGAGGGCGATGGGCGGACGTGACGGAATGTTATTGTGGGGGTAATTACTTATAATCGCAATTTACGTTACTGTCAACTTTGTATACTTGTTGCTAATTTCGTGGAGCGCCCGATTTTTCTTTTTACCCTTCGTGTAGTTTCACAGTAACATTGAGCCAATGCGCGGGTGGCTTTTTTAAATACTGACATTTGATTGGCCATACATCACTCCTATGACGTCAGTATAGTTCCGTCGAGCTAAGAAGCAAGGTGTTGTCGTCATGGATTATGTAATAGTGAAGTGACGGGCCCCACTGTCTATTGTGACCGACTCGAACCTGCTCCCGGTAAGGGTCTGGATCACTGGCAGTGAATAGCTCAACCCATGAGCCATTCAACCCTTTTCTTTTGTCGTGCTCAATAAAATACATTTTATTTCTAAACACTTTTTTCGTAAATCATATTAATTTTCTTGCTGTATAATTATTGTTCGCGTCTAGATATTGATCATGAGACTTTTTGAATTTGTGTTCTACTACGAAAACAACTGATTCCATTTATGTGATGAAAACAACTGATTCAGTTTGGTGAATAGAATAAGTTGTTTTCATCGTAGGACACAAACTCAAAAAGTCTCATGATCAATATTTAGCCACGAACAACATGCAGCAAGAAAATTAATACGATTTACGAAAAAACGTGTTCAGAAATAAAGTGTATTGTATAAATCGCAAGACAATAGCAAAGGTTGGGACAAGTTCGAGTCGTACACAAAGACAGCTCAGCGGGAGTCTGAATGCTGTCACATGTGCTTCACTTCAGTAGTACATGATCCGTGACGACAACACCTTGAAAGTTAACGCGTCGGAGCTATATCCTCAAGATTGCTGTGGAACGAATTTAGAACCCCCCCCCCCCCCCCCCCCCGTCATGTAGTCCTCAAGTGAAAATAATTCTCTGATTGCCCCATCGCGAATAAAGGATGTTCTTAGTTTCTGCTACTTACAATCAAAACATTAGTCCATGTCTATGGATCTATTTAGGGCTCAGTGTTTTAAAGAGTATGGTCAAAGTGTTTGTTAATGGTTTTGGAATGTCTTTTTGACGCTGTGTTTTTCCGACCAATAACAACCCATTTCAAAGAATTAAGTTGGGCGTATTGCGTCGCGTTAACTCGCAAGGCGGTGTCGTCATAGATATGTAGTAGCGAAGTGACGTATGTGACAAATACCAACCTAAATCTAGTTACATTCATGCAGTGGACAATACTGCTTGGAGGTGGAGCGACGTTCTCTTCTGATAATTTTATAGCTCACGTGATGACCTTATAACTTTGTAGATGCTGTAATGGCCGTTTTCCTTCTATAATTTTTTATCAGTATATTTTATTATTTTGTTAACAGTATATATTCGTAAACTTATAAAGAAACAGCGGAAGATCCCAAAATAAACATTTTTTTTTAAATTTAGCTTCGTGTTACGCTCTGTGTCTCAAGATACGGAAGTCTCGTTCACCCCCCCCCCCCCCCCCCACCTTCTCTCTCTGCGACACAAACGCAACTTTGAACTGTCGCACGCTCAATTACCCTACCCGAAATCAGGTGTGAAGACCGAGGAAAAACGTTACACTTGTGGTGGTATTTCTGAAAGTAGACGCAACGAACCGTAGACCATGAAAAAATAACCTTTTCTTAGGATGACGCAAACTTCTTCCGGGAAGAAAGACATATTTCATTCTATTTCAATTTAACGATGTTGAAAGGGTAAACACATCCTTTTTACAGGTCTATGTTTGGAGTGAGATAGGATCCGTCGAGTAACGATTCAATACAGAACATAAATAACAACATAACAATATGATATCGTAGGCTAGGAGCAAACTCATCATCAGGCACACACAAATAATACGTTTAGTGGGAAATAAGCTAAAAGTTGAACTTGGTTATAAAATGCGCTTTTATTTGATTTGTTTCCCCACGAACGTCAAATAATTGTAACCGTCTTTGATTGGGTATAAAAACATTTGAGCTCAGTGATTCTGAACCAGCGATTGGTCGCCAATAAAAACACCATCTAGTCAATCAACGCCTAGTGAATCGAGGTTGAATTTATTAATGTTTTCTGTAAACGATTATAAATATAATTTTGCAATATTGGCACAGTTGCTTGCAAATGATGGCATTCAAATGCAGAAAATGGTTCTTCAATTTTAACAATAGGTCTACATCTTTATATACACCAACATGGATGTAACTCAGCTTGAAATCGAAAATTAAAAGACTACAGCCATGTTTGGAATGAAGCCAATGTAAAATAAGAAACGTATTTTCAGTGGACACAATTCACTTATTAAATGAGATGTTTCATGCATTGGGATGATTAATAACTATGCTGTAAGGAACTCAACAATTCTGTCGGTACACTGATAGGCTGGGTCTAAACGTAAATATTATTCTGACTAATGCTATAGTATATTGCTAGCTCTATAGTCAACTGTGGGAACATCAGCAGGCAAAGACAATGCTCCAATTCCCATATTAATCAACTTGCTCTAAACGTTATTATTTCTGTGAGAATTTATTATGCAACACAAATTGGCAATGTATACAAAACATATGCATTGTCATAGGTAGGCCTAATTAAATTAATGTGGCTGCTGATGCAAGAAGCAATTGTTTGTAATGTATATTGTCAAGAATAAGTCTAATGCTTACGATTTTTAAATTCAAGCATTGTTTTAATGAATAATATTAAAATATGTTGACAACACTTGTATTTTGTCTTCAAATAAAAACTATTTTAATATCGCTTTTAAAATTTTATTTTCTGATGTTTTCTAGGTCCCAGTGTTTTATACCTATATATACAGGCACGTCGGAAGTCTATTTTCCTGGGGGCGTATAATGGTTAACAAGACAAGACACCCTTATAATTACTTTAGCGTGTGCGCATGCTATACGTTCGGTTAAACCGCTCTTAAACATGAGTAAGAGTTTTGAGATAATCTAATAAACACTAGTTGATCATTACCTGCACTGGCCTCAAGAGTCAGACGAAGATGATACTCTTGCCCCCCCCCCCCCCTTGCAATCTCAGGAGGGGCAAGCTACCCCTCTGACCCCTCAGTTGCGACGTCGATGTCTATATATGGAATAACTGTTTTTTTTGTCTTTCAGTTCCCTTTTCCATTTATGAAACCATACCAGCTTTTAATTTATGACTATTTAAATATCAATTGTTTGAATGTTTAAAAATCAAACTAAACACATTTTTAAATTAAAGCAATTGCTTTTGCAATTGCTTAAATGGTTCTATGTATGCTGAAAGTCATATTCCGTAACAGGGCCGCGATTCCGTAAGGATAACAAGACTCTTGTTATCGAGTTATCAAACGCTATTCCTTGGTTAGGGGATGCAACAATTAACATAGTATTCTTATCCTTACAGAATCGCGGCCCAGTTGTATACTTGTGAGTTAAAGTACAAAATATATAACATGACATTCTTGATGTATTGTTTGAACTGTTTTATTCAAAGTTATCTTATAACCTTTTCAAATAACACATGCAAAAGTGTCACCTATAGATTGATTGGCCAACTATACCGGTTGGTTTCGTAATGTGAAGCGCTCATGTTAAGCCTGTTTACACATTTGCAACTTTGTTTCGGCAACGTGCGACTTTATTTAAGACAACGCGCGTGTGCCACGTTTCGCTTGCACAAGACGACAATCTTGCATGATGACGGATATTTGGCAACGCTGTGCCACGTTTGAGGGGGCGTAACCTAAAAATGGCGGACCGACATAGTTGCGACGGGTATAAAGCATTGTGTAAAGGGTTTAATTCAACCAGTTCTTGAAATATACGAACATATGGTATGTGATTTGATTAATAATGTAATTAAAGAGGTACTGAAAAAAATATGTAGGCCTAACCTACCCACTGAAGTAACAAGAACTGATTTTAAACGGGGGATATTATATTACATAGTTTGCTATGGGTCGCTATGACTGCTCCAAGGTCATGCACCGTTTAACCGTTTGCCACAATCGTTTTAACGTGCAATCAAGTCTAAAAGTTTGAAAACACCAGCCGTAACTGAGTAACCCCTAGACAATCTGCGTTGGAATCACTTATTAACTCACAGGACGAATGTACCTGATGGGTACTTTACTTTCATTTTTACTCCTATTCCATTTTTCAATTTCATATCCGATTTATTCTAGTCATAGTTTGATAATAATTTTATAAATTATTATGTAAATAAACTGTTTAGGTGGAGGACCAGTACTTAGTACGAGAAAGTGGACTGTGAGATTTCATAGCTGAGATGAGAATAGGTGGACTTACCCAAGTGATGACTTGACGTCGCGCCACTGGATGCATAAGATGGGCGTATTTGTAAGCCCACCATAAACAGTAAAAAAAGAAAGATACTCGAGTATAGAAGGAAAGTATGAAGTATGAAATGCCTGGAGCGAGGGGTCGAACTCAGCACTGCAGAGATGCGAGGCGATCGACTGACGTTGCGTGGAGGTTACCAGGCGACGGTTAGCGACACAGCGAGATTGGAGGTTAAGATATACGGGAAAACCATAAGAACTGCACTTGTACTTGTAATAAACACTGTATGATAATGTTCAGGTTATTTGCGAAAGAAAACTGATGCAGGCAGGATGCGGTGCACGGAGGAAAATGGTGAAATGTCACCACGAGACGATGAGCAACACGAACCGTGCGTTGCGAGGCAAAGGCCGAACATTACTGAATAACAACGAACTCGGGACCGGCAGTGCAGCCGATAAGATAAGAGCAAGGGGAGGGAGGGGTGAATCAGGTGACGTGAAACTAAATTACACTACAAACTAAACATCGGCGCGAACAGAAACAATATCTCATTTGTGTTGAATTGGAATAATTGTTAAGCTTTAATTCATACTGTGAGTAACAGCTATATGATAATATACGTAAATGCGTCGAGTGATGGTTGGAGATCAACAAGTGTTTTAGTACTCACCATATTCTCGAGCCCGAAGTAGTTGTGGATGAAGAAGAAGTTTCGCCACATGTTGTTCTTGCAGAGGTCCGAGTGATGCTTGACCACCAGACCCCACTGGGGACCGGACCCCATATCAACCATTATATAGGTGCCAAACAAGATCAGCGCCAGTAGGCTGGGTACAATCCTGCAGGACATAAACAGTCCATGCAGTCACTTATTAAAACAATCAGGAGCAGAAGTTACTCTCAACGGTTTCGAATACTCGCAGTAATTTTGCAGATTCCCATTATGAGAATGCTTATATTTGAAATATAACTTTGAATGTTTGCTACGTGATGTAACATGTATTAATATCTTAATGACCTTCTCGTGCACCAAACTATTACCGCCGGTCTTTCCTCATTAATCTTTGAGCAGTTTTATCAGATGTAATTGATTCCATTATTCTGCATGACATAAAATAAAATTGTTAATAATTTAAACAATACGACAACAAAAATAGTATTAACTTGTTTTGTGTTTAACCAGACATGAATTTTCGTGTTGAAAAGTTAGTTTAGAATAACTTCCAAACCCTGTATTAATATTTAATACACCTTCACAATGAACTTCACCGTAGCTTGGAACGCCGTCGCGAATGTGAACTACTTACCGACAAACTCGGGCCCAGTACCGCTCCTTGAGGTCTACCCAACCCTTCTTGTCCAGCTCTTTCAGGAGACCGTTGGCAGTCAGCAATCCACTGAGCAGGATGAACGAGTCAGTGTAGATGATGGACGTGCGGCCAATCACTGACCAGGCTAGACCCAGAGACTGGAATATGAGCATTGCAAACATTAGAGGGTGCAACGAAGGGGAATCAACACGTAGAACAAAGATAATAGTAACGACTTTGTGATTATTTCTTCTTGGAATTACATTTTAGAGGACAAATTGTAGTGTAGAGATATCTTATTTGATGCGCGTTACAGTTGCCTCACAGATCAGTATGGTAACAATAGATCTACAATCGCTTTTGGTTCACATTTGTACACATCATTGACGACTTACGACACGCTTTGATTAGGTCGTGGCATAACAATAATGAAACTACTAATATGACTTGTTGCAATTACCTGCGCCATGGCGGTCCTGTTGACGAAGGGGTTGAACATGATGGCGCAAGACTTGTGAAAGATGACCAGCGCCAAAGCACTCAGTGCCCGGATACCGTGAAGACATTTGATATCATCTTTGGATGTGGTGGTGGAGAAAAGAGTTGCCCAGTTTCTCCGCAATGAGAAAGCGCGTAGCACCGTCCGGACAGAACCTTGAATCAGAGATTGGAATAAATGTGAATTGTTATATCTTTAGTAGAGGAGTTGTTGACCGTATCCTGTTGATAGACGTACATAATAGTGCTTGGATTTTGGGACAAGCTGAGTCCAGTATTAAGCGTTTCGATCAGGCGATTCTTATCAGGATCAGCTTTAGTCATCATACAAGGAACCTACTCGATCATATCCCCGGAAAATAGGCACATAACATATTTTGTGCTTTCAGAAAGGAGCTGTGTTGAGTAGATTTCTCTGCACGTGTGTGTGTGTTTACCGGCCACATATTATCTGATGATGATAATATCAGTCTGATCGAGAAAATAATGTCAGACATTAGAATCATTCTCTACTGGACGCAGACTATCCCAAAAACTGGCAATATTTTAAATGTAGATCGTGACTTCCAATCGCGGACACGTTTTTTACTGATGCATTTGTCTTACAATCATTCAGATGAAAATAACTTACCTTCATTATTTTCTGTGTCCGTATTATTATTTTCTTCGTCTTTCATGAATGTTCCAATAGCCGTCATTGCCAATATCACGCAGAAGAAGGTCCTGAAATAAGCGAGATACGTCATCAGCAAGTTGCATTAAATACACACAAGCTCCTCCTGTGACCACATATAATGTTGCTCGTGCATGGCCTTGTTGGTTTGTTTCTGTTTGTAATGTAGTATTTGTTCAGGGTTCGATCCATTGTTTTTGCTGGGGTATCGTAGTTCGTAACTCGTAATACTCTAGTCTCTAAATCTGTAAAAATACAAAGTCAATTAGGAACCGTCAAAGCAATGAGGCACATAATAAATACGTACATTTGTAACTATATTTTTGTTGTATTTGCACTACGTATTTGTAAAGATTTACATGTTTCTATTGTTGACTAAAAAATAATTTCTTGGCAAACGCTCAGCTACATAATGGTAGGTAGAGGCAACAAAAATGTTCCAAGTCGGTGGAATGATCATGGTTTTATTTTATATTTTCTGTGTAAAGAATAATGGAAGAATCAAATTTTACATCCAGGAAGTCCTAAAGCTGTGTTGGATAACTTACACGGCGACATATTTAGCTGTGGACGGTGGCTGGGTCTCTTTCGTGTAGCACATCTGTTGATCTACCTTGACCTTGACCCGCATGTCCTTGACCTTGTCGGCTGCCCACGTGGCGATCACGTGTTCAAGGTCATGCGCGCCGCAGGAGGAGGGGATGCAGAAGCCCCAGCTGATCGTGGAGAACCGAGAGATGCGGTGACCGGGCTGAGAAACATCGAGTAAACTAATATAAAAATACTCGTAATTGTTATCTGGAAATTAATTAAGAAGATACAACACTGTTAAGTTATGCCCGGTCTTGTGACTTCCAACTAAATATTAAAGTCTTCGCTAACTTGATTCTTGTTTTCACCATGAAAACCGCCAACCAGAGACTTTAAAATCAAATCATCGGATACCCAGAGTATTTAGTTGGAACTCATAAGACAGGGCATTACACAGTTAAAAAACTCTTGACGCCTTCGGCATCACGTCGATACAATATTTTGGCTGCCGGCCACCTCTAAGACGTACTTCTAGAAAGTGTGCAGAAAGGGAAGCCATGGAAACAGTATGACCTTCAAATTGCATAAATGCAGTTTTTAGAAAAATCACAAATTACCAAACAATTCAATTACATTTATAAACACGCAAAATCCTAACGAAATAAGATGTTTTGTTTCTACTACATTTGACTTCATGGCTCCGTGGTCAAACATATCACCTAAAGGTCACCCACCACCTATCACCCAACATGCTCAGAAACTATCAAAATGTAAGATTGCTCCTTGTTCAACTCACGTCGCTCAGATTACTGATGATGGGCTCGTACGAATGCAACAGGTCGTGCACGGCAGGGTTACCCGTTACCCGGACGTCCAGAGAGGCGAGGCAGTACTTCCCCTTCACTATGGCCCTTCCCCTTTCCCCTTCACTAAAGTCCCGTGACGTCACAGATAGGCACTGGTCAAAGTCTCCTAGCTGGTTCACATTCCCGTTGAGCAGACCAGACGGGATTCGCCCAGATGAGTCCATCACTGAGTGACACAAGGAAGCACTTAGTCACACTTCACTTAGCCACATATTTCAAGTCGAAAGTGTAGACTCTGAACTGTAAAACCCAATAGCCCCCCCCCCCCCCCTAGCAAATTTGAATATAGGCCTACATATTTGTAATATTAAAAATAATATCCTGACGAAACCAATATTTCTGTCCTGTACAAGTCTACTCGTAAATAAATTAGCTTATCTAATATTTGATGCAGGCCCATTGTATCCCGTAAATCGTTGATTTTTTTAAAAACAATGCTTAGTCGCCACTTTAATAAACTTCCTCCCCCCCCCCCCCTAGACAAAAATTCTAGGTACGCCACTGGTTCTAAGTGTTTAGGCTCACTTTTAAGGGCCCACAGATCCATCTGTTGCACTCGACTCAAGAAGAGCTCGACATCACGGCGACATTGAGGGTTCTGTATATACCCGGTAGATCTCGCTAGCATCGCTCCATCGGGCCACAGGCCCAACAGCGAGAGATCGTGCTGCGATCTGGCGGTCGTATCATCCACTATTGTAGATAGAATCAATGGTGGTGTAAACAGTGTAGACTCGGGGTGATTGGAGTTGCCTGGAACAAGCGTGAGGCTTTTCAGTGTGTGCTGTTGGTGAAAAACGAACAAACAATGTGGCAATGTATACGAGTGTCCGATTTTTTTTCTGAATACTCTTGAATTCTACCAAGGATAGTCCTAGTAAATAGAAAAATTGCTGCTTCTAATTTTTTGTCCATCGTTTTTACTACTGTGCTTATTATTTCTTGTTTCGTTTATATCACATAAATAGGAATAAACTGATGTATTGTAAACGGTATTTTAAAGTATAAAGGGATAGACAGGAGAACTTGTAATACGTTAAAAAAGCGTTTAAAAACTTAAATCCCTTCGAACTCGAGAAAAATAGTTTTTATCAAGACAAATTATATATGTTCCAAGTAACTTATAAGTGTGCAAATTTTCTAGAACTCAACAACAAAATAATATAATGACAAATTCATCTGAATCCATCCCAAACCCCCACGCATTCATACTTCCCTTTTGGCGCGCTGACAGCCAGTTACCTTACCTTCAGTGTGTACGTGCGGACTGTCAGCTTTCTTGCAAAACGCATCGCTGACATTTGGCCCGGCAATATTAATAGGGCCGCAGCTGGCACTCGAGAGCTGGACCCCACACAGAAGGCCCACGCACACGCACAACACACTACGCATCATGTTGGTAGGCCTAATACGTCGCAAGTTATCGCATTTTAACACAATATTAGGTCAGTGGAATTATAACTCCCACTTTACTTTGAAAATTATTATAGAATATTTTCAAAATGTTTATATTTTTAATCCGATAAAATTGTGGTATGTGTAAAAGAAGCACTTTTCCACAAAAATCTTCTTCGAGGAAACTTATTTCTGCTGCACCAATAGCGTAAACAAATGTTAAACACACTTTTGTGTCTTATTGTTAAGTTTAAGTATAAAAATAAAAAATAAACAAATTGATAATGATTCCAGTAGAAAAAAATCAACCGTGCATTTGTTTTTCATATGAAAGTAGAAAGTGAAAGATTCCTGTTTTCTAACTCGAAAAAAAAATTATTACATTTTTGTAGAACGTTTACGAAAAATGCCCTTTGTCCGCCAAATGTTTAACACGAGTGTACTTGTGGGTGCTAAGGCGGTTTATATACGTGGGACAAGATGCTTACACCACCTCCACCATATGACACTGTCACAACCGGATGTGAATGAAGGCGCGCTTACAATGGGCGACTCGTACACCGCGTGTTGTATAACTATGGCATAATCGAACGAAACTAGAGCAACAGTAATTCAGAATTAATCAACACAAATTTGAACATGCATACAAATTATCTACGAGACAAGTTATGTAATCATTTAGATTGTTGTGTATTTATTGAGTAATCTTGAAAAATCGCAAATTTGATCATCTCGCATGCTTTCAGAAAACATCATTTACAAAATACATTGTGTGGGTTCTACCAGGCGCCATGTTTGATTGGAGGGATTAAAGTTTTCTAATCTTTAGAATAAAAGTCAACGTGGAATAAAACTGGGTCCATAAACTTAAAAACGACCACTGAATCCATTTTAAGCAAATTTACATCACGACTTACGTGATGACTTACGTGAAAATAAATGTTTATGACTCAATGTTATCCAATATTAAAGTTTCCGATCAATTACCTTGGTGTAAGCATTAACAACATATTTTGACCCTTTCAATTTTTCATCTGTCCAAACGTTTGGCCATAATTGAGAGTTTTATAATCGAATGCTTCGTCAAAATGGATGCATCAAAGTATTTAGTATAAGTTACACTGATACCTGCTGAACAGAATGACGTAATATACTCCAAAACCAGTTCCTCAAAATTGCACGTGACTATGATTTGTTACACATTGTTCCAACTAAACTAGTCTCATGGTTATGGAAAAGCCGAGTCCAATACAGTAGTACAAACTTAATTTCATACTTTTCAGTTTTTTACCATCTACTTAAACAGGTGCATTAGGAATAATTTACGCCCTTGGGCTGGCTACCTTAAAACTCCTAACACAGCAGGCGTGTGACTAATGACTAATGAGGCTTGTGCACTCTACTTAGCGGCGGAAGGATTTCCTTTACGAAAATATGAAAGAACGCCAGAAAACTGTTGATTTTATTTAAAACAGAGTGCATAAAGGGGCAGTTGATAAAGTTATGAAGGGGCAGTTGATAAAGTTATGAGGTCGAACTTACACCCAAACAAGCACTCTCGTGAACCGAAACAAGAGTCGCATTATTTGGAACGCGCCATTCATTAACGCGCGATTGCGCCCTAAAACCCGCGGCGTGTCTTTATAAATACGAGCGTAAAGCAGGTCATGTCCGATCCGAGCGTGGTAACCACGTGGCAGATCTATTATCGTGCTGTGATCCTCCTGGCCAACTTGTTGACTGTTCTCTCTATCACGAGGCGTCGCGACGGAGCTATTTAAAAGCCGACGCACCGCCGCTCGCTTAGTGAAGTCTCGAGTCTTGTAGAGGCTACAGCTAGTCGATTTGACCGGTAAAAAGTTTGACTTTAAAGAAGGTGTGTACGTGTGTCCCAATTCAGTGTTTCTTATAAGCTAAAACTGACCTAATGAACAAGTAGGGAGTGTAATAGTGAACCACCTGTAGCTAAGTGACAGTTAAATAGACGTCAGTGATCGTGTGACGATTGCAATGCTCGATCATGCGGAATGGAAGAGAATCATTCTCTCTTTCAACCCCTATCGGTTCATGGCGTGTTTTGCCATCTTCCACATAGCTCGCTGTGACGCCGCCAGGAATGCTGCTGTCGACAACGGGCCTTCCGTAGACCATCAATTACTAGGCAAATATAATTAGTAATCAACTCATAATAGACTAGATACTTTTTGGTAGTTAGAAAATGAAGTATTACGAGGAGGAGTTTAGCTGTCAATTGGCCATTGTTGTTTTGTTGTTAAATCATCAATGGCGCAGATAAGGGGGTTGCTTAGTAGTGGTAGCGCTTTGTTAGGAGTCTCCTCTCTACTGTCCATGCAATGTATCTTCAATCTTGGTAAGAAGTTGTCGTGGATTGTGTAATAGTGAAGAGACGTTCAAGTATGCGACAAAAGACAAAACCAGCTTAAATCTACCTAGTTGAATTGCGTTTTCTGCCTCCTGTGTTGTAGACTTGTAGTGGTACTATCAGCGTGGCTGTTGGCAGGCGTTGTCAAAACGCATGCCATGCTAAGCTGGTGCACTCTGTACAGACAATAACAAGTGGGTACCGGAAAATCCTGCGGCGAATCCTGTTGAAATAGATAAGATGAGATGTGCGTGTCGCGACCATCTCTTCTGCAAATTTTACAGCTCACATTGCTTGATACGGTGTGGCCACTATCGCGTCTAAGATACTTATTCTTATGCTGATGTTGATGTCATTTCGGTATCTATTTGCAGGTATACGTTGATATGCGCCTCTTTGTACCTCCTTCTTTGGTTTCTAGCTCTGACGTCACTAGTCTCAAACTGATCTCAGTCCTTATCTACTGCCCTTACATGCACCCTGTTTTAAAGATAATCAACAGATTTATTGTGTTTAGCCAGAAATTCTTAAATGAAGTATTCTGCTAAGTAGAGTTCACATTCGTTATTAATCACGCCCACTGTGTTAAGAATCTCCAGGTATCCACCCGAAGGTCGTAAATTATCCCTAGTGGACCTGTGGAAACTAGAGAAGAAGAATCTTGAGTTGGTACTATGGACTCGGGTATTTCATCAGTTTTAGATTAGCATGCGTGATAGAGTTGGTTTTAATGTTGTAAATATTGTGTTTTATAAAGAGGAAAAGAAAATGAAAATGTGATCGTTAACATGTTTCCAGGCAACTTCATAGATGAGGCGGCTCTGGCTACCGACTTCTACGGCTGTGGCATGGACAAGACCGAGGGCGCCCTGAAGGTTAAAGACGATCCAGGATACGCGACCTTGGACTTCCTCGTCGAGGACATAATCGAGGACCTGAAGGTCACGCCGGAGTTTGACGACGAGAGCAGCGAAAGACTGACGACGGACCAGGCGGAGAAAGACGACAACTTCACGAGTATGTTTGACGACGCGGTCAAGTATTTGTTGCCGGCGACGGACACGATACAGAATGATGTCTGCAGGAAACACAGTCGGATCTTCTTGCATCAGCTGAGGCGGTACAAGATGTGGGCATTGCAAAGTATGTACCTTCCTTCGCGGTCTCAAGTAGAGTAGTAGGTCTAGGGCTGAGCTGGTGCCCACAGCCCAGACCCATCCACCTACCCTGCAGAATTTCCGTTTTCCGTAGGTTTAAATGTTTAAAATTTTCTAGAAGCAAAACAAAATTTAGCATCACCATTACCTGCAAAAATTGTTAGTTTTCAAAAACAAAACAACTTAGTATATATATATATATATACCCTATACTATATTATTTACTATATACTATATATAATAATACTATATAATATAATACTATAGAAATATTTAACATATACACTGACAGTCTGAATAGTGCTTACAAATCGACAGGGTGCATCATCATCACTTTTTTTTTATATTTTGAAGTAGCATTATTGGGGCATACATATTCAAACAAAATATTATCGCGTGATTTTAGTCGTCGAGTTCTTAATCTTTCTATACTGGTTCCCCTCTGACCGTTCAATAATCTTCAATTATACCACACGCGGGATATATTTCAAAGGTGATTGAACTTCGTGCATTTCTTGTGTTGAAAACTAAGACACTTAATTCAGTCGTCTCTACGTCGCTATGTTAAGGCAGGTGCAATTTTGGTCCATGGCCAAAGACGACCTTACGTATTCCTCTTCAAATACACTGCTCAGAGCTCGTCACATACATTAACGGTTCTTCGTCTAATTTTCATTGACAATAACAGTTCTTGCTTTTACTTTTGCCGTCGCTGTTAGCATTTCGATCGTTGCGCACGTACTCAATGTAGACGCCAAAATCTTCCCAACCAAATATGTTACGAAATCTCGTCCAAATTCCTCAATAGTGAATAACGGTGTTCAGTTCCTGGATACCTGCCACCAACCATCGTTGTTATTTCCGGCAGAGATCTGACGAAACAGTCTACTCCTCCCCCTCCCTTCCTCCCCCCCCCTGTGTTGTTTTCGTAGCGAATCCAAAAAGTTCTCGAATGCCACACAGAGGAAAATATCATATCGGCATGGAACAGTTGCAAGTTGAGATTTCGTTGTATCGTTTTGATGACGTGGATTGACCACGAAGCGAGTAGCATTATAGAACCTCGCTCATAATAAATATCTCCACCCCTTTTCTTCTTGTGTTTATATCTTGAACACGTCATGCAGTGGCGGACTGGCAGGTACGGAACTACGGAAACCCGTACGGGGCCCCCCCGGGTGGGGGCCCCCTTGAGGGCAACCACCCAACACCCTGAAAATATCTTACGCTATATAGATTATGAAACAATAGTAAGAAGAGCATATGTATCTCAAAGGGACATATAGGCCATCTAGAAGTACTACAAAGATTTCCGCTTTCCTCCTCAGAGCTTACTTTTTTATAGTTTAGTTTGAAATAAAAACATGCCAGTGCTGGAAATTTCTTTCATTTTATTTTTAAAGTGGTGTTCACAGTTCAGCATGTTGTTGCACTTGCACATACTTATCATCGTTTATCGATTTTTAAACGTGTTTATATGCGTTTTAAATAAATTATAGGAAACAATATAGTTTGAAATATCCAACTGCCAGTGGTGGGAAAGTTCTTTCATTAATTTAATTTGTTAGTGGTGTTCACAGCTCAACATGTTGTTCGACACACCTATAATCATTTGTCGATTTATACACGTGTTTATATGCGTTATAAACAAATCAATAGGATACAAGAACCCTCAAGATTTCTGCTCGCTAGCTCGCTACTTGAGGGTGACTCTTGATTGTTTGCGAGTAAACTTTGGTATATCTGAAAGGACTATTTTGTCAGGATCAGTAAAAATGAAATAAAGGAGTTTTCAAGTCGAATGTCATTACAAAACCACTTTCCATAAAATAGCTGACTGACAAATTGGGCTGATCGCGTGTGTATAAGCGTTTCAAAATTTAAAAAAGCGAACTTTGTGGCAAAAATATATCTATCGGCGCCAACTGAAATCCGATCCAGCGCAGCACTAGCCATAAGGTTATTTGTCAAATGTCAGGATCGAACTCCTCCTAGACCTATATGACGTAAGGAATTATCAGTGCAATATTACTTTAGTTTTATTGTTTTTCATGATACGATTTCGCCTCAAAACGCGTTTTTAACCACTAAGCATCATGCAGGGCCAAAAAAATTTTCGCCTACGGCGACATTGCCTCCGACGGCCGGGGCTTTGCCCCAGACCCCAGCTACATCCCGCTCCCTCGTTGAGAGTACAAATAACACAATGCGAGTGGACAACTAGTCTAGTAGTCAATATTTATAGAGGGTTGCATGGGAAACAATATAGTTTGAAATATACAACTGCCAGTGGGAAAATTTCTTCTTCAATTTCGTTTTTTAAAGTGGTGTTCACAGTTCAACACGTCGTTGTTTCACATAACCATCATCATTAAATCGATTTTAAAACGTGTTTTTATGCGTTCCAAACAAAATAATAGGCTGAAATTTTTTCGCCTCCGGCGGCTGGGGCTTTGCCCCAGACCCCTTAAAGCTTCGCCAAGTCCCGGGGCCCCTAAGATCCTTTTCCGTACGGGGCCCTTACCCCCCCAGTCCGCCTCTGACGTCATGTTTGCCATCGCATTTCGTAACGCATCTATTTGGCAAGAAGGTTACTTAACGTTTGGAAACTATCAGGACCATTAGTTCATTTTATTCTTGTATCGAACAACAAGTTCACAGTCACCCACGGTGGGTCCCTCCTCGTAGTGAACTCTCGTGCATGTCTTTAATCGTCACTTTGTTCATTCATCATGGACTCATGGTCTTGCTCACTTTGCCAACCTTTCCGTCTTCCTCATTCTCATTCATTCCGGGCCTCTGTACGACCTGAATGCCCCCCCCCCCCCCCCCCCCACCAGACGTTACTCCTCGTATAATGACCATGGCGATGTATGGTGGTTTGATCTGTTTCGGCCGACGTTATATGACCAACTGACGAAAACGTTGTAAACCATGTTTTCGAAAACAGAATAATGTGTTTGATAACTTTTGGTTCTGAATGTACTTATAGTACATGTGTAAAATATGTGCATACTCGTGTGCAAAATATGAGTTCCGAATGTTCATTTACATTTAAAAAAAACGGTGGGAGTTCATCGGAACTCTTCCAAAGAGCTCAATGATTCTGAAAGAGATTC
This sequence comes from Isoperla grammatica, assembly GCA_945910005.1. NCBI lineage: Eukaryota > Metazoa > Arthropoda > Insecta > Plecoptera > Perlodidae > Isoperla > Isoperla grammatica. Next base: position 34,368,465 of record OX246739.1, read on the forward strand.
GTTCTTCTCAAAGAGATTGACGACTGACGACTGACGACTGACGACGGATCAAAGATGAGCACTCTGAGTGGAATGCGCTCCTTCTTAAAACGAGAGGCCCTGTAATCGACTATAGCTATAAATATAACGACTTCCTTTCGCCATGATTTTTAAATCTATTTTGATAACTGCGCGGATTAAAGTTTAGAACGGCATTGTTTGTGTTTGTTGATCTTTGAGCCGGAAAAAGTGTTTCAAGTTTCAAAGAAAATCTATGTGTGAGTGAAACCGTTCTGGCTGATAAGCATTTTTACTAATCAATTTCACTTCTGCGCAATATTTCGACATGGGGTATTCCTGTGGAAAACATACTTTCTAAAAACTTGAATTTTCTGCCCTCACTGGCTTGACCCTAAGTCAGGATACGAACCTGGAAGTGAAAGGAAAGAACCGAGGTTTTCCAGACAAAATAACCGACTACAATCTCTGCGCTGTCACTGTAATCAATCAATCAATCAATCAATCAATCAATCAAGCTCAATAATAATATCAAGTCTAAAGTTTGTAAGAGTTCAATTTTCCCTTCCAGCACTGTTTTAGTCCCTTCTACTCGTGATTCCCTCCCTTATCGCCGAACGATGTTACTTTTCCATGATGCGTTGTATGGAAAATGCGCAGTGTTAGTGTGTTTATATACTAGCTCCAACGTCCGAAGTCACATAAATCCTTATCTTCTGCCCCTTTTGTGCACACTAATTGAATGAAAATTAAGAGATTTCTGGCGTTATTTCACATATCCATAAATATAGTCTTCCGCTTAGTAGAGTGCACAAGCTTCATTAGTAGTTAGTCACGCAGAATTTAATCCAGGTAACCAGCCGAAGGTCGTAAATTATCCCTAATGGAACTGTTTGATTATACATGGTAGAAATTCGAGAAGTAGACAATTATTTAGTTGGTACAATTGGACTCGGCTATTTCATAAGCATAAAAATACTTATGTAGGGACACTTGTATTAATGCCGGAAATTCATTTAAATCTTTCGTCGTGCAAATCGCAGCAAGCGTTATGGTCTATGTGATATATGTATTCGTGCGTTGGCGAAGCGTCGCGACTCTTCCGCATGGCGTCTTGGGCGATACATTCATCCACGTCACAAGCCTGGGGGCGATAACTTGCAGCACTGCTTAGGAACTATAACGATATCCTAAACATCTTAGAGTAGGCCGCCCTTATGCACTACCCTTATATACTATCGTATGATAGTATAGTAACCAAACTATTAGAGTTTGCAATGCACAGTTTTGATGACCTGCAAAACCACCAACGCAAGGAAAACTGACGAGCATATTACTTATGCCAAAAATTGAGTTATTTCATCGGCTTAGCTTTAAAATGTAATTAATAGACACTTTTTATAAAATGTTATAAAAGCTGTTAATAATTGATCTGATTTCCTAAGCTTTGATTTCCCAACAGCTCCTTCGCAGCAGACGTTCCTGTTTGTTATCAAATTTGTGGGAGAATGAGCTGAGATTTTCATGCAATGTCTGAATACGTTTATGCCACCATATTAGCATGCACAGTGCACACACTAGGCAACGATCCACAACAACTACAACAATTTGGCATGTTTTGTGCTTGTGTGTTTGTCATGTAACCTAAGTGTGGGTGGCCTATCTACTTCAGATGTGACAGCGGTCTTTGTGTCAAGAAAAACAATGTATTTAACCTTGATTAATTAGATGCAATCAACCTGGGTGGGTGCCAGTGACGTGAGAGCATTGGCGACAATGTAGCGACTCTCTGTCCCGCGCTGCTAAGAATAACATTTTGAGAAACTCGTGTGGGTCACGTCGGTGCTGCTCGAGAGCTGCCAGGCTGTCATATGCGCATCGTATGAGAGGGGTGAGAGGGGAGGGTGTATGGGCTCGTAGGGGTGGCGTTCTTGTAAGTTAGATCATACTCCGCGATAAGTTACTCTTAGCTTGTCTAGTTGAATACAAAAAATACGCAAACAAAAATAAATAATACAAAAGTATAACGCTAAGTTCTCATGCTTACTTGTTTCCAACGTAACCAATAGCGTTGACTCAGATAACTTAAGTTTTGTTTAAGTTTCAACACATCAAGTTATCAAGGCACAGTACACGGATAATATGACGTGTTGAATGTTAAATATAATTTAATAGATCTTATATTATCTGCGAGAGCGCAGTGGGCTGCGTTGGATAAATGCAAGCATGGGAACCTATAGCTTAAAAGTATTAAATAATAAAAACAAGTTTGAACATGAAAGGATTCATTAGAAATTCACACTTTTGTAGGACACGGTGTTTATTTATTTATTTATTTATTTATTTATTTATTTATTTATTTATTTATTTATTTATTTATTTATTTATTTATTTATTTATTTATTTATTTATTTATTTATTTATTTATTTATTTATTTATTTATTTATTTATTTATTTATTTATTTATTTATTTATTTATTTATTTATTTATTTATTTATTTATTTATTTATTTATTTATTTATTTATTTATTTATTTATTTATTTATTTATTTATTTATTTATTTATTTATTTATTTATTTATTTATTTATTTATTTATTTATTTATTTATTTATTTATTTATTTATTTATTTATTTATTTATTTATTTATTTATTTATTTATTTATTTATTTATTTATTTATTTATTTATTTATTTATTTATTTATTTATTTATTTATTTATTTATTTATTTATTTATTTATTTATTTATTTATTTATTTATTTGTTTATTTATTTATTTATTTATTTATTTATTTATTAATTTATTTATTTATTTATTTATTTATTTATTTATTTATTTGTTTATTTATTTATTTATTTATTTATTTATTTATTTATTTATTTATTTATTTATTTATTTATTTATTTATTTATTTATTTTTTTATTTATTTATTTATTTAATGTCTATCCTATTCATATATATCTTCATATATATATCCTATTCTTTCACGTTCAAGTACGATTACATCAAATATATATTGTATGTCAAGTGTCAACTGATCGTGTACAAAATTTTACATTTTTTTTTTAAATTATAGATTTGAAATAGAACAAAATAACACATATGAAGTGAATGTTGTACCAAAATAAAGACTAATTATAATAGCTTGAGTATAATATGTAGCATAATATAGAATTATTGTTTTTTGTATAGTTGCCCCATACGTAAATACTCGTTTACGAAATATCTAAGTATAGTTTACAAACCTAATTTTCTACTTCTCTAGTTCCTAATATATACTTGAAACAGGACTATTAGGGATATTTTAAGACCTTAGGTTGGATACCATGAATGAACTCTTAACTAAGCGGAAGACTGTCTACGAATGTGTGAAAGAATGCCAGACATCTTTTGATTTTCGTTGAAACAGCGAGCATAAAAGGGCAGTAGATAATGATCCTAGATCGGCATGAGACTGGTCACGTTGGGGCTTGTATATTGTTAGAGTCTGCTACTGAGCTGCTCCCCTGGTTGTAGTGTACGACTCGTCTGCAAAGCTCCCCTCGGGAGTGTTGAGCGGCAACCTGAACCAACTGGGAGACTACGACCAGTGTCTCTCAGTGGACGCCGACTGCAGCGAGTCAGTGCCTTGTATATTGTTAGTCTGCTACTGAGTTGCTCCCCTGGTTGTAGTGTACGACTCGTCTGCAAAGCTCCCCTCGGGAGTGTTGAGCGGCAACCTGAACCAACTGGGAGACTACGACCAGTGTCTCTCAGTGGACGCCGACTGCAGCGAGCCAGTGCCTTGTATATTGTTAGGCTACTGAGTTGCTCCCCTGGTTGTAGTGTACGACTCGTCTGCAAAGCTCCCCTCGGGAGTGTTGAGCGGCAACCTGAACCAACTGGGAGACTACGACCAGTGTCTCTCAGTGGACGCCGACTGCAGCGAGTCAGTGCCTTGTATATTGTTAGTCTGCTACTGAGTTGCTCCCCTGGTTGTAGTGTACGACTCGTCTGCAAAGCTCCCCTCGGGAGTGTTGAGCGGCAACCTGAACCAACTGGGAGACTACGACCAGTGTCGCTCAGTGGACGCCGACTCCAGCGAGCCAGGGCCTTGTATATTGTTAGTCTGCTACTGAGTTGCTCCCCTGGTTGTAGTGTACGACTCGTCTGCAAAGCTTCCCTCGGGAGTGTTGAGCGGCAACCTGAACCAACTGGGAGACTACGACCAGTGTCTCTCAGTGGACGCCGACTCCAGCGAGCCAGGGCCTTGTATATTGTTAGTCTGCTACTGAGTTGCTCCCCTGGTTGTAGTGTACGACTCGTCTGCAAAGCTTCCCTCGGGAGTGTTGAGCGGCAACCTGAACCAACTGGGAGACTACGACCAGTGTCTCTCAGTGGACGCCGACTCCAGCGAGCCAGACCACGTGCCTTGTATATTGTTAGTCTGCTACTGAGTTGCTCCCCTGGTTGTAGTGTACGACTCGTCTGCAAAGCTTCCCTCGGGAGTGTTGAGCGGCAACATGAACCAACTGGGAGACTACGACCAGTGTCTCTCAGTGGACGCCGACTCCAGCGAGCCAGGGCCTTGTATATTGTTAGTCTGCTACTGAGTTGCTCCCCTGGTTGTAGTGTACGACTCGTCTGCAAAGCTTCCCTCGGGAGTGTTGAGCGGCAACCTGAACCAACTGGGAGACTACGACCAGTGTCTCTCAGTGGACGCTGACTCCAGCGAGCCAGTGCCTTGTATATTGTTAGTCTGCTACTGAGTTGCTCCCCTGGTTGTAGTGTACGACTCGTCTGCAAAGCTCCCCTCGGGAGTGTTGAGCGGCAACCTGAACCAAGTGGAAGACTAACACCACGTCTCTCAGTGGACGCCGACTGCAGCGAGCCAGTGCCTTGTATATTGTTAGTCTGCTACTGAGTTGCTCCCCTGGTTGTAGTGTACGACTCGTCTGCAAAGCTTCCCTCGGGAGTGTTGAGCGGCAACCTGAACCAACTGGGAGACTACGACCAGTGTCTCTCAGTGGACGCCGACTCCAGCGAGCCAGACCACGTGATTGGTCAGTACTGTCTGGCGCAGATCGACGTGGCCGTGGCGGACCGCGTCAACGACTCCGAGTCGCTCCGGGAGGCCGTGGAAAGGATGCAGGCATTCGGGTTCATCAGGAGCACGGTTGATGACGTAAGTATGCGTGGGGCTGCAGTGTGTCTATATACCATGCGGAAACCACGTGCGGATGTGTTAAAAGTGCTTTAAAGCTGTCACAATAAACCAAAATAAAATGTCATCACTAGAGAATCTAGTGCTCTTTCTTATGAATGTTTTCTTGTTCCAATAAATCCGTGTCCTTACTAAATTCGGAAAGGTGTTGCAAGAACACAAATAAGAACAAGCATATGAGTATTCTGAAAGGTGTTTTGCAACAACAAATACAAAAAAGAACATTTGAAAATGGAAACATTTTGGAACGAAGAATTATTCATGAGAAAGAGCGCTAAATTAGCAAGGGGATGTTAGATTTTGTTTATTTGTTTCAAATTGTAAAGCATTTAAACGAGATTTTAACAGACAGTAATCTGGGGTTTCTCAGGAAAGTTGATCAGCCCATCAGATGACCTTATCCAAGAAACCTACTCGATGATGAGAATCTTATCTTAGATTACAGTTGAACTTACTTAACTGATTAGATCAGTAGTCTTTGGGTAAAGGACTATTAGCCTGATCAGTTGTCTATTTTAGGTGGCAGCAAACTAAACAACGCAGTTTCATAACCATTCCAAGAAGAAAGTGATTAGTCAATGCACTCGTGCCAGCAAAGATTACACATGGAGGTGTGTATAATCTTTGGTGCCAGAAACAAACGATGACTCATTCTTGACCTTCAACAGGTTCCGTTCATCTCTGACACAAATCTGTAGACTATTTACTCGACTATTGTAATTATTTTGAAACTGCGTTGAGTGGTTGCTCAATTGTCAATTTGGATTTTGGCGAATAATTCGACTAATAATATGAGATACATATGCTGAAGTTTAAAATCCTCAACGTGGGTGCTTTTCACAAAAGGTCAAAATGACACATTTCACTCATTAAGCTACAAGGCAGGTCAATTAAGTGATTTTTTAGGATTCGTCGAGAATTCCACTTATGAAAATCGGTTTTCTGTTGTTGTTTTTTTTTAGCCTGGGCATTTCATCCCTCAGTTCACAACCATAAACTGGGCCGTGTGTCTGCCTGCATCTTGTTCTTACGAAGATCTTCAGACGGCTCTGACTCATACTTTAAATTCCATGACCGAGCTTAGCTTTAGAATCCGGGTTCAGCCGGAGATGTGCTACATAAAAGAAGTTAAGACTTTGGACAACAAAACACTTGCTGCAATGTAAGTTACGAAGACGTATCACAATGTTATTCTAATGTGTATAAGCGATAAGAACAATAGCATTCATTGCAGATTTTCTCTTGGTTTTATAGATGCAGTTTTGGGCTGGTTGTCGCCGTGGCGATTGTGGCGACAATTAAAGACAGCGGGGGAAACAACAACTTAAGCTTGAAAGCTGGTAAAGTAAAAATGTAAAAATAAAAACAAAATAGTACAATGTGTTCTTAAACTAAGAGTAGGTAGTCATATTGTAAATTCAATATTTCAAAAGTGTAAAATTTCCAATCTTGAGTTAGGAACCAATGTTGTCATGAAAATGGTAGATTTGGCAACAGTGTAGCCAAGTGGAAAGTTCCATAGCCGGTTGGCTACCGGTCAGATTCTCCCAACATTGCCAGCAAACAACTCTGTCTAATCATGAGGCAACTTGAATTTATGGGCTGCGCAATAGAATAAACATATTCTCAAGTAGAATGAGAAAATGCATTCAAAGTCAAATTTTAAGTTGTAACCCACATGCCTTATGGTTCTCCTCTCGTCATGAATTTGTTTAATGCATTGCAACTTTTAGTTCATAAAGCCGCTTTCAGAGCAACACCGCTTAACTTGAGTACATAAATGCTATATCAATTTCAACATGAAATGTGAATGTGTGTACTTAACCTAAGTTTCCGAATTTTATATCATAAAAAAACATAGTTACCACAAAGTATGTCTGTTCAGCCATTGCTGTCAAAAATTAACGATATCAAAAGCTAATCAAGGCTAGTTTTCTACATGTAAATCTTATCTTGGTATATCGCATAATTACATATGTTATAAATAGGGTGTTCGGTCGGCTATATATTTCACTCATGGTTTTTCTTTATTTGCAGGCAAACTTGAGCGTGTCATGATGGCTTTCTCCTTGAAGCGCAATTGGGCTTCTCTAGTGGCTGAGCTGCCCACTCAAGGGGACATCCATTGTATCCACGGTATTCGAGCAATCTGTACCATCATGTTGTATGCGGCTCACAAGGTGATCCCGGTGTCAATGACTCCACTGTTCAACAGGGGAACGCTGACTGAGGTACTCAATCTTTATCCATTTATTGACTATTTTTCTCATTGCGCCAATATCCTCCTCATAGTTATTTGCAACTTCTTCAGTTCCTACCATCTACTGTATAATGATTCTGAATATTTTGCTACCCCAGCATGGACTTTCGTCTGTTATTTTCGTTTACTGCCTATTATTATTTCTCCAAGACTCCATCAACAAAATCAACAACTATTTGTTCCTCCTTTTTCGAATGAATTTTTTCGAAGTGAAATGTACAACCCAATCTGCTTTGCTAGTATATGCAGTTCCTTACAAGACGTTTATTTTACGGGAGCTATCCTGCTTATAAAAAAGCTAAAAAATTATCAACTATTCTTAGCGATGGGTTGTAACTTTGAGCGGTATTATCGGTTCCAGTTCTCCAATGAGCCAGTGAGCATCATGTTCCGAGCATCGCTGATCTACACAGACTCCTTCCTGATGCTCAGTGGTGTCCTGACCGCCTACAACCTGAGCATGGAGATGAAGAGAACTGGGACCATCGCGTGGGGCAAGAGGAACTTGGCCCGTTTCATAAGGTACAACCTGCGTTACTAGTCTCGTGCTTACGAAACAGCCGACCCAATATAGAAGTACCAACTTAAATAACAACTTCTCTATTTAGTACCTTCTACTCTTGAATCTGGTCTATTACGTATAATTTATGACCTTGCTCACGACCTTACGACCTAATACGTTATACAAGAACTGATTTTCGGTGGCGGAAAGTGGCATTTTCATTGGGGGGGGGGGGACTCACATTTGTATCATTTCATTGATGCAGTTTAATTCTAAGAGCCTCTGTGACTCAAGTCATTGTGCAAACTTGATCACCCTGGGTGAGTGGTCACGTATTTATTGCGGTCATGTTTTCAGACTGACGCCGGCGCTTGCAGCTCTGGTGGTTTTCTACGCCTACGTCATTGAGCATCTGGGCGCAGGTCCGCTCTGGGGACGAGTGGTGCAACAAAACGCAGATATCTGTAAACAGGGCTTTTGGACCAACATTTTATACATCCAGAACTTCTTTCCATTCGAAAATATGGTAAGCGTTCGTAGTGTATTTGACTGCAACCTGCAAGTTTATTATTGCGTTATAATTATTTGGATCGTTGATTCAACAACAACGAGCTGCCCGTATAGGTTGAACGTAATATAAAAATATAATATATTTGTTACGGAGAAAAAGAAAAATGAAAATGTTTCCACAATAATTTTGATTCATCAGTTTTTCAAAATTATTCGCCTGATGATGGGTACAATATAAAACTGGTATTGTAGTAGTAATTCATTATTGCAGTGTGCCACTCAGACCCACCAGTTGGCTCTAGACATGCAGCTGTCACTCATCTCCCCTCTACTCGTCTACGTGCTCTACAAGCATCCGGTGGGCGGGGCCTCGCTTAGTATTACTTAGTATGTAGACCTGAGTATGTCTTGTTGCAGTGTGCCACCCAGACCCACCAGTTGGCTCTAGACATGCAGCTGTCACTCATCTCACCTCTACTCGTCTACGTGCTCTACAAGCATCCGGTGGGCGGGGCTTCGCTCTTAGTTCTGCTCCACGCCGCTGGGGCCGCGGTGCGATACTTTGCCACAATCCACAACAACCTGTCGCTCATCATCTATCATGGAATGACGTAAGAATACAATAGCTTCCATTCCATTCGTGAACTTTAAATTTTCAAAATTTGCAGCACTAATTATTTATTTTCTATCCACTGAATACGCAGGAATAAAAATTTTTTAAATGTAAAATAGCATTTTTGCCAAAATATATATGCATCTCTATCATAATATTGTCTCGTTTCTGATATCTACAAACAAGAAATGTTTTAAATCACAGTTACGTGTTCATAGTGACTATTTCTACAACTATTTCTTCTGATTACAATTCAGAAGGTGTAGGGTTTGGGCTGTGGTTTTTAACCTTGACACTTGACTTTAATCAATCTGCACAATACACGGCGTAAACTTAACAGTGATTTTGGGAACGTAATAACAATGAAAGAAAAAATGGTATACTGTCCTCCGCTGAAAATCAGTTGTCGTAACTCAGTGGGTAGAAATAGACTTTTTTTAATTTTGATTGAAGGAAAACTCATGCTTGAATTATAAATATGAACTTCTTGACTTACATACGGAGCAGGAATAATCATACAAGGTCAATGGCAGTCACTCATCATAACGCCATTGTTACACAGATAACGGATAATTTGTTATCTGTACTGGTAATCTCTGCAGAGACTAAACATTTGCAATGACTTCAATATGACTTCTGCTATGAATATGACTACTAATATCGACGTTCCTCACTATATTAGTAGAATCTTTTTAATTTATTTTATTTGAACAGCATGAAACACGTACAAGCACAGGCAAAATTGAATGGTTCGCTAGTTTTCTTATTTTGTAGTGGTCTTTATTTAAGTTTTCACTCTTTCTTTCTGTTTCATAACATCGTCGGTAAACACACCCGTGTCACACCGTCTTCTCTTTTTTCCAGAGTGTCTCAATTGTATAGGACAGCCAACATGAGCTACAGCCTGTCCACACATAGGTCTACTCCCTATTTGATGGGGGTAGCCGTGGGGTATCTACTTCACAAATATGAAAAATCTGTAAACATTCCAAAGGTAATTAAACGGAGTCATTCACTTCTAGGGCTAGGATTTAATTTACTTCAAAAATAGACAAATATATCAAATGTGATTACTAAACACTTATCAACATACCCGTAAGATAGGAGAATATTAGCAAATCATACTTTAAAAAAATCAGTGTGTACAGTTAAGTTTACAATTAGTTAGCGAAGACACAAGTACGCCTAGCTATACAATGTATAATACAATAAATTACATGTGAATTGATTTATTAATTTTTTGATCTCTTGTTCCAGCCTGCTGTGATAATAGGATGGCTGACTGCCGGTATATGCTGCTATCTATCGGTGTTTTCGTACAGTTACGTGGCTCGTCGTGACATACCATACGACCACATTGAGGCCGCCAACTATTCCGCTTTCTCACCTCTCACGTGGTCTGTAGCTCTCGGGTGGGTTATCTGCGCATGTGCCCTGGGACACGGGGGACTCCTCAACAGGTGGGTACCACGTGACACGGCAACCTTGGGGATACTTGACGTCATATGAGTGAGAGATTATAGCCAACCGAATGCCAGGGTTTGTCTGACAGTTCCAAAGGTACACGACAGGTAGCGCATCATGCAGGCGGGCCACAGCGAAACGTGTAACGCATTCTATGTGGTTACGCCGGAACTGCTTCACGGCAATCGTCGCCTTGCAACGTGCACATAGCCTTGAACGATCTGATGTAACGATCCCAACCCCCTACGACGTTGCAGCTGACGCGGGATGCACCATTTCACTTCGGGGCTCTATGTAATTATAGATAGCTGTGCATAGTCATCTGCTACTATTATCCTTGGAGATCGCGGTTCCTGGTCAAAGTCCCTCGCAACACTTGTAATGTTGTATTACTGCTGTAACGTGCTTAAACTCATATGTGTCTCTCCAACTAATGTGTCGGTCTACTAATGGGTTTTCGTTTGGTACTGGTCTTTGGAGTGTAGGAATTGAGACTAAGGGGGCGCCAGAAGGGGAGCTCTTTCGCCCCCCTGCTCCTCTCTTGGCTACTCTACTTCTTCCACACAAAGTGAAGCCAGTCCTGTCTCATTAACCACGCTCTCTGTCCAGATAGTTTAAGAGGAATAGGTAGCGTGAGGAGTGGCATATCCAGGGGAGGGGGCCGGGGAGGGGGAGAGGCTGGAGCCCCTTCCCGAAATCCAGCTTTAAATACTCTGCAAATCATCTAAATTTACGCAACAAACTAAATAGGTTTACGTGTTAATTTCTCTATTTTCAATACACTATAGTTGGGAAACCTCCCGTATAAGGTGAAATTGTATAAGTTGTAACAAATAGTAATTTCATATCATATTGTTTGTTGAAATTGTTTTGAAATTCTATTTGGCGCCGTGTACGGATTCATAAAAAATTGCCTGCAGCGCTGTTGTGGGGGACATCCCCCCCCTCCCCATTGTGTCGTTTATTGCCCACCTTTTTACAGTTATGTTCTGCTCTGGGCAGCCCCCCCCCCCCGCGCAAACTATATTCTCGCGTACGCCACTGTCGTGAGGCGGCTATCGGCTGAGACTGTCTATTATCGCATGTTCCACGACCACGACACATGTTTCAGATTCCTGTCTTGGAGGTGGCTGGTACTACTGAGTCGGATCTCCTACGCGATGTACCTAACACAGTTCCTAGTGTTCTTTTACAACGTGGGAACCCTGCGAAACTCTCAAATGTTCCAGCTTGCTCATGCTGTGAGTATAAACTGCGTTCCGTTATTATATTATATGAATAGAAATATTTAATAAATAAAAAGCGTCATCGTCTCCTTACAGTAGATTTCTTCTGGAGTTTACATCAAAGAGATCAAATCATACGTTGGTTGATTGCGTAATTCCTGCTTCCAAGGCAGTAGGTCCTGGGTTCAATTGTCGGTTCGGACTGTGATTTTTTAACTTTGGTACTGGACTTTTGATACTGGTGTACATGTAAACGCAGCGTAGTAACGCAGCCATAGTAGCGAAGTACATAATAAATTTTATAAATGTCTCACACTGAAAATCAGTTCTTCAAAGTGAGTGGGTAGACTCTAAAAATACAAATACCTCTTGTTATTAATCTTATCAATCTGGTTATGCTATTTTTTGTATTCATGTGACCGTGTGACGTCACGGACAGTGTGGCGGCCATATTCCCTCAGGTATTACAGTTCCACCGAGTCATTGTTGTAAACAAACAAATACTCGCTGTACAGACAACGTTAAAATTGTTGACCACAATAATGAAAAATATAAAAAAAAACATAATGTTGGTTTTAAGTTGTGTTTGGAAATTTGTAGTCCTGTTTTAAATAACTAGTATTATGAACTGTGTAACCATGCCAGGTTTTAATTAATGAATTAAGTATTTGGAACAAATGATTTTACACAGCTGCTGTCCTAGCGGTTGCTTATTATTTTGTTAATTTATTATAGGATGTACTTCCTTTCTATCGTATTATATTTATTTAATTTGTACGTTTTAAAGGTTTCCCTGGAGGAATTATTCGTCATAATATTGGTATCTATAGGAATGACTCTTCTATTTGATTTGCCAATGCAAGAGGTGAAGGGTATTCTCACCGGTAGTGGTAAGCCTGTTACACTATAAGTGCTTTGCTTTTGCGTTCACTAATACGGTTTGTACTGTTACATAACACAGCATAATCATGCACAACTATTTTGAATATTTATGATTTAAGATTTATTTTTTAAATTTTGCACAAAACTGAAATCTTGAATCATTCCTAGACCCAACCAATGAGTCATTCACTCAATTTTTCTAGCCAATGGTACATTGACTACGGAAGTAAATACAAATCATTTATTATTTGCTTTAAATCAAATTGGGAAGTACTACCCTCTTTTGTTTTTTTAACGGTTGTTTTAGAGGATTTTAATGGGCGCTGACATCTTGAAATTTGACGCCATTGAAGTGCTGCTGCAAATTAATTCCACACTATATAGAAGGCGTCTACCATTGTTACCAGTATTGTTTAATATTGTTGGTAAAGATAACACGGCCAACTATATGACACGAAAAATCCTATCACGGTCTTCTTGATCTCCTATAGAGCAGCACTTTAATGGCGACAACTAAACAATAAGTTAGTTTGTCTTAAACACTTTATAGATGTGTGCATCGTCTTTTACTAACATCTTCACTAACCACTCACATCACCCTTTGTGATGTGTCTCCATTATGGTACGTTTACAGCTACGCGTTGCGAGCGAAGCGAAGGCGCGAGCTCCAATCAGTGGCCGAGTTTGCGTGAAACTATTAACTTCTTTGCGTGAAACTCGGCCGCTGATTGGAGCTCGCGCCCTCGCTTCGCTCGCAACGCGTAGCTGTAAACGTACCGTTAGTACTAAAAAGACAAGGTCTTCTTGATCTCCGCCTAGCGCAGGCTCGTCGAAGGCTCGTCGAACTGGAGTTCGACGAGCCTCCGCTAGGTGGAGATCAAGTATAGACCTTGCTAAAAAGAATGGTCGATTGTCTAAAAGGTAAAATGTTATTTAAAAAAATTCTTTTGTTCGTATTTCTACAGTCATTTCAACTAGAAAACATCTAGTATCAAGTTTCTAACAGAGCATTAAATTAAAGACAAACATTCTGAACGGATTGCAAACGTTGCGGTGGTAAGAGGAAATTATAGGGGAGAGATATTTATGAGTTAATATATTGTTGAGTGCCCAGTAGCTTGCAGCAATTATATACAATTAAATGGTATATAATTAATATAGATCTTACCTACCTACCTCTCTAAATAGCTTCCCGATTCAAATAAATCTTGAAATGCGAAATGCTTGCATGGGAATGGAAACATTTAACCGTAGCGCCTTTTTACGGATATGCACTGTGATTCCAAGTTCATTACAGTATATTGAACACTGCCAGCTTGTGTTAACAATACAAATTAATGACATACTTGTTACCTAACCACTAATCGCGCTGTCATTCGATCTCTACCTCATAATCTCGAAGTGACGTGTCACATATTGGCCCAGTTTGGAAGTTTTCCCACCGAGAATATGGCGCAATGAAATATACGCTTGCTGAAACGATTGGTTAAACAATGATAAAAATGAAGGACTTATTAATTATTAATTTACTTTAAGGTAGTAAAATTACCAACACAACAAACCACTTAGCACTTAACACTTACTCTTTTTGGATCGTTACTTTTATGATTTCATGTGTTAGTATATTTATATTTAATGACTTCGTTTCAGTTACTCAACTGATTTCCAATAACCAATTTTTAATGCAGTGTATTCTGTGTGTGTCGATTAATTTTGTTTAGTTTTGTTACTTTTGTTTTCGTACACAGATATCCTGAGATTTGATTTCAATAGTTTTATTTGTAGTGCTTATTCTTAAAGTACAATTCTTCTACCTTTGCGTTTTAGTAGCTATAATATTAAACCGGATTCATTTGCATCAGCACGACAAAATGAATGCTGTCAAATAATGTCTAACTAAAAATCGCTTTTGTTTTCCAGGACCAAGGACCAAACGTGAAGAAAACGGTCACCAAAAGTGAAGACTCGAATGTTCTGCAATAGTTAGTAGATTATGTTAGCGATAACAATTGTTTTCAACGACATTCAATGTGGACAGCGTTAGTTAGGTTTTGTTGTAAATTGAACTTTTCTATGGTTAATTTTAGATTTTTTTTGTCAAAATAAATATAATTTAAATACACTGATGTGATGTGAAGTGATTATAACCCCAAGGATTCAACCCTTCCCCATTACGCACACTGTGTGACCGTGACGTCACTCAATACATGTTGCGTGCGTGAGTTATGCGTGAGAGTGTGGGGATTCAAGATTATAATTGTACAGAAAACAATTTAACACTTTCATGTCCCAATAAAAGTATTCGCATACCGATCTCAGGTCATTTTCTACTGCCCCTTTTAACCGCGCCAATTGAAAGAAAATCTACAGATACCCGGCGTTCTTTCACACATTTGTAGATGCATGGTTCGGCTTAGTTAGTGCACAGGCGGTTTGGCCACACCCACCGTTACAGGTTACCAACTGAAATTATTATTCCCAATGGACCTGTTTAGATTAGATGGTAGAAGCGAGGTAGAAAATTAAGTTTTCATCTTGGACTCGGCTGTGACGTAAGCATCAGAATACTTTCGTTGGGGCATATTTATTATGTGATAATAGTGGTAGGCCTATTAGTTTTCTTAAAAATTGTATTTAGTTAGGCGTATATTTCGTCACAATGAAGACGATGAATACGCTCTATGAATTTGCCGAAGCACCGAGTTTGACCACTGAGGGCGCTAGTGAAACCGAATGAAGCGCTCAAAGTGGCAATGTCACGCAACTATCTGATGAAGCAGCGTCGTTCTACCTACGTCGATAATGGCAAATTTTGAAAACTGTTTAATTAAATACGGCTTTTCCACAGATTTTTGAGACGTACGATTTAAGGTTTAGCGCGTAGTCGTAAAGTTGGATCATAGGAAACATGTACTGGCGTTCACACAAAGTTTTAGTTTAAAGACGTTGTTTTCATTGTTGTTTTTAAAACAACGTCTTAAAACATTATGCATTATGTCTTCAAAATCTGTGTGGACCAGCCTTAAACAACACACAACAAACACAAACAAAAAAGACAATGAAAAACAAAAACAAACAAAAAACAACAACAAAACAAAATAAAAGCACAACAGGAAAAAACAAACAAACGAAATACAAAACACAAGATAGTTCACAAAAATATCCGGCACTATTTTCAACCGCGAAATGCAATCTTCACCAATAAGTTGCTAAATTTGGCCACATATAGCGCTGTACTAACACACGGTGTCTAGCTAATGTAGAATGAAACAGTTGATATCATGTACATTCTGTTTCTATGGGAATATTCTGAAAAATCGTATGGTCCTGTTTGAGACGGCGGGAAGCGATCGCGGCGCGTTTGCTGGGCGCACAACTTCCGGTGTTATTCTCTATATATAGTGTGATCACGCGCGCTGTTTCATGGTACCCTCGTACACACACGTGGAGAAAGAGTTATACCGGTTATACAAGCCAGGCATTGTATCTATAGTCGGCATCTAGAATCATCGGTAAAATGTCAATTGTATCCTATAAAATCCAGACACTCTGTGTTCACACTACGTAATTGAACTATTTTTCAAAAGTAATTTACCCCGGTCTGATTAAAATACACACCACCTCTCATCTCATTCTTCTGCCATATATTCTATTTTTTATTTCACATAATTCCTGTCAGCAGAATCAACTGAATTAGGTGGGTCTATTTTTGTTGCAATTTTACTCCCACCTATAAATAAAGGAATAAAAGAATTGTGTTTAAAACTACTCTTGATAGTGTTGTTACAAAAAATGAGTTGTCTATATAACTCTTTTCGTGATATGAATCTATGTACGTTCATGTAGTTCCTGATGTCCTGATGTACATCAGACAGCTGGCAATTAATTGTGTTTCATTATTCCCGATCTTTCTCATTTCTGCAAAAAATCTGTACTATACATATCCGTTACAGCGCACATCTTGTTGTGTTATCTAGTGCACATATTTAAATCTAGGGTTCAGCATTTAATAATTTGACCTACCACTACTTGCTTTCATTTACAAGTCTTGACTCTCTCCAAGGTATCCTCTTCGTTGTCTGGTTTCACGCCATCTCGAGTGCTTCAGTATTTTCTCTTTTAATAGTAGGCCTTGCACACGTTTCCCATTCTATAATTGCAAACGTAGGCAACCCAAGACAACGTTACAAATGCTTTCGTCACAGGCGAGGGGTTCGTAGCCAATCAGCGATTGTTACCTGCGCGCACTTGTCTCGGGCGGTTCACTGGTTGGCTACGAATGCCTCGCCTGTGACGAAAGCATATTAAGGTAATCTTGGGATGCCTAATTTAGATATTTATAAATTTCTAGCAAGATTCTGAGAAAAGGAAACTAACCGAGGTTCTATGGTTTGGTCGAAATTAAATTAGGTCTAAAGTAATAGTTTGTTTAAATAAAAATATATTGAGTGTCTATAAACACATTCAGTCGGATCCTTGGACGAGGTTGAATATCGCCATGGTCGTCCCGGTGATCAGCGCCCCGACGCCGAAGACCAAGGCCAGACAGTTTCTGAAGAGGATCAGCGAGAAGTGTCCCATCTCTGGGTAGTGCCAACAAGTGATGATCTCGATGAACGGCGGTAACATCAGACCGAGCGTCGAGACGCAAATGGCCCCAACAAGTGCCATGATGGGCTCCAACTTCGGCAGGGCAAGCGCGATCGCCACTGCAACATATATAGGGGCCGGTATATACGTGGCACCAAACTTATCGGAACAACATAGTCACTGCATTTTGAACGTAAAGTTTTTAACCCTATGGTTACCAAACCGAGATTGCTAAATCGGAGATTAACGAACTTGGTGAAATCGGACCATATAGTCCTCTAGGTGGTAAAACCCATTGCAAAATTCTCACTGTTAAATCCGACTGCCTAGTGTCGATAAAGCAACAATCTTCTTTAAATCAAATTATAAATTAACCCCTGAATTTTCTATATTAAGCAAACAAAAATAATGGTGCTCCCTGTTAATCTTCTGATTAAGGTTGGAATTCACAGTCGGCCCCTACACCTAGGGGCACCCATTGTTGCTATAGATTTGTTTTCTATATAAGAAATAACATGCATGAAACTGTTATACCTTGGTAAAAACAGGCTACCCTAGGGGTAGGGGACGACTATAACCTCTAACAGGAGGAGAAAACTAGTGACTCAAAACATATTAACATATTATCTCCATCCGATAATTCCAATGATGAAACAATATATGACTACACACGGTCTAACGAACCAAAGAACTTAGATGTACCTGTTATCGCCCACAGCAATATTCTGCCCAAGTACTCGATCAGCAGCGTGTGTTTCTGGAAACGGTGGCCGACGGAGTTCCAGATGATGTCAACGGTTACGAAGATCTGGAGGCCGTAGGTCTGATACGATGCGGCTGCTAACATCACGTTCACTGCCTGGGCCAACCTGTTAAATGCATGCACAGGGCAAACAAGTAGTGTGTCTGTATGTCCACCTGTATGTCACCCTATCTATCCTGCGGAAACACCGATTTATGTCCGTAAAAAGATATTCTAAATTGCTTTACAATAATAATGTTACAAAGTTAACCAAAGTACGTTATCCCTAGATAATTATAGTGCTCATTCTTGTGAATGTTTCTTTGTTCCAATACATGTTTGCGTCTTCAATATGTCTTACTTAATTTTGAAAGGTGTGAGAGAATTGCCATGTAAAACATTAGAAAATTAATTAAGAATATATAAAAAAAAAAATTATTGTAACAAAGAAACATTCCTAAGAAAGTACTTAATTCTTTAGAGTAGGCCACATTTTTGTTTAATCTTCGTCAATGTAAAATTGTATTTTAAAGCAATTTCATCAGAAACCTGTGTGGGGGGGGGGGGGGGAGGAATCGGGGGTTCCGCAGGGGTGTAGGTAGGCGGGATGTATGCCCGACGCTCTTGCTTGTTAAATGTTTGAGTTGTGTTTTGGTTGTCGGTCTATACTCACGGCTCCCTGACCGGAAAGTTGAGGGTGACCATCGCGTGGACGTGATCCCCGTACTTGAGGTAACCGAAGAACCCGAAGACGGTGTATATGGAGACGATACACAACATGGCGATGGCGAGCACACCGTGCCAGCCCACGAAGTGGTCGGGCGTCTTCATGTTGTTCTCCAGTGACACCTCCTGCATTACAACACACACACGAGGTGACGTCACCACCCTCCAACTAAGAACCCGAAGACCGTGTGTAGATGGAGACGATACACAACAT
Organism: Isoperla grammatica; assembly: GCA_945910005.1. Classification (NCBI taxonomy): domain Eukaryota; kingdom Metazoa; phylum Arthropoda; class Insecta; order Plecoptera; family Perlodidae; genus Isoperla; species Isoperla grammatica. The sequence continues at coordinate 34,387,399 of OX246739.1, forward strand.
GGCGATGGCGAGCACACCGTGCCAGCCCACGAAGTGGTCGGGCGTCTTCATGTTGTTCTCCAGTGACACCTCCTGCATTACAACACACACAACCTGACGTCACCACCCTCCAACTAAGAACCCGAAGACCGTGTGTAGATGGAGACGATACACAATATGGCGATGGCGAGCACACCGTGCCAGCCCACGAAGTGGTCGGGCGTCTTCATGTTGTTCTCCAGTGACACCTCCTGCATTACAACACACACACGAGGTGACGTCACCACCCTCCAACTAAGAACCCGAAGACCGTGTGTAGATGGAGACGATACACAACATGGCGATGGCGAGCACACCGTGCCAGCCCACGAAGTGGTCGGGCGTCTTCATGTTGTTCTCCAGTGACACCTCCTGCATTACAACACACACATCGTGACGTCACCACCCTCCAACTAAGAACCCGAAGACCGTGTGTAGATGGAGACGATACACAACATGGCGATGGCGAGCACACCGTGCCAGCCCACGAAGTGGTCGGGCGTCTTCATGTTGTTCTCCAGTGACACCTCCTGCATTACAACACACACGAGGTGACGTCACCACCCTCCAACTAAGAACCCGAAGACGGTGTATATGGAGACGATACACAAAATGGTGATGGCGAGCACACCGTGCCAGCCCACGAAGTGGTCGGGTGTCTTCATGTTGTTCTCCAGTGACACCTCCTGCATTACAACACACACGAGGTGACGTCACCACCCTCCAACTAAGAACCCGAAGACCGTGTGTAGATGGAGACGATACACAACATGGCGATGGCGAGCACACCGTGCCAGCCCACGAAGTGGTCGGGCGTCTTCATGTTGTTCTCCAGTGACACCTCCTGCATTACAACACACACGAGGTGACGTCACCACCCTCCAACTAAGAACCCGAAGACCGTGTGTAGATGGAGACGATACACAACATGGCGATGGCGAGCACACCGTGCCAGCCCACGAAGTGGTCGGGCGTCTTCACGTTGTTCTCCAGTGACACCTCCTGCATTACAACACACACGAGGTGACGTCACCACCCTCCAACTAAGAACCCGAAGACCGTGTGTAGATGGAGACGATACACAACATGGCGATGGCGAGCACACCGTGCCAGCCCACGAAGTGGTCGGGCGTCTTCACGTTGTTCTCCAGTGACACCTCCTGCATTACAACACACACACGAGGTGACGTCACCACCCTCCAACTAAGAACCCGAAGACCGTGTGTAGATGGAGACGATACACAACATGGCGATGGCGAGCACACCGTGCCAGCCCACGAAGTGGTCGGGCGTCTTCATGTTGTTCTCCAGTGACACCTCCTGCATTACAACACACACGAGGTGACGTCACCACCCTCCAACTAAGAACCCGAAGACGGTGTGTACATGGAGACGATACACAACATGGCGATGGCGAGCACACCGTGCCAGCCCACGAAGTGGTCGGGCGTCTTCATGTTGTTCTCCAGTGACACCTCCTGCATTACAACACACACGAGGTGACGTCACCACCCTCCAACTAAGAACCCGAAGACCGTGTGTAGATGGAGACGATACACAACATGGCGATGGCGAGCACACCGTGCCAGCCCACGTAGTGGTCGGGCGTCTTCATGTTGTTCTCCAGTGACACCTCCTGCATTACAACACACACGAGGTGACGTCACCACCCTCCAACTAAGAACCCGAAGACCGTGTGTAGATGGAGACGATACACAACATGGCGATGGCGAGCACACCGTGCCAGCCCACGAAGTGGTCGGGCGTCTTCATGTTGTTCTCCAGTGACACCTCCTGCATTACAACACACACGAGGTGACGTCACCACCCTCCAACTAAGAACCCGAAGACCGTGTGTAGATGGAGACGATACACAACATGGCGATGGCGAGCACACCGTGCCAGCCCACGTAGTGGTCGGGCGTCTTCATGTTGTTCTCCAGTGACACCTCCTGCATTACAACACACACGAGGTGACGTCACCACCCTCCAACTAAGAACCCGAAGACCGTGTGTAGATGGAGACGATACACAACATGGCGATGGCGAGCACACCGTGCCAGCCCACGAAGTGGTCGGGCGTCTTCATGTTGTTCTCCAGTGACACCTCCTGCATTACAACACACACACGAGGTGACGTCACCACCCTCCAACTAAGAACCCGAAGACCGTGTGTAGATGGAGACGATACACAACATGGCGATGGCGAGCACACCGTGCCAGCCCACGAAGTGGTCGGGCGTCTTCATGTTGTTCTCCAGTGACACCTCCTGCATTACAACACACACACGAGGTGACGTCACCACCCTCCAACTAAGAACCCGAAGACCGTGTGTAGATGGAGACGATACACAACATGGCGATGGCGAGCACACCGTGGAAAATAGTCGACTCCAATATTATAAACTTTACCTAGGCCTCTTGTTCCTACCATCTACTTGAAACTGGTCCGTTATGGATAATTCACGATCCTTGATTTTATACCTGGAAATTCTTTACATAAGTGAGCCTTATGCATTCGACAGTAAAAGACGGACTGCATTACGAATGAGTGATCAAATCTGTTTACTTCCGTTGAAACAGCGTACGCGTGAAAGGGGCAGTAGATAAATATCTGAGGTTGGTATGAGAATATTTACTTTGATTGAGGCGAGTAAAGTAATAGTATTAGAGTTATCCAGAGATTATATCAAAGTGTTAACGCCGTTTTTTGTCAGTTAATGCGTGCACGTGGCAGGTCAATACCGGAGCTACTTACCACGCCCACCTCCGCCATGGCGAAGACGGTGATGGAGAAGAAGATGGGTAGGTTGGTGACGGACGATATGAAGGGTCGACTGCTCACAGACGGAAGGTCCGTACAGATGTAGTAGAAGGAGCAGCCAACGGCGACGAGCATGACGATGTTTGCCACGAGGGAGAACATGGCCATGACCTTGAGGCTCCGTATGAGGCCCATCGCGAGAAAGAACGGACTCAATATCAGGATCATGATGCGAACCTGCCATTCCTCGCCGGTGTAGAACTCTATCATCTGGAAGGGCAGTTTGATAATGACGTCAGTACACGTTCACTATCGTTGTGGATGGAGAGTTGACCCGGGAACCAGGGCCCAGATTCACAACGATGTCTAACTCTAAGCTGTTGTCCTGAGTTACGCAAATCCTTAGCTAGATAAATCATCTCTGGGTATTACAACACATTCACAAATCAAATATTATTAGTTAAATTGTTGATAAATACTATATTTTATCTTTATGACATTGCAGAATGACATATGCGTGATGTATATCACTAAGATTTGACTAAACTAGGACGTCTTAGCACTTATAGACACCTTCGTGAATCTGGGCCCAGCTGGTTACCTTTTTCGTTTATTTTAACGTTATGTGGAATCACCAAAAACGTGTTAATTTTATTAACTAGCAATTTCTAAAGGCTGGTCCACACAGATTTTTAAGACATACGATTTAAGGTTTAACGCGTAGTCGTTAAGTTGGATCATAGGAAACACGTACTGGCGTTCACACAAAGTTTTAGTTTTAAGACGTTGTTTTCATTGTTGTTTTTAAAACAACGTCTTAAAACCTTATTATGCATTATGTCGTAAAAATCTGTGTGGACCAGCCTTAAGCAGTAGATATCGTTTACTATTTTTGTAAAGCAACGTCATAAATAATTGAAAAATACCAGAATTGGCCCGGAAAATGAAAGATAATTTTTTGAGCCACCTGGTTTGGGTAGCCGGAACAGTTTCTTTTTGTAGTAAGTATAATTTCCCCGTAGAAAACCTCTCCAAGGACAATCCATGTCCCTCTACATGTGAGTAACTAGGTATTGCGGTATTTGAAATATAGTTGAAAAGGAATGTCCGACGGCTGACAGTATGACTCAATTCCAGCATTCGCCTTTTGACCGAGGAAGACCTCGAAAAAAACCTTCGGTCGGGACTGTCAGTGGCCGGTATCGAACTGGCGATCTCCCTAATCAGAGCCTCGTATGCTACGCACTGTACCATCTCTATCGGTCCCTCTATAAAGATAAATAGTTAGCTTACCGCTTGGCAACTCTCAACGACGAACATGATGAATACCGAGCAGACGCCGATCCAGGCCACAGTCAGGCAAATGAAGGTGAAATCGCTGCATCATAAAAATAATACAGTCGAGCATTAGCCGCATTTACACGAGGCCAGTTGGTGAGGCAGGCAACACTGGCCATTAAGCTTACCAGTAAGGGTTACTAGCTATAATTATATAGACAAGTGTTGTTTACATTATGCCAGTAATTGGTGAGGCTGGTCAAGTTATGTGGGAGAGAGACACACAGATGGAGAGAAGGGCGTACTTCACGCTAGTGGAACACTCACCCTACAAACCTCGCCCACGCCCGGAGAGAAACGGGCCCTGACAGAAGGGCGTACTTCGCAATACCAGCATATGTCATGAAGGGTTTTCTGAATCTCTTGCACAGAACATGGGAACATCTTATCTGTAGGAAAGAAATGTTGACCCCGTCAGTCTCCAGTATGCTTTGCATTCGTTGGACGTCGCTCAGAGTAGCTCAGATGTAGCTAAATTAGCTACCGAGAGTAACGTAGATTATTTATCTACGTTAAAAGCCATATCTAAAACCAAAATAAAGTGCGATTCCGGACATCAGGCAGGTTTTGGTTTGCTTTACCCGTAGTGGTCAAGTTATTTGTCCATGCAGCTCGTAGCTGTCGGTACCAGCTGACAAGGTGAATGCTTTGTTGAATAATTGGGATGGATCTCCACAATACCATCGTCTAGCTTGAGGTAAGTGATAGGCAGGGAGTTAGATTGCAACCAAAAGTAGTGAATATATCCAGATTGGAGACAACTCACGAGCGTGTTGGCACAGTAGGTGACGATCAGCCCAGTAGATATGGTGAAGATGACTCCACCCCAGAGACCGGAGTTGTAGAAGGCACGAGGCATGGCGAAGATACCCGTGCCGACGCAGGCCTTCATTAGCAGGATAAACGTTTCCATGTCTCTGTTGGAACGTTATAGACATGATCGCATACTCGAGTGAGGTCATGACGTCAACACTTCAAATTGTCCCAACGTAAGTAGTCTCATGCTTACGAAAATATACCCGAGCCCAGACAAGTTACAAAGTATGAGATGTAACCTCCAAATATCAATCAATCTAATTCCTAACATTTACTTGAAACAGAATCCGTTAAGGTGCATTCACAATCTTTACTAGTACTATGGTTTAATGATTAGGCCTAAGACTAAGCCACAGGCTTCTTTCATTGGCTGGGAGGGAGAATACTGCGCTCTGATTGGCTGTGACTAAGGTTTGTCTTAGTCTTAATCATTAAACCATAGTACTAGTAAAGATTGAGAATGCACCTTTACAGAGATAATTTATGACCTTGTGTTGGATACTGGGAAATTCCTAACACAGAGTGCTTGACTAATGAGGCTTGTGCACTCTACTAAGCGGAAGACTTCCTTAGGGAATCGCGAATGAAAGGGAATGAATGAATGAAAGGGATGGTAGTTACGGATCTGAGGTCGGTATGAGACTAGTGACGTTGGAGATAATGAATCAATGGTTCCAGTGCTTACGTAGTAGGGAACTCTCTATCCCGATAATGCCAGGGGATGTAAGCCTCACTATCTTCCTTGCTTGCGATGACGGCCTCGTTCTTGTCTTGAATCATTGGGGCCGGGCTGGAAGAAAGTCAACAGGTTTGAGACGGCTACCTGACCCAGCCTAAGATCTGAGATCACTTGGTCGAGATAATTGGTTATACTTGTGGATAAATATACAAGAGGTAATGAGACACGATCATTTGGAGAGAAGGAAACGACTTGACGTGGAGTATTGAACACCATTCACAAATCACATGCGAGTATGAAAAAGTTCAGCAGACAGGAGACTGGAACCATTTATGATATTTCTTGCGAACAGCTGATCGGCTGTTCTACTCACTTTTTTGTGTATTCCTTTGCGAGATTGATCATGTACGTAGTACATACACATAATTTGATTATTTATCTGTAAGTTCCAGTGTTTTTTTTTTTTTTTATTTTTTATAAATTTTGTTTTTTTGATAGTTAATTTCCATTTTTAAAATACATCGTTTTGACATGTGAATCACGTTAAATATGGCAATACTGCGTACGAAAGTACATGAAAAAACCCTAAAACCAGTTCGACCGTCAGTATGAATCCTTGGATGAATCCATGGCTTTTAGTTCAAGACGTTCAAAAGGTTAGGGGAGGTGTTGACCTTGAACCACAATAACAGCCGATCAGTTGTTCGCAAGATTTACCCTAATCACTATACTCAAATATTATTTATCGTACGCGTGCCACTTAATTAGATTAACCACATAAAACAACCAAGCAATACACAAACTGAACAACACCATCAAGACGCGTCCAATCTGTCTCGAGCGGTTTTGCCCAGACGGGGCCGTGGTACCATTGTTTGTCTGAACGATCAGACTTGACTTACTGCGTTAACACTTGTTGGGAGAGTATATGATTCAGCTGGCTGACGGTGCTTCTTGTAGTTCTTGTGCTGTAAGTTGACACGTTGGAGAACGCCTTATCCATTCTGTCGTACGGCGGTTGTGATGTCTCGCAATCAACAAATACATCAACATAACCTAAACACCAAACAACAATATCGATAACTCAACTCACAGCCATCAATACTAGTCCATGTCTTCAAGACACGGCCTGCACGATGTCAAGGTGTTATCTCCGCCTAGTGGAGGCTCGTCGAACTCCCATGGTGTGCGCGCTCTAACGGGGATTTAGTAGACTGTGAGATATCTTGGACGCAAATGTGGAAGGGAGTGGCAACATTTGAGAAAAATTTATGCTTGGCCGGACCTTTACTGGTCTAAGGGCCGGACACGGATAGTAAGTATGTCAGTCAGTTAGTAAGTAATAAGTAAGTAAGTCAGTCAGTCAGTCAGTAAGTAAGTCAGTCAGTCAGTCAGTCAGTCAGTCAGTCAGTCAGTCAGTCAGTCAGTCAGTCAGTCAGTCAGTCAGTCAGTCAGTCAGTCAGTCAGTCAGTCAGTCAGTCAGTCAGTCAGTCAGTCAGTCAGTCAGTCAGTCAGTCAGTCAGTCAGTCAGTCAGTCAGTCAGTCAGTAAGTAAGTAAGTAAGTAAGTAAGTAAATAAGTAAGCAAGCAAGCAAGCAAGCAAGCAAGTAAGTAAGTAAGTGAACCTTGAAGAACTCGACTAGCAGTCAAGTTTACCATATCCACTGAGCTGGAGGACATGTTATTGTGCGTGGTGATGGTAAGAGAAACTACAGCTTCCACCGTAAATAAACTTATGGTGCTTGGCTTGGAATCTCTAGGTTTTAACGTGCAAATTGGTAACTCACCGAGCGGTTTGGACGTGTGTATGACATAAACTCTGTAACTGGTCAATGCCGCTTTCTCTCTAAACTATTTCTCCCACCACCGCACCAGATACAACATGCCGGGAAGCACCTTGCTAGTCATCTTATCAAATGTTAAACTATGTACAGTGAGGCACTTTCCGGCGCGTTGGGTCTAAGACGGTGGTAGGACAAGGAATATAGGAGGAAACTACATAACCTAGGGCTACAGACACCCTGTAACGGATTTAAGAGAACTGAGCTCCCGAGTCAATAAGAACCGTAAACAACTTGTAGGACCCAAAATGGTTCTTCCTGATCAACGACAGCCATGTACATATAACATGAGAGGAGTAGTGGTTGCCGGAAAGGAAAGGGCTGTGGAAATATGTACTTGATGGTGTCAACGTTTAACACGTCCTAGGGGTGATTCTTAGACACCGACTGCCTTTGAATGTTTGAATGTAGCAACTTCTGTATTTGTGTTGTGTAGTTGTATATGCTGGGAGACGGTAATTAATAATACAAATTTCACTGTTAGAAAATTAGATAGAGAGGAAACCAGAGGGTGAATGTTAGTTGAGAAGGAGGCCGCACTTACCTTGTGTTCCGTGTATTGTCCACAGCAATGCAGACTCCACGAGCCAGAACTCCAATAGTCTGGTCCAGGGAATATTATAATATCTTTGGTCTGGTCATTATAATATCTTTGGTCTGGTCGTTCATGCCCAAAGATATTATAATATTCCCTACGTGTTCATGCCTGTCTGGATGCAACGAAGGGTGAACCACCCTCCGATCACCTTGCAACTCACTCTCACTGAGTCAAAGTTTTCTGAACGTTACTTGTCTCATGTTTACGAAATAGCCGAGTCCAATACTATTCTCTAGTTCTAAAATCTACTTAAAACAGATGCACGAGGGATTTCTGACCTTACGTTGGATACCTGAAAATTTCTGACACAGTGGGCGTGACTGAGGCTTGTGTACTCTACCAAGAGGAAGACTGAATTTAAGAATGAGTGGAAGAACGCGATGTGACTTTTGGCTTTGGAGCCATATATGTTCTTTTCTGTCAACACCCTTTCACTATGATTGAAAATAAATAATAATATCCTTTGCACTGAGTTGTCTAAATTGTCTGTTACATATATTCCAATCTTGATCTGTCTACTATGACTTTTTACCGCCCACTTTCCCCTCAATTATACTATCTGTTGTTACTTGGTGCCCGAAAATATATCCATCTATTCCGATCCTGCTGCTTCATGCATAACCTTCGTGTTTCGTTTTCTCTTTCTTCTTATATTTTGTCTTCCATCCATCAAAGATATCTCCTACATTCTCCGGTAACACCACTTCTCGAATGCATCTAACCTCTTCTTTACCCTTTCAGTGCACAACTATATATAGTTGTCCCAAGACTAATGCTTTCGTCACAGGCGACTGGTTCGTAGCCAATCAGCGATCGTGTGTGTGTACCGGGCGGTTCGCTGGTTGGCTACGACTGCCCCGGATGTGACGAAAGCAGGTGTAAAGTAATCTTGGGTCCTCTATACGTATGTCCGTTAATTGTAACAGTAACTGCACTTAGTACTTCCGGTCATGGATAAATTTAAACATTTTCAAATGCCATACAGAATTATAAATTATGTGGCATATAAGTAAAGTAAATTACGGTAAAGAGCGGATTTGTTAGTTATTTGAAGTGATTGATGTAATTCCAGTAGTTTACAATTAATTATCTGCCCTAATATCTGAGATAACATGCTAGGGAATATTTAGATTTGAAATGCTTTGAATAACAAATGCAATGGGAACTTAAAAACAACGTTTCCTGTGAGATCGTATGAGATGAAATTTTTGCTTGTTGCTCCACCACTAACCTAGTTCTTCTTTACCTTAGAAAAATATACCATGACATGTTCTGCTTTCATAATTTGATCGGATCTATAAGAGTATGGACGAAAATAACACTTCGATGTCTTTGATGTTATATAATATGAACCGTAAAGTTATATTAGGTCATCCAATTAATCTGAATGAGCTATAGAAAATAAATTACTCACAAAAATTCTGTCTAATGAACGTGTCATAATAAAAGTATCGAACATATATATAGTCTATAGACCAATCAAATCTTCCCGCAGAAGTTTAAATGATTGAAAGCACAAATATTTAACGAAAAGCTTGAAGTTCTAGACAACAAACCTATCATACAATAATTGGTTGTAAACGTAAAATTAGTTTGTTCACATTAGATGAGACGTAGCTTGGGAACTACGTCATTCTCTTTTTATTCTGCTGCATGATTTTAAAATTATGTTTGTTATTTATTGTATTTTTATATAAAACATTCTTTCATTAAGCATTCATAACTTTGTAAACGTGGGAGTAAAGTATTTACTCTTACGAAATTAATATGATATAAAGTTAGTCAAATTGTGAAAGGAAGGTAACATGGGTTTAAATATCGTGTGCGATGTTGATCTCAATGCAGTATCAACAGCGGAGTTGGGTGGGACTGGGAGAGGAGGTATTGGAATCACATCCGGGAGGAGGTGGTATAGTCGTCTATTAGCATCTCGACGATTTTGTGCCAAAATGTTGAATATCAGTTTTTCTACAATAATTATGTTGTCCGCAATCAATCTATAGCCTATATGACACCTACAAGGAACTTACGAAGCAAAGAAAACTTTTCCAATTTGTGAAGAAACTCCACCCTTACATTACCACCATCGTTAGGTTTTGTTAAAACCAACCTTTTATATTAGCGAATATACTAGCACATGATCGAACGCCTCATATTGTATACTAAGCACGAGATAATGTGCACAATAAAGAACTGTATATTTCGATTTTAAAATATGCTACCATTGTTATTTCACTAGACGTGATACAGTTAGAGTTTCTTTAGCCTATATGTTTGTTACATTGTTTAACGTATATCACAATGAGCAGTTTAAACCAAAAAACCATGAAATTACACCTCTTTACATTACAAAATAAATATTTTTAAATAATAAATATTTTTCAATTTTGTATGTCGTAATTTTCACATCGAGTGTTTTGGGAGCCCCTCTAACGTGTTTACTACTTATCTTATTATGTTTACTGGACGGTGAAGCCCGTGCATTGCAACGTTCACACTATCAGTACAAAGTGGACAACACGCATTAAAGTTAGGGCTGAAAAGTAATGTCGGTCAGCCGTCAATGCTGCACATTATGAGATATTCTTTGATCGAGTACACAGAATAGTCAATAGAGAGTGATTGTTCTAACAGGATTGCTTGATTCTCTCTTAAGGGCAAACAAACTCGTCGAAAGCTAATGGACTAACCATAGCAGTTTTGCGTCATCAGTTGGAACGTCGCCAATGTAGTTGTATTGTGCAATCTGTAAACAATATTCTGGAATGTCCAAACCAACACAATAACGGCATTGCAATCAATGACTTGTAAATATTTATTAAAATTATACACATTTAAATACCCAAATTATTTGTATAGAGATAGAATTTTATTGCATTCATGAAACTTTACAATTTGATCAACCTTAATTAGCATAGTAAATGCTACTTATTGACTCAACCTCTCATGTAGAACGTGGAATATCTCTTCTCCCTCTCTCCTCACTTTGCTAACTTATAAGAAGGCGGCAGCGGTTTACTTAGAATCCACTTGGCACTGACCTCATTGGAAAAACCAACATACTGATCAATGTTTAGGTGCTAAATTTATTGATAGTTTATCAACGTATCAAATTGTTTAATTGAATACTTTTTGTAGTCTTTGTAAGAAATGGATTTTCTCTACAGCTTTAATTTTAATATGTAAATTTCTTCGATTAAAATTGTGATAAATTTGATTGTAGTTAAATCTAAATGAATGTTTAAAATAGTGTACCAGCGTATATAACGTTACATTGGTCGGTCGTGATCTTGTGGGGTCAAGTATCCCGCTTGCCCACTTTCCTTTGAGGTTTCGAAGAAAGAGCCCATATAACAGCTCATTATAATGTATAGTCTACATGATAATATGTGAGTTTGATCAGCAATTAGTACAGAGGAACGTCGGCCGTACTCCCCAAAGTAACTAACATGTTTCCAACTGATGGCTAATATCTAGGAAATATACGTATTGTTAATCCCTTGCATACATAAAATGGGAATGTTTTTTTAAAAAATAATCGGAAACACATATTCATTCGCCAGGAATTCGATTTTTAAGTTTTGCAACAATATTTACATTTAGAATAACTTTCGTCGCCCCTGACTCACGTAACGCAATACTTAAGTTTATCGAGTTGTTTTTAATTGCTTTATAAGTAATTATTAATGCTAATGACTTAGGGCTTGCGGCTGCCCACGTCTTAAAGGAAGATCTATATTCTATCGAATCAGCACTGAACATGTTTCATCTCAAATACAATGCTCACAGCTTGATGAGTCACACCGCCCATGACTTCTCGTCAGTTGTAGGTCTAACATCGAGTGATTATGGAAAAACCAACAGTTAACTTTACAAAAGAAACAATGGTTTTCTTTTATGGTCCCGAAAAAAATGTTCGTCCTCTTTCGTTGCGTTAAAATTCAACATTTTGCTAAACATTGTTTAAATACAGATTTGTTTACAAGATTAGTTGTGTTTTAAACAATTAAAAATTGAACAATACAAAGCAATGGAATGTTTGTTACAATTCAATAACCAGTTATAAATCGTGTTCAGAATGCTTGGTTTCTACAAACCAAGCCTCACACCACTCTATACTCTAATCACATATTGCTGGGCGCAATAACGCACCTTGAGTTTTGTCTTTCCAAACATCTCACTCTTAACTGAAAATTCCTTACGAAAATATAGTTTACATTGTTGAAGTCTCAAGTATTCAAGATGGCGGCTGTCTTGATGCAGAGTCATCCATTTTGTCCTGGCTCGCGGGGGAAACGCCACCTTGCGCGCACACAGCACACCGGAGCTTTGCTGCCGAACCAATAGCAACACTAGAAACTTGTAGCCGAACCCAGTCAGAACACAAGAGTAGCTACCCAATCAAACACATGGTAATAGTCTACAACTGTAGTAGAACCACGGGCAGGCATGTGACCAAGGAAATCTGAATGCAGTTTTTCACTACTAATATTAATATTGTCTACATCCTATCTCATGCTAGTTACTAAATACTTGTTTCTTCTCATTTTGGTGACAACTATGAAAAATTGAGCACCTGAGCGTTTGTACGCCAGCTTCGTGTTAAAAGTAATTTACATAAGATGAAAAATTAACAACACTTATCCGTCCTCGGATTCGAAAGAGATGCTGTACATTCTCGCAATCAACTTCTATACTTATATACAAGGCGATGGCACCATCGCGAGTTCTGTTGTATTAGTTGTTAGCATTAAACGTCCTGGCAGTGTATGTAATTAGAATAAGTCGCGATGTATACTTTAATATACACAACAGTAAAGTTTCAATCTCATTCTCATGTTTTGTGTTTTGCACTTTTTCTCCGAGACAGTGACAACATCTCCATCTCATTATAATCTAAGTTCGGAGAAAGGATCTGTAGGTTAGATCGGTCACGTGACACAGTGTCCACGTCACGACCCTATGACTAAATGGAGGTCCTACATTGATGTCTTGAACGAACTGAGCCATTTCTTCAAGATTCCGGGGGGTTAACGATCGCGATTACGTCCGTTTTCTACAGCGCACTCATCGACTCACACAGCATTCTTCGTCGTAGACAACCTAATTATTACGCTACGTTATAGTTTCTATTTCTACTCGGATCACAATACTTGAGTGTTTATCATCTTTTCAGCTTACACGAACGAGTTTAAATGACACTTTATAGTTTATTGACGAACGACTGAATGGACCAAAGTCATCGCGGGAAACTGCAAGGGGAGAGCTATGTAGCATAGTTTCTAAGATCGAACCGTCTTCTTCACTAGGTTTAAGAGATATTTATGAAAACGACTTGAGAATCATAAACATGGGGAGATTCTTCCTTGACTTGAGAATACGTAGATTTCATCGTCGCGAACCTTATTCTTCTTCTTCGTCTTCTTCTTCTCCTCCTCTTCTTCGTCTTCTTCTTCTTCATATTCTTCTTCATCATCATCTTCTCCACGTGGACTAGTGGCACGTGCGTCTCAGGCTCTGACGTAGGTACATGACACAAGCCTTCCCTCGGTCTGTGATTAGGTCATAGAGTTGTCCTTCAACGTCGAGTAGAGGAATGGGAGAAGACACGGAGAAATTACCGATGTTAAGAGTTTCCCATTGTCAAACAGCGCTGTGCGGGAAGCGCGGCGGGGGGAGCGGGGGCGGGGGTCTCGTTGAGGCCGCGAGCTCTCGCGATGAGCGATCGCACGCAGCTGAAACAGACAACAAGGTCACGACGCCTGCACGACCAACCCCCGACAGTCACGTGCAAGCGTCACGACAACCCGACCCGACCCCATGGAAATATACTCACAATTCGATGTGGGCTAGATTTGAATCTTATTTGGTTTAAGCGCGCGTAAATAAGTTAGACCGTATCTGAATGCTTCGTAGTCATAGGAATAGTTGCCAAAACATCAGTGATAAAAAATCGTTGTGACATCTAAATAAGGCTGCAGTGGAGCTTTAATTGGCTGGCATTGTAATAGTAAAATAATAAGTCCATACTTGGAGATTGGAACTTTGCACCACCGAGATGTTTTGTAATTTTAGTAATTAAGCAAACAAGAAGTTAATAACTAATACTAATGATTGCAAGTTATTGTGATTTAAATTTATATGCGGCTTTAGTTGCAATGAATACCGTTTTTTTTTTATTAGATTTATTAAATCTTTGTTTCTGTCAATGAAAACCGGAATAATTTAAAGTTGTTATGGAAGAAATTACAGCCAAACAACGCAGATAAATATTTAGTAAATGTAGATCTGTTGGTTGAAAATCACACTAGAAAAACTCTTGTAACGGTCACTTCATTGCCCCCAAATTGGCTGAGCTCTTGACCGCAGATTGTATTTAATTTTCAGACCCCTAGTCAGATGATTAAACGACAACACAGTGTTAAAAACCTTGCCTAAACATGAATAGAATTAGGTTTAAAACAGGCCAATAACTTGGATTACCTTTGGTATAATGCACGAATCTAACAGGTTACAATCAAGTTTACGGCAAAATAAAAAGATAAAATAGATAATCAAAACTGGTGCAGGAATAGTGAACATTGATTGGAAGAAATGAGAACTTGCACTATTCGCAATATGTTATATGTATGTGATCGTAATGAATGTTTACGTCTTTAATAAATACTGGAAAGTGGAAACAAACGTCTTCTCTTCAAACTATCTGATAAGTGGGTATTTATTGTGAGTTAGTGAACAGATGTGCACTATGTGGAATTGTTAACAAAAGTTAGGTACTAAGTGGGATGTGGATATTGTGACAAAATATTCCGTTTTGTATTCACAACTCGAATTTTTCTGATTTACGATGTATCAATAACCGAAAGTATGAGCAGTTTCGAAGATTATTATATCGTCTTAGTAATTTGGGTTTCTGTTGTCAAAAATCGAATTGTGAGTATTTTCTATGCTTGTCGGGTAGAACAAATATGTTGCAAAGCGTTTAGAAATTGTTTTTTTTTTGACAAATTTATTTGAATTTCAGTACACCTTGGTGGTTGGTCACAGTTTAAGCTTCCTAGTTATTCTTTCAAAACCACACAACTGCAAATAATATAATTTGCCAAAGCAAACAAGATGATGCAGAGGAAATTAACAACACGTTTAGGGTCCAAAACAAAGAATTGGTGGTGAGTTCTTTTTCATATTTATGTTAAAGCCAAATACAGCAGAATGGGAACTTTTTTCCGAAAAAGTGCAATAACATAATAGTCAAAACCATTGATGCAAGAATGTTTACATTTTTCAATCAATCTCATATTTTAATTGAATGCACATTTGAAATGTGATCGGCTGCATCATCTTGAATGCTTTAGTTTGACACTATATGCATTCACAGTTCGTGGCCTTGATCAAACACAGTTCATGATGCCAACATCAATCAACATGTCTATACGGGGAATCACATTTAATATCCATGCAAAGATGCTACGGGCAGATCCAAGGGGTTGGTTCATGGTATCAGGCGTGAGAGGACGACTTGTATGGCATTATTGCTTTTCAAATTAAACATGTTTAATATCATTAGCCATAGAATACGTTGACATTTTATAATTTATCATGTGTCGAGAGTGCACATGATAACTAACAAAAATATTGATCCGAAATTTAAAAGTAAGATTATTTTCAGAAGAGGAATGTGTGTAAAAAAAAGTTAAAACATCTCTGCGGTTTTTATAAAGAAAAAAATGAGGTGCTAATTAAAAAACCTATTAAAATAGTGTTATACCTTTTGTTTTGTACAAAGTTGGCACGAAGTCTTCTTGTCCTCGGAAAGTTGTTTCTGAAACGTCTTCCTCCAAAAGTCCAAGCAGGCCTATTATTGAAGCAACGTATATTGCACTCCCAGCTGGGAGATAATAGCTCCGTTATGTTATGCCAGAGGCAGAAAGTGATTCTATCATCTAAAGCCATGATAATACAGCATACATAACCAACAGATCACACTGTGTGCGTGTGTGCGTGTGCTAGAGAGAGTGCTTGAGTCAAGTCAAGTGACGTAAAGCGTCGCACCTCGGACCCACGACGACGGACGGAGCACTCGAAGATTGGACACTCGCAATGACAAACAAAAATTGTGTGCACAACAACTTACTGGTGAGATCTCGAAAAATATACATAATAGTATTCGGTGGCGAAAAAATGACAAGTGTGCTGCAAAACTGAACGCGTGTTAGATTCGTGATAGTGCAGCAGAAATATTATCGACATGTAAAATGAGATTTCTTCTAAATTGCGTGTGAATATTTATAAATGACAAATTGCAATTTTGATGTGCATTAAGTCGAAGATTTGTCGCATACCTGGAAACGACGCATACGCCGAGTGTCGTCTTGGATTGTATTTATTCCTCAACAACGATCTCCGTTCAAAGGTACTCGAAACTGAATACAAAATAGTAACAGCACTTTTAGTAATATCGTCTTTTGTTTGATAGTTTTCCAAGCGGTGCGCATGTGCGAGCGAGCTGCCCCGTATGCAACATTAGCGTCGTGATCGGGAACAGGGTCGACCAGGTGTGCTGCATTTATTGCAAGTGTAATGGTAGAGGAACGGGGATTCACATGCAAAGGATTAAATGTGCGATCTGGTACTAATTACGAAAAGGTATTCTTCGAATGTTCAACGACTTTGCATGCCAGCATTAACACTGAAAAAGACAAAGGTTAGCCTAAGAAGCTGCAAATGCAATGTTAACACCAGTTATTTTAATCTGATGAATCGTTCTAAAAGATAAGTACAAAAATATTAAACTAGATATTTCATTATTTTCGCTATCATATATATTTTCTACTTTCCCAAAAGTTTAGATCGTATGTATTCATAAAATAGTTCTTGAATGTATTCAAAATACATCCAATTCATGTGGTAGTTGAAACCATACTGCCTCACACATAAACAGCTTCGAAAACTTCCCTAAGAAGGATACAAACAGGATGAGGAAAGGATTAAGTTGTTAAATGGATATCTAGTGTTATTTACACACAAAAATCGAAGAAGATTTTACACAATCACTAGGCTAACATCCAGAAAACAAGAAAAATATAAACGATGACAATTATTATTTCAGGCAGGCATGAGGACCAAATGGAGGAAAACAAAAGAAAAAACAAAATAATATCATAACATTGTATTTGAACATTTCACACATCAAGCATATTATAAATGTAATCATATAAAATTCAGATTGAACAGTATAAATTGTTAACAAAAATGCATTCACATGTTGACATATTTGAAATTATTACATAAACAACCAAAGCGAAGATTATAATATCTACAAAAGTATACATAAAAAATGTTTGCTATGAAAGCATGCAGTTAGTGTAACCTGCCCGTAGCAGCGAGGCGCCATTGGTTGTGCGGGGGAGGCGGGGGAGGCCGGGGTTCCAAGCTGCATGCGGGTGTTGTGTGGGTGATGGCACAATAACACGACATACAACGACGAGACACACGTACAGTACTTTTATTCAAGTTGAAATGTCAAGAATTGTGTTATTTACAAGGAAAAAGAATCTATAGAAGATATGTGACAGTGGTGACAAACAATATTCTTGTATGTATAAAGTGTGTCGGTTCTTATAATTTATTAAGTTCTAATACTCTATTATTCAATACGAGAAACTAAGATTTGAACAACGCGAGTGGGGCAGTGTTGTGTAATGCATTGTCTAAGTCTATGCACACTCCTTCACAGAACTTTGTGAAATCCAGCACCTTCTATTCGAAAGCGTGTGTTTAGGAGTTTAGCTCACATTCTTAGAGCTGGTGGTGAAGAGATTAAGTGTTCAAGAACCGTGCAACAGTTTTGTTAAGGAGTGTGTGGTGCTTAAGAACGCTGTGTGGACACTCCGTCACCAACAGGGTAACCCCCTTTCCATTGAGTAGGCCAGCCAAATGTCGAGACAATATATTTCATACATACATTTCATGATTCACTTCATTTTTGCTTTGTACAATAGTGTTAATAGATGATTGGGTTTCTAAATATCTGTAATAAGATTACATTATTACGATTTAAATATTTATATATATTGTATGCATCTTGTGCACCAAAATCTCAAATTATCTTAATTAACAAATACGAATCTATAGCTGTAATATTACTCTATGAAACACACTATAGTATTTTCTTTAATATAAATTTAATTTGAATTCTAAAGAAAATGGTAATACTAAAACATAAAGCATTTTTTATTTGAATACTAACTAAAAATATGAACGCTTTTCCATGGAAAATGTCTGCTCTTTTGATCATGAATCGCACAGTTCATGTAGTAATGTATGTAGTAATGTATGTAGTAATGTAGTAGTTTAACGAACATGATGTAAAATTTTAGAAAAAGTACTGTTGAGTTTACGATAATATGTACAAAATTAAAGATGGAAATAGTTTCGTTCAATGCGAGAAATATAACTAAAACTCGCATACAAATCTACAAACCTTCTAACCCTGATGATTTCTATATAACATACAAGTTACGGGTAAATCAAAACACGATTGATTAAAATTTCATCACATTACATTATTATGACACTAACTCTTTACCAACTATTATTTTTGCTAAGACATTTGGTTGACATAAATGGAAAGATTATTAAAACGTTGATAACAGAGTTGCCCAAAAGCTCGAAATGACGAGTAATCTTCTCATATGAACTTGGAACCCTACATTGACAATAAAATCTTATGGTCACGAATTTCTACCAATTTCAAGAATTTAAGATTTACGTTACCAATAGCTATGCAATATGCTAAAATTACTATATATTACTATTATATGTATATATGTATTTACTATAGCAGTTATTCAACATATTTTAAATGTTTGTAAACATCGCTTTGCAACACGATAATAAGGACATAAAAACATGTGGTTCTGAACTTGCAACTGAGAAATGAAACGTCTGTTGCGTACAAGTCTTTGTGATACTTGTCATCCTCAGCAGTGACAACCACGTAAATGAGTCTCGCGGTATGAACAAGAAATAATCACCATCTAAGGAAGCATTGACCGAAAAGCAATCTTTCACTTTAATACATTTCTTTATAACGTTAAAATAAACGGTGTTGTCAATCTAGGGTCCAAAGCAGTTCTCTATTCTCTCTAAGAGCTTTGGAAGAAGAGCCAAACTCTTGTTCCTCCTGGTAATATATGATTGGAAAGAAGAAGCGTCCCATTTTACACCTTTTTTTAAAGAAATTGCTTGTGAATGTAAATAAGAATCAGGTTAGTAAAAGGTTGTTACTCCGTATTCTTAACTTTGGTAGATTGAGACAGTTTTAAACCTTTTTCTTGATTCCTGAATAAGCTTCTACCCGAAGAGAAAATATAACTTAGATAAATGTGTTTGTTTGCTGTGCAAAAGCTAAACAACAAGAACTTCTGAAGGAAAGTTCTGACAAAAAAACATCTACATCAGTAACTGAGGAGTACGACTAGAAAGAAGAAAAATATTTAATACATCGTTCTGGAATTAAATATGTTTGGTCAGTGCACAAATACCTGAATGAAATGAAACTAAAGTTTGATGAAAAGTTTGAAACAACATTTCCCAGAATTGAAGTTGACATTTCTTATCACACTTGCTCTCTATATGCGAGATGATTTTTACACTCGCATATGGAACTATATTGCTACAACCAAAAGATTGATTCGTCTCATCTGTCACTAACAAACATCCGACATCATATTGTTAGGAATGTCTAGTTTGAGACGCTAGTAGTGCAACAAAGATAATACTGAGACTGGGAAAGTAAGGACGCTTCTTCTTGTAACAAGTCCCGGAGGTGAGTTTGAAGCCCGCTCTCCCACAACCCTTCGACCGAACAGACTTCGAAGGGAGGGTTCGGAAGTAGAAGAAACTTACATACTGGATCACGGCCGATTAAAACACAATCACACCACATTCAAAAACAGAATTGACATTAAAATACTTCCTATTTACTCGGGAAGAATCATAACGTCAATTCTTGCTTGAAATGTTCGTCGTGTTTCATGTTTTAAAGTCGGTGCCAGTAGTTTAACAGTGCGGTTAATGGGAGAGATGCTTACATGAGTCGGGAAGTGGCTTTTCCTCTGCCACCATTAAGGCCGCTCGGTCGAGGGGTGCTGGCATCGCATTCACACAGTTTAACATGCTCCTGGAAAAGAGTCAGCATACCTGGTTTGGGTAAGCTAGCCAACAAAACAGATCACACGGGACATTCAGCCAATCACCACAGACACAATTTGCCTCGAAACTTGCAGAGAGAACCAAGGAAGAGTAAATGTTAACTCGATGTTGAAATCATTTCTTGAATGAACAGAACGTGGCTAGTTTAGATGGTGTCGGTTCAGATGGTATTGAGCAGTTTGAATGATCATCTGCTAAATCAATGCATTTGTCACTAGATTGTATTTTACATCCCTGTATTGGAAGTATCTTACATCTATGTCTTTCATCAATATTCCATATCTACAGTGTACTCATATAGTCATATTAGAACCGTCTTGTAATCTACTAATATCCTTTAAATAAATGGAATAACTTAGCTATTTCATAGCTGTAGCTCTGAACAAATTTTGAGATTTTACGACAGCATAAGTGAACGCTCCTTTGCACTCGTTGAGCATCATGTAAAGGATTAACTTTTTAACGTTTGACTCCAAGCAACACATTTCTTTTTCAATTCAACAAGATTTCAACAGGAGTTATACGTAAACTTCTTATAAGAGTTAATAAAAGAATGAGCCGACCGTTATAACAACACTTATCAGTTCAACATATTATTATTCTTCACACTATTTCGTGTGAGCAGCTAAACTTTCTCTAAAACTCCTAAAACACTTGAAGGCTGAGTTATTTATGTTGTATTTTCATTTTTGTAGACCAAGAACCAGTTTGTTCGTCACAGCTTGTCGCGTAGCCAGAGTTTGTGCACCTGAGTTAGAACACTAGATTCACTACTACACTCTATCATAATATCAATAGTTCTATAATCTCATCTCCTCTGTCAAAGACAACAAGCTGTGGATGCCTAACACTAGAGCTTGGAGTTCTGAACCGGTTTTAATGGGGTTTCCTCATTACTGCTGATGACAGTTTCTTTGCTTACAGCCGCACTGTTCTCCTCAAGTCTGAAATGCGAATGATAATTTACATTAAGCAAACATCCTCCTCGGTTCAATTCCTGTTTCTCTTCTGGGCACAAGTAAGCCTCAAAGCAGGGTCTAGACGATGTGTAAATCTGTGATGGTATCGCATTGTCATCGCGATCAGATCAGACTATGTCATGCTGGGTTGTGGGTAACCCGAAGACTGTCCCAGTGCAACGGTCACTAAAATCTCTCCCCATGCACACACACGAATCTCAAGCCGTTTTCATTTATGTAAAGACGCTACAGATTTTTACATCAACCGAGAACCTGCCTTTCAGCGAATACACAAACAACAGCGAAATAAAATTATTTCTGAAATGTTACAGAAACAACTCGCAATGCTCTCAGTACAAAATCGATATCAGGTCATAAGTAATCTTTTACTCCTCATATGTGAATATCATAGTCCATACATTCGGCGTATGCCAGAACTTACTAGCGTGCAATCGTTATAAAGCCGATGTACGGCACTTAAGTAATGACTGGTAATTTCTGTACACCATTTGGAACAAGAGAATTATGTGATAATGGCCAAGTATGAGACGATAATATTCACAGAGAAAAAGCAGTAACACTCAATACAACGTAACATTGTTATTCACGGAATAGTAAATATGCAACACGTCTAATAGACTAGGATTACATCGAATGCTGTTAGGTGTGAAGTTGAAACCAAGTCAGCGGTTGACATGTATTTGGTGTAAGTGGCTGTTCCCTTTTATCTCCTAAAAGCTTGTGTTCTGTGCTTTTGCGTGACATTATTTTGCATAAGCTGGGTGATAAACCTGTGTTCAGCTATAAGTTACAGATATTCTTGGTTTCTTTCAGGGTTTCATTATCCCTTTCAGTATTCGAACCGTTGTAGAAGTTTTCTGACAGAAGACTACTTGTATTTCCCCAGAACCATCAAGTCCCATTTTATAGCCTGTAGTTACTTTGAAAAAAATGGTCTGCTAAGTGTGACCAATAGTGTTACAATAATGGCAAGTGACTACTTAAGAATTATATTTTACACATTATTATGTAAGTAAACGATTTTAGATCTACCCCAATATTCCAACCCTAGAAATATGTTGGCGTCTCTAGGCAGATACTTTCAAAACATAGAATATGCAATCGGGATTTCTTTCCCGTACATGTTTTGTTCTCCACATAATATTATGATACAGTTACTGACAGGGTTTACCACTCTAGGCTCGATTCCAAAGACTGACCATCACTAACACAACAAAGATGGTTGCAGCTGTTCCCATGCTATTCAGGAGGTGCAAAGTGTCACTTTCCAGCACATGCTCGCTTCAATTAGCTTTAAGTGGTGATCGATTTCAAAACATAAGCCGGTGTGTCTACTGATATAGCTTCTTGAGATTCGTTTCAAACGGCTACTTACAGTTTTCCAGGTCCGAGGCGGAGTGTTTGTGGTGAAACAGCAACGTAGGGTACGTCTACGTATGGGCCGAAACGTTTGACTACCTGACGCTGATACGTACCACCATTAGATGATAGTTACAAAAACAACTTAAAGAATAAAATATATTGACTGGGTGTTCTTAATACCGAACGTCGTATTTTACTCCCACGAACTTTACAGAAGAAAAAATTACGATACTATCTATAAAGTTATTGTATACATTATAGGCACCGGTTTACAACGAAAACAATAGAAAAACATTACACCTGCATGAAATACAGTTTTTCAGTTACGCTTCTCCTATAGCCTTTTAGATTTAAAGTTGAAGGTGTCAACTTTAAAAACCGATGTCTTAGGATTAAAAATATAATACTGTTATAC
Source organism: Isoperla grammatica (assembly GCA_945910005.1). NCBI lineage: Eukaryota > Metazoa > Arthropoda > Insecta > Plecoptera > Perlodidae > Isoperla > Isoperla grammatica. Next base: position 34,410,425 of record OX246739.1, read on the forward strand.
TGTAGAACATAATTGCAAAGTAACATTACGAGTAGTTTAACTGAAAAATTATATTTCATCCAACTCTGAGACCACAACAATTTCAGAAACAAAAGGATCTATATAAATGCAATACAATTATCACGAAGTGATTAAGTTTAGGTCAGTGGGTTTTACGGGGGGAATAATTAAATGATCAAGACTACTTAAGACTATCACCCAACTTAAGTCCAACGCTTGCAAATTGCTAAACAGTGAGTTCAGTTCATACAATAAAGTATTCTTGGTTTTGATCGACATTTTTGCCATATAAACGTATAAAAACACCATTCAAGACAAAGTCTTGACTTAAAAAGTCGTTCCACAGCAACTTTGTGGATACTGACACCATAGATGAGTTAAGCTTGGCCAGCTAAAAGTTATTCACAAAGTTGCTGTGGAACTACTTTAGAAGCTCAACGCAACAGGGCCACGTATACTTTTCGCTAGTACCGGTGAAGGGGGGGGGGGGGGTGAACCGAATCTCAAGAAAGTATAGTGCTAGAGATAATGAAAACAAAGTAGCTATTAGCACTTTGGTAATTAGAATATCAAGCAACTGCCGTGTATGATCGATATGCATGCTGTAACGTGAAACGTGACACAGGTGAAAAGCACGATTCCTACTCACCCATATAACCTACTATCCCGAAGACTTCCCCTTTGATACCATGGACACAAAAAGAACGAATCAGATTACAAAGTCAAATCAAGGTCATTACACAAACGCTGCCAGCATTCAAAACTGCACTCATAATGCAAAAAAATACATATGGTCATTTCTCAAAAAAATACTTCAAGAGATAGAACTCATCAAAAATACAAACTTCAATACGTACAAAACAACCACAAGTAAATTCTGGTTACGGCTACTGGTCTTGTGAGTAGTTGGTATTTCATACAACGGCGCCATGCACGTTCATTAAGTAACTAAATTATCTAGTTATCATATACACAACCTGAGGATGAAGCCTAGAAATGGTTTTGCAAACTGTTGTTTACAGTTTCAAAATTAGTAAGTGGGGGGAAATTTCTTATTAAGAAGTGAAAATTGTGTTTTCCTAATAATTCAAAACATTACTTTCATGGTAATTTTGAACAGTTTGGAACGCTCGTTTTAATTTTGGGGATACCGAAGCTTTCCATACAATAAAGGTTCAAAATACGACGGCAGTAAGTCTTACGTCACAGACTATATATTTCAAACTAAAGACAAGCTATCTACCAAATCAACAGCATATTATTCCCTCCGATTAATTTTAGCCACTTTATGCAGTTACCACGGGTAACAGTAGTTGCTCAATAATTTAGGCTTCATATTAATTCTTAAACAAACAAATTGAGCTAATGAACTGAAAATAACTTATCAGATTATAGTAATTTTCTTAAATTCAGCTCGGGCTGGTGATTTACAAAAATATTAGAAGTACGTCTCTATTTTCGTGTTCTGGAAAGCTTAAGACACCCACTCAACACAAAGATCACAGTGAAATAATGTGTTGTGGGTAAAACAAGAATAAAGTTAAAACGCGGCAATGTCATACAACGGGGTCAGCATTTTCCCTCTACTTTCTCTCTTCCTCGGGTAGTCCCACCAGCACTTAACTCCTCAACTTTCCCCTCAACTAAGTCGGGCAGCAACAGCACTTCCCTTCAACTTTCCCTCATGTTAGTCCAAACAGCACTTCCCCGCAACTTTCCGCTCAACTAAGTCGGGCAGCAACCATGGTCCAAGAAGGTTATTTGGGTGGGCTCAGCTATATAGTTATTAGATCATGGGCAGCAACAACACTTCCCCTCAACTTCCCCTCAACTAAGTTGGGTAGCCCCACCAGCACTTACCTCCCCTCTCCGTGACGAAACAGGGAGAGGATCTCCTCGAAAGTTTTGTTCTTTGTTTCCGGCACTTTCTTGTAGGTGAAAGTCCAGAATATGGCCAAGAAGACGCTAAAGGGGAGGAAAGTGTAGTTCTCGAGGGCAGTCTGAAACAATTGAACCAAGTTACTCGCACTACAATTTTTTTTTCAACAGTCTTTGGTACCAGAAAGTATTCTACCACTGGTATAAAACAACTATCTGTACCGGTTCACGAATTAATTCAGACACCAAAAAGTGTACAAGTATTGGTACGTTTACAGCTACGCGTTGCGAGCGAAGCGAGGGCGTGAGCTCCAATCAGCGGCCGAGTTTCACGCAAAGAAGTTAATAGTCTCACGCAAACTCGGCCACTGATTGGAGCTCGCGCCCTCACTTCGCTCGCAACGCGTAGCTGTAAACGTAGCATAAGGTTTTTTTCCAAACTGCATTGTATAAACAAAAGAGTGAATAAACAAAAAGCACGAAAAAATGTGCACCTCACACTTTCATCTTTCAGCGAATGTATAATGCAATATGCGTTAGTAACGATAAGTATTTATTTTTGAACATTGTATGATTGCAAGAAACGCTTGTCACAAGTTCATTTACGTCGTAGTTTAAAAACAGGACAAAATCAAGTACAAATTTTAAAAACAATATTGTCTGTAGATGATTATTTGGTTCATACGTTTTCCCCTTAATAGAGTGCACAAGCCTTTTCAGTCACGCTCGCTTTGTTAGAAATTTCCAGTTATCAAACTCAAGGTTTTAAATTATCCCTAATGGACTTGTTTCTAGTGGACGTTAGGAACACTAGAGAAGTATAGAACATTTAATTGGTACTAATGGACTAGGCTATTTCTTGAGCACGAGACTAGTAAGATTGGGGCAACTTCAACACAGCATGTCCACGTACCTTCATGGTGGGGAAGCCGATGCCTACGATGAAGTTGGCCATCCAGTTGACAAGCACCGCGATAGACATGGCCGCCGTCCTTGGCCCCTGAGAGAACAGCTCAGCCGTGATCATCCACGGGATCGAACCCGGACCCACCGCGAAGAACACCACAAAACTCAACGTTGAGACCACCGACAGGTACGACATCCAGTCGATCATTTCCTGGACGTAACCAAAGAACTCCTATCAGGCCGTAGAAACTACTCTACTTCCCCAAAGAAGCCGGAGGAGATTTTATCTCTACAAACTAAAACTCCTCCCAAAATGCATGCATTTGTTATCAACTGAAAGTAGCTAGGTGCTAAGCATCGAGCTGGATATTACTAAGATCTGGCCCGCGGTCCCCTCCATTGCACCATTAGAACACATACACCATAGCCGAGTACATCCCACAACAAACAATAGTAATACCCAGCACCAACCGAAGTGGTAAGAAATTAGTAGTAGTAGTGGGAAGAAACGAAGTGTTAAACAACATTGCAATACAATCCCTCACCAGAGCCAAAGAATGAAGAAGTGATGTTAGTTTGAAGCACAATAAGATCCCAGAAGTTGATAACGAATCGGTGGACATCAGAAATGACGTATTAATAGTCCAAGACCAAAGGGGTTGAAAATGGACTGGATTCTAAAAAGGTGAAAATGTTATCAGTTACAGTGCTGAATCGTGTAATTTGATTTAAGAGAGGATGGTTTAACGTGTTTCAGGATTCTATAGCAAAAAAGTGGCTTTATAGGCGATAGCGGCGAGATAAATTAAAAATATTTAAGTTCACACGTACAATGTAGGGATAATAAATATTACAAATTGTTCGTGTTCTTATGTCTAAAGCTCGCGAGTCGAGCCGAAGAATACTTCTCTGGTATTCGTAGTAAGAAGAATACATTGACGTCTATAGAATAATATGCTTTTGAAGACTAAAACAGACTAAATTGATCCTAACGGTCTCTTTGACAACAAATATAATAATTGTGTGACGAAAGATCGAATTTGATATATGAGAGTGACTATTTCCCAGAGTCAGAGACTAGTAGAACTTAAGTAAGCCGAAGTAAGTTATAAGCCGTCAAACGCGTTTCGTGTAATAAAAACGAGAGCTAATACTGATTCAAGTCAAATACCAGTTTACTGCTAATAAAAAAATGTATATAACTCACAAATGGTAGGTCTGGTAGCAAGTACGTATCACTCATGTAGATATAAACGAACCATTATGTCACCCCGAGATGGTAACCTGAGTGTCCCATACCACTAACCACTGTATGTATTGTATAATCCTAAGTGACAATTTCGCATACCCGGATGTCCCTATGACGTTCACATGAGTGTCTTAATGAAGGATTTATAAATAAATAATAAATAATAAATAAAATACTCACAATAATAACAGTTATAGAATCCCAGTGAAATCCTTTTCACTTCCAGATGGTAGTAATATCTTGGCTCGATGGTGCTAAATGCTAAGTGTTGTATCTTACATAGTAATGTGATGATAAACCTCAACTCAATCTCCTCCAGACAAAGTCAGGAAAGTTGTCGTGGATGAGAGAGGGAGGGCGAATAAGCTGGTGAGGTGAGCAAAGCAAAGACCCCATGCGGTAAACGAAAACCCCTTTCTGAATTATTCAGAAGGTTTTTAAGACTTGAGAACAAAATAATGGGCCCCGTACTTGTGTGAAGACAACTCGTGGGGTTGAAAAAACAAGAGAATATGTATAAATAACCCGATTGTAACAGAAAGGAGTAGTTATAACGATTATGAAACCCCAATAAGTCCGAAGCAAAGTTCAAAATTAAGTGTGCGTTTTACAGAAAGTAGTTGAGGTTAAGAGGATTATGATTATACTAGTGCGTGACGAGTCGCATTTTTGCAAAAATACTAACTAGGGACAAATAGTCAACTGCGAGTTAAAGTGTGTCCAATGTTATCATTAAAATCAGCTTATTTTGGATATCTATGGATTTTAGGGCTTAAGTAATCTATTAGTGCCAGGTTTAAAAAAAGCAAATAGTCTATATACAAAAATTTAACATTAAACAAAAATAAAGCTACGATTAAAAAAATATGATTTTCCGGTTATATTCCTATCAAATCTAGATAGACCGTCCGAACCAAGCAAGAGATCCCCACCCCACGAGTGAACTCCGTATGGGGCCCAGGAAGCGATTGCAGGGTGTTTGCAACAGAGGAAAGACGAGTGACCATGCAGGCATACCACGCCACACCACAAGTACCGCACACAGTGCTGCGCTGAAAGAGAGAAGTACGTGTGCGTCCGCCATTGGGCAGAGTTGCAGAGCTCTTCCAGACAAGACGATGCTCAGCCTTTTTGCAGGAACCTCTAGAAAGCATAAGCATGTGAGTTGTTCTGGCGTAGGTAGGTATACATCTTATGTATTTACAACACTACGGAAACGTAGCTTAGTTTGTTGTTCCAAAAATTCAAATTCTAATGTCAGCAAAAGATAAAAAGTGCTGATATCCAAAATCACTGCCAAAAGTGTTTTTGTATGTGTAACCTTTGCAAAACTTGGCATACTATTTTCTATTTTACAAAATGCTACAGAAAAATGGAAGTAGTGAAGTGTGATTTCACTTTTTCAAAAAGCGAAAAACAAAAGTCTAATATTCTAATGTCCACGTATCAATACTGTGTAGTTAACCACCACCCAACGCACACATTTTGAATAAGTTTAAAAACTAACCATCAAGATAATAATTATTTACATTGAAGAAAATATTTTAGTTATCATTTTTAATTTAATGTTTCCCGTGTCCATATACAGTTCGTTCACACACAATATAAAATATAGACACTCACCAACCGTCCGAAGCACTGGAAAGACTATTAGTGTCACAAAGTACCATACCCATAACGAAAGCAAAGCCATGTGTGGACATTCGTGTGTTCATCAAGTTAGATAACAAGATTTCAAGTGAACTCAAGGGAAGAAATTGTAACTGCTGTGAAAGCTTCGTGTGCAAGTGATTTCATTTCATTTGCAATTGCATATTCAAGCTGGAGTATGAATTTAGTAAAGGTAGTCAGGATTGTCTGCAATAACCCCATTTTTGGAACGATTGTTGATGTTACTGAAATACTGAAAACACTTTTCGAGCTTACGTTTACATTATGTTATGTGTATGACAGACCCAAACCTGTTCGGTTGGTTGCCTACCAGTATCAATTTCAATTTTCAAGTCAGTTTATCTGATTTTGAACTTTCCGTGTTTTTACACAATTGATACTGAACAAAATAATGTAAATACAGCACCAATATAGTACCTTATAAAATTTTAATTCAAACGAAATTGGTACCGAATAATTTCAAATGCCAAACGGCAGCAAGTTCCTTGGGCCAAATTAATTTCTTACTACATGGACCAATTATTTGAAATTAAAATACAAAATGGGGCAATGTTACGGAAATAACGTATGCATTTAATTAAGTTTAAAACGAGCTAAAAATAAATAATTACAAATGAGTGTAGCACCTACTTTGAAGTACCGGTACCCTACTATCAGGTAAGCCTTTTTATTTAAGAGCTTATTGCCCCAAACAGATATTAATTTCACCGAAGATTCCGCGCTCATGATTAAGGTTGTCGCGTATATTTTATCTAGACTGCACTAAACACAAGATATGACGTAAATAAAACGAAAGAAAGAAGTACATGTCATACCAGGTATAATATAGTTCCCATTCTAATAAATGTTCCTTTCGTTCCATAATATTTTTTTCTTTTTAAAAATGTCGTTTTGCTTTTCACGGTAAAACGTTCATTCAAATAAAAATCAACACATGACCAAAGGAACACCGGAAGCAAAGAGCACTAGATTCTCCGGGACCACACTTCCTCCTCTAAAGCTCAACGTCACGCACGACCGTGGCCGAACACAACCCCCGACCCGCACGAATGTCCACGAGTCAGTTGCACAAGTCAACTCCCAATGTCGTGACCTGTGCAACTGTGAACCGGCCGAACTGTCGGACTCCAGCACCCACCTTGATGAGAAACGAGATGGTGATGAAGATGGAGAAGATGAACATCCCTCCAAGGCCGTAAAGATGGAGGGTCCGTCTGCCCATCCGGTCCATCAGAGGGATCGAGACGAGGGTCATACCAACCATGATGGCTCCGATGCCGATCGTCGCGAATTTGGCACTCTCCAATGTCATGCCCGAGCTTATGAACAAGCCCGTTGAGTAATAGAACACCTGCAAAGGTATACAAGATTATGACTGAGAAAGATAGCTTACTTTCATAAGGCCCAATACCAGAGACTGAGATCTACCTATAAAATTAAGAAGACTTAATTTTATGTGCAAGCCGAAGTTTGCCGCTCTCCATTGATGCGGAATAAGTGAGGTCCGTCGGATAGCCACCCCACTTTTAAACACCTGTGCGCTGCGGCGTTGCCATGATTCAACACTCACTGCAGTAGCTGTCGCTTACACGTCGCGGGTATTTGATATGGCAACGTGGGAAATGTCCAGGGTTCTCAATTGAAGTTTACGATTCATTAGAAAACTGAAGATCTAACGCGCGTGTAAGTGCTACACGGGCAAGTTCTTTGGTAAAATTAGTTTCCTTTGAGAATTATCTCTTGCACCTAAAATAAAGTCTCCGATTTTACCACTCCGACTGGGCACCGCCTCCCCTGAGCCTCGGGGCATAAGAAGAACCGCTTCGTAAGCTCCCCGGGCTACAGATTCTACCCCCAAGACTGACGTCACGGATACTCACAGCGTTGATCCCCGACAGCTGTTGAGACAACTGCATGACGACACCGATAATGAGAGGCGACCGAAGCGTAGGCGAACAAATCAACTCCGTCATCGAAATCTTCGCCTCTGCTTGTTGCGCCCTCTCCTCGGCTCTCATATCCTCGATGTCCTCCTCCACCTGATTGGAGGCGCGGAGCCTCCGCAGCGCTGCACACACACACAAACACGTCACGTGTCGATCGCGGCAATCAGTGGTAATGAATGAAGAAGGATTTTTGGGAGAAAATTCTATGAAACAATCCTACGGTCATAAACAAAGAACATCCACCAAAGTGCGTTAATTTGCCAGAGCTCCGCTAGCTTCTTCAGACAAGAGGGTCCTCTCACCTGAGGAAGTTAGCGGTGCTCTCGAAAATTTACGCACTTTGGTGAGTGTTTTTTGTTTGTTTGTAGGAGCTCAAATAACAAACTGCAATGCGCATTGATTTAGAAAATACAATGTAAATAAAGTTAATTTCTCACTTTTAAACTATTTTTATGAGAAATATTTGCAAAATCAACGTTCAATGAAACATGATAATTAGTCATGGAAATTTACCCTTTCTCGCTTCCTCTTCCCATTGTTTGGTTATGAGCAAATATCTTGGAGACTCTGGACAAACGGGCAGTAAGATGAGCTGGAGGATCGCTGGACAAACTGCCAGACCTGGACACACAAAGAAGCCGATCTGACTTGACTGTAGGGGGTGAGAGTGACAAAGCAAATATGTAGCAGACACTGGACAAACGGGCAGTAAGATGAGCTGGATGGTCGCTGTAAGTAATTAAAGAACGTTTTTTTCAGGAATAGAGAGATGGAGGCGTAGCAAGCATTGTCACACCAAAGGTTATAACAAATATCTATAGTCTTAAACAGTTGTTAAACTCTCATGATATAACCTCAACTCATATACCTAGAAGCTTGACCTACATTGATGTGAGATTTTAACTGGTTATAAAATAAGGGTTGACACGTACGTATCTATACCTGTCTTAGACCTCTTTGCATCTTTTTCATTCATGTCGATAAATATTTCCCCTGTACGAGGTAGGATTAATCCTTGGTTGCGCATTAACGAACTCTTTGTGTACACATGCTTTCCAAATTACTCGCCCTTTTGCACTCCCGATCAGCGAGGTCGGTTAAAATCTTTGGTGATGTAGCACTTGGCCGGTTGAATAACAGAACACACCCTATAGTAAGCACCGCCGCAATTTAAAAACCTAACATTTGGCGGGTACATTTCCTACGGGGGCACACGTTACAGTTCAGCAACGTACACGCGTTCGAATGAAACACGTGCGCTGATTGGAGCAGCACGAGTCTTCGCGTCGCTCGCATGCAATGCAATGCTAAACTGTAACCCAAGCACACGACCATAATCATCCTAAAAATAAGCAAATCAGTGACGTATTTAAAACGTGATTTCCATCAAGATAATCTCTTTCCCTGCACGATTGGTAGGCGCACGGATTATATATGTACAAAGGACAGTAATGGCCGCCGCACACGTGTAATGACGTCATCGTTTTACGCGCCAGCGGCGTTTGATTAAAACGTTAGCCCAGGTAACTACCGTACTTCATCATCCAACAAATTATATCCGAGATAAGATAATTGCATGTGACATGCGTCTATCTGTGTACTCGTTGAGTACCTTACTTTGAAACGGCAGCCCATTAATAAGCGCCCCCTCCATTAGCGGCGTGACGAGCTGAGCTATCGAAGGCGGTGAGTTTTAATCTTGTTTTGTTATCATCACCGCCTGTTATAATGATGTCAATCGATGTTGAGGGGTTAGGGTAGGGAGAGGGCTCATGATGGGATGTTACTTAGTGCGGATCCGGGATCTATTTGAGATGAGCGCTCTCAGAAAGATTTAACCACGCAACATCGAAGGGATAATGCACCGACAAATATAATAGAGCTCACCTGCTGTGCAGATACTTATACTAGCCACAACGTCACTAGTCTCATACTGACCTCAGATCTACTACCCCTTTCTTATACGCAGAAAATCCAACAAATTCCTGGCGTTCTTTCACACATTCACACAAGCCTCGTCATTTGCCAAAGTCCTCTGTGATAAGAATTTCCAGAACCCAACTGAAGGTCGTAAATAATCCCTAATGCACCTGTTTCAAATAAATGGTCGGAACTAGAGAAGTAGAAAACTAGGATAGTAGTATTGAACTCGGGTTATTTCTTATAGGCATGTCATTGTTTTAACAACTTTATACAAGAATGCCAAGTACGTATGGTTGAGATACAAAATTCAACAGGCGTCGATAAGTTTTCCACCATTTTGGAATCATAAAAGCACATCTGTGATAAAAGCAATCCTGAACATGTGATATATCACGCGCATAGTATTAAATTGCAAAAATAGCGCTCGTTCCTTGCTATACATTAGGAATAACAACAAAACGTATCGTCCGCTTTAGAGACTGCTTGTGTGAGCTATAAATGAAAGCATCATGTCACGTTGTTGAATTCGTCGTAAACAATAAACAATAATGGTATGGATTAAAACTATTCCAGCTTAGTTATCAATAGGCTACTAAAGGTCCCACTAGGAGCGCTGGATTCTATTCCAATTAGAGGTCGGATACGTCGAGCCAACACAAAAACATAGGTTACAAACTCTACCGTTGTCGGTGCAAATAAAATGGACCACCTCAATATCTAAAAAAGTGTCAACACTAGTGAGTTATCAGAGTAAGATAATATGTCAAGAACTCACCTAATAGCACCGGCCAGCCCTCGTCTGTGCCCAGGATCTGTTCGATTCCCAACACTTGTGACAGTAGCAGCCCCACAGTCACAGCCAGCTGGTTGACAGTGCCCAACCCCCCTCGGAGGTTCAGTGGCGCTATCTCGGAGATATACATGGGAACTAGAGACGTGTTGAGTCCTGCACACAGAGACCATCCATAGTACAACCTTCTAATATGTCTATGAGTACAACAAACAAACTAGTGGCGCTTTCTCGGGGATATACATGGGAACTAGAGACGTGTTGAGTCCTGGACACAGAGACCATCCATAGTACAACCTTCTAATATGTCTATGAGTACAACAAACAGTGGCGCTATCTCGGAGATATACATGGGAACTAGAGACGTGTTGAGTCCTGCACACAGAGAGCATAGTACAACAAACAACCTAGTGGCGCTATCTCGGAGATATACATAAGAACTAGAGACTTGTTGAGTCCTGCACACAGAGAGCATAGTACAACAAACAACCTAGTGGCGCTATCTCGGAGATATACATGGGAACTAGAGACGTGTTGAGTCCTGCACACAGAGTGCATAGTACAACAAACTAGTGGCGCTATCTCGGAGATATACATGGGAACTAGAGACGTGTTGAGTCCTGCACACAGAGTGCATAGTACAACAAACTAGTGGCGCTATCTCGGAGATATACATGGGAACTAGAGACGTGTTGAGTCCTGCACACAGAGAGCATGGTACAACAAACAAACTAGTGGCGCTATCTCGGAGATATACATGGGAACTAGAGACGTGTTGAGTCCTGCACACAGAGAGCATGGTACAACCAACAAACTAGTGGTGCTATCTCGGAGATATACATGGGAACTAGAGACGTGTTGAGTCCTGCACACAGAGTGCATAGTACAACAAACTAGTGGCGCTATCTCGGAGATATACATGGGAACTAGAGACGTGTTGAGTCCTGCACACAGAGTGCATAGTACAACAAACTAGTGGCGCTATCTCGGAGATATACATGGGAACTAGAGACGTGTTGAGTCCTGCACACAGAGAGCATGGTACAACAAACAAACTAGTGGCGCTATCTCGGAGATATACATGGGAACTAGAGACGTGTTGAGTCCTGCACACAGAGAGCATAGTACAACAAACAAACTAGTGGCGCTATCTCGGAGATATACATGGGAACCAGAGACGTGTTGGGTCCTGCACACAGAGAGCATAGTACAACAAACAAACTAGTGGCGCTATCTCGGAGATATACATGGGAACCAGAGACGTGTTGGGTCCTGCACACAGAGAGCATAGTACAACAAACAAACTAGTGGCGCTATCTCGGAGATATACATGGGAACTAGAGACGTGTTGAGTCCTGCACACAGAGAGCATGGTACAACATAGAAACTAGTGGCGCTATCTCGGAGATATACATGGGAACTAGAGACGTGTTGAGTCCTGCACACAGAGAGCATAGTACAACAAACAAACTAGTGGCGCTATCTCGGAGATATACATGGGAACTAGAGACGTGTTGAGTCCTGCACACAAGAGAGCATAGTACAACATAGAAACTAGTGGCGCTATCTCGGAGATATACATGGGAACTAGAGACGTGTTGAGTCCTGCACACAGAGAGCATAGTACAACAAACAAACTAGTAGCGCTATCTCGGAGATATACACGGGAACTAGAGACGTGTTGAGTCCTGCACACAAGAGAGCATAGTACAACATAGAAACTAGTGGCGCTATCTCGGAGATATACATGGGAACTAGAGACGTGTTGAGTCCTGCACACAAGAGAGCATAGTACAACATAGAAACTAGTGGCGCTATCTCGGAGATATACATGGGAACTAGAGACGTGTTGAGTCCTGCACACAGAGAGCATAGTACAACAAACAAACTAGTAGCGCTATCTCGGAGATATACATGGGAACTAGAGACGTGTTGAGTCCTGCACACAAGAGAGCATAGTACAACAAAGAAACTAGTGGCGCTATCTCGGAGATATACATGGGAACTAGAGACGTGTTGAGTCCTGCACACAGAGAGCATAGTACAACAAACAAACTAGTAGCGCTATCTCGGAGATATACATGGGAACTAGAGACTTGTTGAGTCCTGCACACAAGAGAGCATAGTACAACATAGAAACTAGTGGCGCTATCTCGGAGATATACATGGGAACTAGAGACTTGTTGAGTCCTGCACACAGAGAGCATAGTAAAACAAACAACCTAGTGGCGCTATCTCGGAGATATACATGGGAACTAGAGACGTGTTGAGTCCTGCACACAGAGAGCATAGTACAACAAACAAACTAGTGGCGCTATCTCGGAGATATACATGGGAACTAGAGACGTGTTGAGTCCTGCACACAGAGAGCATAGTACAACAAACAAACTAGTGGCGCTATCTCGGAGATATACATGGGAACTAGAGACGTGTTGAGTCCTGCACACAGAGAGCATAGTACAACAAACAACCTAGTGGCGCTATCTCGGAGATATACATGGGAACTAGAGACGTGTTGAGTCCTGCACACAGAGAGCATAGCACAACAAACAACCTAGTGGCGCTATCTCGGAGATATACATGGGAACTAGAGACGTGTTGAGTCCTGCACACAGAGAGCATAGTACAACAAACAAACTAGTGGCGCTATCTCGGAGATATACATGGGAACTAGAGACGTGTTGAGTCCTGCACACAGAGAGCATAGTACAACAAACAACCTAGTGGCGCTATCTCGGAGATATACATGGGAACTAGAGACGTGTTGAGTCCTGCACACAAGAGAGCATAGTACAACAAACAACCTAGTGGCGCTATCTCGGAGATATACATGGGAACTAGAGACGTGTTGAGTCCTGCACACAGAGAGCATAGTACAACAAACAACCTACCTAGTGGCGCTATCTCGGAGATATACATGGGAACTAGAGACGTGTTGAGTCCTGCACACAAGAGAGCATAGTACAACAAACAACCTAGTGGCGCTATCTCGGAGATATACATGGGAACTAGAGACGTGTTGAGTCCTGCACACAGAGAGCATAGTACAACAAACAACCTAGTGGCGCTATCTCGGAGATAAACATGGGAACTAGAGACGTGTTTAGTCCTGCACACAGAGAGCATAGTACAACAAACAACCTAGTGGCGCTATCTCGGAGATATACATGGGAACTAGAGACGTGTTGAGTCCTGCACACAGAGAGCATAGTACAACAAACAACCTAGTGGCGCTATCTCGGAGATATACATGGGAACTAGAGACGTGTTGAGTCCTGCACACAGAGAGCATAGTACAACAAACAAACTAGTGGCGCTATCTCGGAGATATACATGGGAACTAGAGACGTGTTGAGTCCTGCACACAGAGAGCATAGTACAACAAACAACCTAGTGGCGCTATCTCGGAGATATACATGGGAACTAGAGACGTGTTGAGTCCTGCACACAGAGAGCATAGTACAACAAACAAACTAGTGGCGCTATCTCGGAGATATACATGGGAACTAGAGACGTGTTGAGTCCTGCACACAGAGAGCATAGTACAACAAACAAACTAGTGGCGCTATCTCGGAGATATACATGGGAACTAGAGACGTGTTTAGTCCTGCACACAGAGAGCATAGTACAACAAACAAACTAGTGGCGCTATCTCGGAGATATACATGGGAACTAGAGACGTGTTGAGTCCTGCACACAGAGAGCATAGTACAACAAACAAACTAGTGGCGCTATCTCGGAGATATACATGGGAACTAGAGACGTGTTGAGTCCTGCACACAGAGAGCATAGTACAACAAACAAACTAGTGGCGCTATCTCGGAGATATACATGGGAACTAGAGACGTGTTGAGTCCTGCACACAGAGAGCATAGTACAACAAACAAACTAGTGGCGCTATCTCGGAGATATACATGGGAACTAGAGACGTGTTGAACCCTGCACACAGAAAGCATAGTACAACAAACAACCTAGTGACGCTATCTCGGAGATATACATGGGAACTAGAGACGTGTTGAGTCCTGCACACAGAGAGCATAGTACAACAAACTAGTGGCGCTATCTCGGAGATATACATGGGAACTAGAGACGTGTTGAGTCCTGCACACAGAGAGCATAGTACAACAAACAAACTAGTGGCGCTATCTCGGAGATATACATGGGAACTAGAGACGTGTTGAGTCCTGCACACAGAGAGCATAGTACAACATAGAAACTAGTAGCGCTATCTCGGAGATATACATGGGAACTAGAGACGTGTTGAGTCCTGCACACAGAGAGCATAGTACAACAAACAAACTAGTGGCGCTATCTCGGAGATATACATGGGAACTAGAGACTTGTTGAGTCCTGCACACAGAGAGCATAGTACAAGATAGAAACTAGTAGCGCTATCTCGGAGATATACATGGGAACTAGAGACGTGTTGAGTCCTGCACACAGAGAGCATAGTACAACAAACAAACTAGTGGCGCTATCTCGGAGATATACATGGGAACTAGAGACGTGTTGAGTCCTGCACACAGAGAGCATAGTACAACAAACAAACTAGTGGCGCTATCTCGGAGATATACATGGGAACTAGAGACGTGTTGAGTCCTGCACACAGAGAGCATAGTACAACAAACAAACTAGTGGCGCTATCTCGGAGATATACATGGGAACTAGAGACGTGTTGAGTCCTGCACACAGAGAGCATGGTACAACAAACAAACTAGTGGCGCTATCTCGGAGATATACATGGGAACTAGAGACGTGTTGAGTCCTGCACACAGAGAGCATAGTACAACAAACAAACTAGTGGCGCTATCTCGGAGATATACATGGGAACTAGAGACGTGTTGAGTCCTGCACACAGAGAGCATGGTACAACAAACAAACTAGTGGCGCTATCTCGGAGATATACATGGGAACTAGAGACGTGTTGAGTCCTGCACACAGAGAGCATAGTACAACAAACAAACTAGTGGCGCTATCTCGGAGATATACATGGGAACTAGAGACGTGTTGAGTCCTGCACACAGAGAGCATAGTACAACAAACAAACTAGTGGCGCTATCTCGGAGATATACATGGGAACTAGAGACGTGTTGAGTCCTGCACACAGAGAGCATAGCACAACAAACAACCTAGTGGCGCTATCTCGGAGATATACATGGGAACTAGAGACGTGTTGAGTCCTGCACACAGAGAGCATAGTACAACAAACAAACTAGTGGCGCTATCTCGGAGATATACATGGGAACTAGAGACGTGTTGAGTCCTGCACACAGAGAGCATAGTACAACAAACAACCTAGTGGCGCTATCTCGGAGATATACATGGGAACTAGAGACGTGTTGAGTCCTGCACACAAGAGAGCATAGTACAACAAACAACCTAGTGGCGCTATCTCGGAGATATACATGGGAACTAGAGACGTGTTGAGTCCTGCACACAGAGAGCATAGTACAACAAACAACCTACCTAGTGGCGCTATCTCGGAGATATACATGGGAACTAGAGACGTGTTGAGTCCTGCACACAAGAGAGCATAGTACAACAAACAACCTAGTGGCGCTATCTCGGAGATATACATGGGAACTAGAGACGTGTTGAGTCCTGCACACAGAGAGCATAGTACAACAAACAACCTAGTGGCGCTATCTCGGAGATAAACATGGGAACTAGAGACGTGTTTAGTCCTGCACACAGAGAGCATAGTACAACAAACAACCTAGTGGCGCTATCTCGGAGATATACATGGGAACTAGAGACGTGTTGAGTCCTGCACACAGAGAGCATAGTACAACAAACAACCTAGTGGCGCTATCTCGGAGATATACATGGGAACTAGAGACGTGTTGAGTCCTGCACACAGAGAGCATAGTACAACAAACAAACTAGTGGCGCTATCTCGGAGATATACATGGGAACTAGAGACGTGTTGAGTCCTGCACACAGAGAGCATAGTACAACAAACAACCTAGTGGCGCTATCTCGGAGATATACATGGGAACTAGAGACGTGTTGAGTCCTGCACACAGAGAGCATAGTACAACAAACAAACTAGTGGCGCTATCTCGGAGATATACATGGGAACTAGAGACGTGTTGAGTCCTGCACACAGAGAGCATAGTACAACAAACAAACTAGTGGCGCTATCTCGGAGATATACATGGGAACTAGAGACGTGTTTAGTCCTGCACACAGAGAGCATAGTACAACAAACAAACTAGTGGCGCTATCTCGGAGATATACATGGGAACTAGAGACGTGTTGAGTCCTGCACACAGAGAGCATAGTACAACAAACAAACTAGTGGCGCTATCTCGGAGATATACATGGGAACTAGAGACGTGTTGAGTCCTGCACACAGAGAGCATAGTACAACAAACAAACTAGTGGCGCTATCTCGGAGATATACATGGGAACTAGAGACGTGTTGAGTCCTGCACACAGAGAGCATAGTACAACAAACAAACTAGTGGCGCTATCTCGGAGATATACATGGGAACTAGAGACGTGTTGAACCCTGCACACAGAAAGCATAGTACAACAAACAACCTAGTGACGCTATCTCGGAGATATACATGGGAACTAGAGACGTGTTGAGTCCTGCACACAGAGAGCATAGTACAACAAACTAGTGGCGCTATCTCGGAGATATACATGGGAACTAGAGACGTGTTGAGTCCTGCACACAGAGAGCATAGTACAACAAACAAACTAGTGGCGCTATCTCGGAGATATACATGGGAACTAGAGACGTGTTGAGTCCTGCACACAGAGAGCATAGTACAACATAGAAACTAGTAGCGCTATCTCGGAGATATACATGGGAACTAGAGACGTGTTGAGTCCTGCACACAGAGAGCATAGTACAACAAACAAACTAGTGGCGCTATCTCGGAGATATACATGGGAACTAG
The DNA here is from genome assembly GCA_945910005.1 of Isoperla grammatica. Lineage (NCBI taxonomy): Eukaryota > Metazoa > Arthropoda > Insecta > Plecoptera > Perlodidae > Isoperla > Isoperla grammatica. The sequence goes on from OX246739.1 coordinate 34,427,699, forward strand.
AGACTTGTTGAGTCCTGCACACAGAGAGCATAGTACAAGATAGAAACTAGTAGCGCTATCTTGGAGATATACATGGGAACTAGAGACGTGTTGAGTCCTGCACACAGAGAGCATAGTACAACAAACAAACTAGTGGCGCTATCTCGGAGATATACATGGGAACTAGAGACGTGTTGAGTCCTGCACACAGAGAGCATAGTACAACAAACAAACTAGTGGCGCTATCTCGGAGATATACATGGGAACTAGAGACGTGTTGAGTCCTGCACACAGAGAGCATAGTACAACAAACAAACTAGTGGCGCTATCTCGGAGATATACATGGGAACTAGAGACGTGTTGAGTCCTGCACACAGAGAGCATGGTACAACAAACAAACTAGTGGCGCTATCTCGGAGATATACATGGGAACTAGAGACGTGTTGAGTCCTGCACACAGAGAGCATAGTACAACAAACAAACTAGTGGCGCTATCTCGGAGATATACATGGGAACTAGAGACGTGTTGAGTCCTGCACACAGAGAGCATGGTACAACAAACAAACTAGTGGCGCTATCTCGGAGATATACATGGGAACTAGAGACGTGTTGAGTCCTGCACACAGAGAGCATAGTACAACAAACAAACTAGTGGCGCTATCTCGGAGATATACATGGGAACTAGAGACGTGTTGAGTCCTGCACACAGAGAGCATAGTACAACAAACAAACTAGTGGCGCTATCTCGGAGATATACATGGGAACTAGAGACGTGTTGAGTCCTGCACACAGAGAGCATAGTACAACAAACAAACTAGTGGCGCTATCTCGGAGATATACATGGGAACTAGAAAAGTGTTGAGTCCTGCACACAGAGAGCATAGTACAACAAACAAACTAGTGGCGCTATCTCGGAGATATACATGGGAACTAGAGACGTGTTGAGTCCTGCACACAAGAGAGCATAGCACAACAAACAAACTAGTGGCGCTATCTCGGAGATATACATGGGAAGTAGAGACGTGTTGAGTCCTGCACACAGAGAGCATAGTACAACAAACAAACTAGTGGCGCTATCTCGGAGATATACATGGGAACTAGAGACGTGTTGAGTCCTGCACACAGAGAGCATAGTACAACAAACAAACTAGTGGCGCTATCTCGGAGATATACATGGGAACTAGAGACGTGTTGAGTCCTGCACACAGAGAGCATAGTACAACAAACAAACTAGTGGCGCTATCTTGGAGATATACATGGGAACTAGAGACGTGTTGAGTCCTGCACACAGAGAGCATAGTACAACAAACAAACTAGTGGCGCTATCTCGGAGATATACATGGGAACTAGAGACGTGTTGAGTCCTGCACACAAGAGAGCATGATACAACAAACAAACTAGTGGCGCTATCTCGGAGATATACATGGGAACTAGAGGCGTGTTGAGTCCTGCACACAGAGAGCATAGTACAACAAACAAACTAGTGGCGCTATCTCGGAGATATACATGGGAACTAGAGACGTGTTGAGTCCTGCACACAGAGAGCATAGTACAACAAACAAACTAGTGGCGCTATCTCGGGGATATACATGGGAACTAGAGACGTGTTGAGTCCTGCACACAGAGAGCATAGTACAACAAACAAACTAGTGGCGCTATCTCGGAGATATACATGGGAACTAGAGACTTGTTGAGTCCTGCACACAGAGAGCATAGTACAACAAACAAACTAGTGGCGCTATCTCGGAGATATACATGGGAACTAGAGACGTGTTGAGTCCTGCACACAGAGAGCATAGTACAACAAACAAACTAGTAGCGCTATCTCGGAGATATACATGGGAACTAGAGACGTGTTGAGTCCTGCACACAGAGAGCATAGTACAAAAAACAAACTAGTGGCGCTATCTCGGAGATATACATGGGAACTAGAGACTTGTTGAGTCCTGCACACAGAGAGCATAGTACAACAAACAAACTAGTGGCGCTATCTCGGAGATATACATGGGAACTAGAGACGTGTTGAGTCCTGCACACAGAGAGCATAGTACAACAAACAAACTGGTGGCGCTATCTGGGAGATATACATGGGAACTAGAGACGTGTTGAGTCCTGCACACAAGAGAGCATAGTACAACAAACAAACTAGTGGCGCTATCTCGGAGATATACATGGGAACTAGAGACGTGTTGAGTCCTGCATACAGAGAGCATAGTACAACAAACAAACTAGTGGCGCTATCTCGGAGATATACATGGGAACTAGAGACGTGTTGAGTCCTGCACACAGAGAGCATAGTACAACAAACAAACTTGTGGCGTTATCTCGGAGATATACATGGGAACTAGAGACGTGTTGAGTCCTGCACACAGAGAGCATAGTACAACAAACAAACTAGTGGCGCTATCTCGGAGATATACATGGGAACTAGAGACGTGTTGAGTCCTGCACACAGAGAGCATAGTACAACAAACAAACTAGTGGCGCTATCTTGGGGATATACATGGGAACTAGAGACGTGTTGAGTCCTGCACACAGAGAGCATAGTACAACAAACAAACTAGTGGCGCTATCTCGGAGATATACATGGGAACTAGAGACGTGTTGAGTCCTGCACACAGAGAGCATAGTACAACAAACAAACTAGTGGCGCTATCTCGGAGATATACATGGGAACTAGAGACGTGTTGAGTCCTGCACACAGAGAGCATAGTACAACAAACAAACTAGTGGCGCTAACTCGGAGATATACATGGGAACTAGAGACGTGTTGAGTCCTGCACACAGAGAGCATAGTACAACAAACAAACTAGTGGCGCTAACTCGGAGATATACATGGGAACTAGAGACGTGTTGAGTCCTGCACACAGAGAGCATAGTACAACATACAACCTAGTGGCGCTATCTCGGAGATATACATGGGAACTAGAGACGTGTTGAGTCCTGCACACAGAGAGCATAGCACAACAAACAAACTAGTGGCGCTATCTCGGAGATATACATGGGAACTAGAGACGTGTTGAGTCCTGCACACAGAGAGCATAGTACAACAAACAACCTAGTGGCGCTATCTCGGAGATATACATGGGAACTAGAGACGTGTTGAGTCCTGCACACAGAGAGCATAGCACAACAAACAAACTAGTGGCGCTATCTCGGAGATATACATGGGAACTAGAGACGTGTTGAGTCCTGCACACAGAGAGCATAGTACAACAAACAAACTGGTGGCGCTATCTGGGAGATATACATGGGAACTAGAGACGTGTTGAGTCCTGCACACAGAGAGCATAGTACAACAAACAACCTAGTGGCGCTATCTGGGAGATATACATGGGAACCAGAGACGTGTTGAGTCCTGCACACAGAGAGCATAGTACAACAAACAAACTAGTGGCGCTATCTGGGAGATATACATGGGAACTAGAGACGTGTTGAGTCCTGCACACAGAGAGCATAGTACAACAAACAAACTAGTGGCGCTATCTCGGAGATATACATGGGAACTAGAGACGTGTTGAGTCCTGCACACAGAGAGCATAGTACAACAAACAAACTAGTGGCGCTATCTCGGAGATATACATGGGAACTAGAGACGTGTTGAGTCCTGCACACAGAGAGCATAGTACAACAAACAAACTAGTGGCGCTATCTCGGAGATATACATGGGAACTAGAGACGTGTTGAGTCCTGCACACAGAGAGCATAGTACAACAAACAAACTAGTGGCGCTATCTCGGAGATATACATGGGAACTAGAGACGTGTTGAGTCCTGCACACAGAGAGCATAGTACAACAAACAAACTAGTGGCGCTATCTCGGAGATATACATAGGAACTAGAGACGTGTTGAGTCCTGCACACAGAGAGCATAGTACAACAAACAAACTAGTGGCGCTATCTCGGAGATATACATGGGAACTAGAGACGTGTTGAATCCTGCATACAGAGAGCATAGTACAACAAACAACCTAGTGGCGCTATCTCGGAGATATACATGGGAACTAGAGACGTGTTGAGTCCTGCACACAGAGAGCATAGCACAACAAACAAACTAGTGGCGCTATCTCGGAGATATACATGGGAACTAGAGACGTGTTGAGTCCTGCACACAGAGAGCATAGTACAACAAACAAACTAGTGGCGCTATCTCGGAGATATACATGGGAACTAGAGACGTGTTGAGTCCTGCACACAGAGAGCATAGTACAACAAACAAACTAGTGGCGCTATCTCGGAGATATACATGGGAACTAGAGACTTGTTGAGTCCTGCACACAGAGAGCATAGTACAACATAGAAACTAGTAGCGCTATCTCGGAGATATACATGGGAACTAGAGACGTGTTGAGTCCTGCACACAGAGAGCATAGTACAACAAACAAACTAGTGGCGCTATCTCGGAGATATACATGGGAACTAGAGACGTGTTGAGTCCTGCACACAGAGAGCATAGTACAACAAACAAACTAGTGGCGCTATCTCGGAGATATACATGGGAACTAGAGACGTGTTGAGTCCTGCACACAGAGAGCATAGTACAACAAACAAACTAGTGGCGCTATCTCGGAGATATACATGGGAACTAGAGACGTGTTGAGTCCTGCACACAGAGAGCATGGTACAACAAACAAACTAGTGGCGCTATCTCGGAGATATACATGGGAACTAGAGACGTGTTGAGTCCTGCACACAGAGAGCATAGTACAACAAACAAACTAGTGGCGCTATCTCGGAGATATACATGGGAACTAGAGACGTGTTGAGTCCTGCACACAGAGAGCATGGTACAACAAACAAACTAGTGGCGCTATCTCGGAGATATACATGGGAACTAGAGACGTGTTGAGTCCTGCACACAGAGAGCCTAGTACAACAAACAAACTAGTGGCGCTATCTCGGAGATATACATGGGAACTAGAGACGTGTTGAGTCCTGCACACAGAGAGCATAGTACAACAAACAAACTAGTGGCGCTATCTCGGAGATATACATGGGAACTAGAGACGTGTTGAGTCCTGCACACAGAGAGCATAGTACAACAAACAAACTAGTGGCGCTATCTCGGAGATATACATGGGAACTAGAAAAGTGTTGAGTCCTGCACACAGAGAGCATAGTACAACAAACAAACTAGTGGCGCTATCTCGGAGATATACATGGGAACTAGAGACGTGTTGAGTCCTGCACACAAGAGAGCATAGCACAACAAACAAACTAGTGGCGCTATCTCGGAGATATACATGGGAAGTAGAGACGTGTTGAGTCCTGCACACAGAGAGCATAGTACAACAAACAAACTAGTGGCGCTATCTCGGAGATATACATGGGAACTAGAGACGTGTTGAGTCCTGCACACAGAGAGCATAGTACAACAAACAAACTAGTGGCGCTATCTCGGAGATATACATGGGAACTAGAGACGTGTTGAGTCCTGCACACAGAGAGCATAGTACAACAAACAAACTAGTGGCGCTATCTTGGAGATATACATGGGAACTAGAGACGTGTTGAGTCCTGCACACAGAGAGCATAGTACAACAAACAAACTAGTGGCGCTATCTCGGAGATATACATGGGAACTAGAGACGTGTTGAGTCCTGCACACAAGAGAGCATGATACAACAAACAAACTAGTGGCGCTATCTCGGAGATATACATAAGAACTAGAGGCGTGTTGAGTCCTGCACACAGAGAGCATAGTACAACAAACAAACTAGTGGCGCTATCTCGGAGATATACATGGGAACTAGAGACGTGTTGAGTCCTGCACACAGAGAGCATAGTACAACAAACAAACTAGTGGCGCTATCTCGGGGATATACATGGGAACTAGAGACGTGTTGAGTCCTGCACACAGAGAGCATAGTACAACAAACAAACTAGTGGCGCTATCTCGGAGATATACATGGGAACTAGAGACGTGTTGAGTCCTGCACACAGAGAGCATAGTACAACAAACAAACTAGTAGCGCTATCTCGGAGATATACATGGGAACTAGAGACGTGTTGAGTCCTGCACACAGAGAGCATAGTACAAAAAACAAGCTAGTGGCGCTATCTCGGAGATATACATGGGAACTAGAGACTTGTTGAGTCCTGCACACAGAGAGCATAGTACAACAAACAAACTAGTGGCGCTATCTCGGAGATATACATGGGAACTAGAGACGTGTTGAGTCCTGCACACAGAGAGCATAGTACAACAAACAAACTGGTGGCGCTATCTGGGAGATATACATGGGAACTAGAGACGTGTTGAGTCCTGCACACAAGAGAGCATAGTACAACAAACAAACTAGTGGCGCTATCTCGGAGATATACATGGGAACTAGAGACGTGTTGAGTCCTGCATACAGAGAGCATAGTACAACAAACAAACTAGTGGCGCTATCTCGGAGATATACATGGGAACTAGAGACGTGTTGAGTCCTGCACACAGAGAGCATAGTACAACAAACAAACTAGTGGCGCTATCTCGGAGATATACATGGGAACTAGAGACGTGTTGAGTCCTGCACACAGAGAGCATAGTACAACAAACAAACTAGTGGCGCTTTCTCGGAGATATACATGGGAACTAGAGACGTGTTGAGTCCTGCACACAGAGAGCATAGTACAACAAACAAACTAGTGGCGCTATCTTGGGGATATACATGGGAACTAGAGACGTGTTGAGTCCTGCACACAGAGAGCATAGTACAACAAACAAACTAGTGGCGCTATCTCGGAGATATACATGGGAACTAGAGACGTGTTGAGTCCTGCACACAGAGAGCATAGTACAACAAACAAACTAGTGGCGCTATCTCGGAGATATACATGGGAACTAGAGACGTGTTGAGTCCTGCACACAGAGAGCATAGTACAACAAACAAACTAGTGGCGCTAACTCGGAGATATACATGGGAACTAGAGACGTGTTGAGTCCTGCACACAGAGAGCATAGTACAACAAACAAACTAGTGGCGCTAACTCGGAGATATACATGGGAACTAGAGACGTGTTGAGTCCTGCACACAGAGAGCATAGTACAACATACAACCTAGTGGCGCTATCTCGGAGATATACATGGGAACTAGAGACGTGTTGAGTCCTGCACACAGAGAGCATAGCACAACAAACAAACTAGTGGCGCTATCTCGGAGATATACATGGGAACTAGAGACGTGTTGAGTCCTGCACACAGAGAGCATAGTACAACAAACAACCTAGTGGCGCTATCTCGGAGATATACATGGGAACTAGAGACGTGTTGAGTCCTGCACACAGAGAGCATAGCACAACAAACAAACTAGTGGCGCTATCTCGGAGATATACATGGGAACTAGAGACGTGTTGAGTCCTGCACACAGAGAGCATAGTACAACAAACAAACTGGTGGCGCTATCTGGGAGATATACATGGGAACTAGAGACGTGTTGAGTCCTGCACACAGAGAGCATAGTACAACAAACAACCTAGTGGCGCTATCTGGGAGATATACATGGGAACCAGAGACGTGTTGAGTCCTGCACACAGAGAGCATAGTACAACAAACAAACTAGTGGCGCTATCTGGGAGATATACATGGGAACTAGAGACGTGTTGAGTCCTGCACACAGAGAGCATAGTACAACAAACAAACTAGTGGCGCTATCTCGGAGATATACATGGGAACTAGAGACGTGTTGAGTCCTGCACACAGAGAGCATAGTACAACAAACAAACTAGTGGCGCTATCTCGGAGATATACATGGGAACTAGAGACGTGTTGAGTCCTGCACACAGAGAGCATAGTACAACAAACAAACTAGTGGCGCTATCTTGGAGATATACATGGGAACTAGAGACGTGTTGAGTCCTGCACACAGAGAGCATAGTACAACAAACAAACTAGTGGCGCTATCTCGGAGATATACATGGGAACTAGAGACGTGTTGAGTCCTGCACACAAGAGAGCATGATACAACAAACAAACTAGTGGCGCTATCTCGGAGATATACATGGGAACTAGAGGCGTGTTGAGTCCTGCACACAGAGAGCATAGTACAACAAACAAACTAGTGGCGCTATCTCGGAGATATACATGGGAACTAGAGACGTGTTGAGTCCTGCACACAGAGAGCATAGTACAACAAACAAACTAGTGGCGCTATCTCGGGGATATACATGGGAACTAGAGACGTGTTGAGTCCTGCACACAGAGAGCATAGTACAACAAACAAACTAGTGGCGCTATCTCGGAGATATACATGGGAACTAGAGACTTGTTGAGTCCTGCACACAGAGAGCATAGTACAACAAACAAACTAGTGGCGCTATCTCGGAGATATACATGGGAACTAGAGACGTGTTGAGTCCTGCACACAGAGAGCATAGTACAACAAACAAACTAGTAGCGCTATCTCGGAGATATACATGGGAACTAGAGACGTGTTGAGTCCTGCACACAGAGAGCATAGTACAAAAAACAAACTAGTGGCGCTATCTCGGAGATATACATGGGAACTAGAGACTTGTTGAGTCCTGCACACAGAGAGCATAGTACAACAAACAAACTAGTGGCGCTATCTCGGAGATATACATGGGAACTAGAGACGTGTTGAGTCCTGCACACAGAGAGCATAGTACAACAAACAAACTGGTGGCGCTATCTGGGAGATATACATGGGAACTAGAGACGTGTTGAGTCCTGCACACAAGAGAGCATAGTACAACAAACAAACTAGTGGCGCTATCTCGGAGATATACAAGGGAACTAGAGACGTGTTGAGTCCTGCATACAGAGAGCATAGTACAACAAACAAACTAGTGGCGCTATCTCGGAGATATACATGGGAACTAGAGACGTGTTGAGTCCTGCACACAGAGAGCATAGTACAACAAACAAACTAGTGGCGCTATCTCGGAGATATACATGGGAACTAGAGACGTGTTGAGTCCTGCACACAGAGAGCATAGTACAACAAACAAACTAGTGGCGCTATCTCGGAGATATACATGGGAACTAGAGACGTGTTGAGTCCTGCACACAGAGAGCATAGTACAACAAACAAACTAGTGGCGCTATCTTGGGGATATACATGGGAACTAGAGACGTGTTGAGTCCTGCACACAGAGAGCATAGTACAACAAACAAACTAGTGGCGCTATCTCGGAGATATACATGGGAACTAGAGACGTGTTGAGTCCTGCACACAGAGAGCATAGTACAACAAACAAACTAGTGGCGCTATCTCGGAGATATACATGGGAACTAGAGACGTGTTGAGTCCTGCACACAGAGAGCATAGTACAACAAACAAACTAGTGGCGCTAACTCGGAGATATACATGGGAACTAGAGACGTGTTGAGTCCTGCACACAGAGAGCATAGTACAACAAACAAACTAGTGGCGCTAACTCGGAGATATACATGGGAACTAGAGACGTGTTGAGTCCTGCACACAGAGAGCATAGTACAACATACAACCTAGTGGCGCTATCTCGGAGATATACATGGGAACTAGAGACGTGTTGAGTCCTGCACACAGAGAGCATAGCACAACAAACAAACTAGTGGCGCTATCTCGGAGATATACATGGGAACTAGAGACGTGTTGAGTCCTGCACACAGAGAGCATAGTACAACAAACAACCTAGTGGCGCTATCTCGGAGATATACATGGGAACTAGAGACGTGTTGAGTCCTGCACACAGAGAGCATAGCACAACAAACAAACTAGTGGCGCTATCTCGGAGATATACATGGGAACTAGAGACGTGTTGAGTCCTGCACACAGAGAGCATAGTACAACAAACAAACTGGTGGCGCTATCTGGGAGATATACATGGGAACTAGAGACGTGTTGAGTCCTGCACACAGAGAGCATAGTACAACAAACAACCTAGTGGCGCTATCTGGGAGATATACATGGGAACCAGAGACGTGTTGAGTCCTGCACACAGAGAGCATAGTACAACAAACAAACTAGTGGCGCTATCTGGGAGATATACATGGGAACTAGAGACGTGTTGAGTCCTGCACACAGAGAGCATAGTACAACAAACAAACTAGTGGCGCTATCTCGGAGATATACATGGGAACTAGAGACGTGTTGAGTCCTGCACACAGAGAGCATAGTACAACAAACAAACTAGTGGCGCTATCTCGGAGATATACATGGGAACTAGAGACGTGTTGAGTCCTGCACACAGAGAGCATAGTACAACAAACAAACTAGTTGCGCTATCTCGGAGATATACATGGGAACTAGAGACGTGTTGAGTCCTGCACACAGAGAGCATAGTACAACAAACAAACTAGTGGCGCTATCTCGGAGATATACATGGGAACTAGAGACGTGTTGAGTCCTGCACACAGAGAGCATAGTACAACAAACAAACTATTGGCGCTATCTCGGAGATATACATAGGAACTAGAGACGTGTTGAGTCCTGCACACAGAGAGCATAGTACAACAAACAAACTAGTGGCGCTATCTCGGAGATATACATGGGAACTAGAGACGTGTTGAGTCCTGCATACAGAGAGCATAGTTCAACAAACAACCTAGTGGCGCTATCTCGGAGATATACATGGGAACTAGAGACGTGTTGAGTCCTGCACACAGAGAGCATAGCACAACAAACAAACTAGTGGCGCTATCTCGGAGATATACATGGGAACTAGAGACGTGTTGAGTCCTGCACACAGAGAGCATAGTACAACAAACAAACTAGTGGCGCTATCTCGGAGATATACATGGGAACTAGAGACGTGTTGAGTCCTGCACACAGAGAGCATAGTACAACAAACAAACTAGTGGCGCTATCTCGGAGATATACATGGGAACTAGAGACGTGTTGAGTCCTGCACACAGAGAGCATAGTACAACAAACAAACTAGTGGCGCTATCTCGGAGATATACATGGGAACTAGAGACGTGTTGAGTCCTGCACACAGAGAGCATAGTACAACAAACAAACTAGTGGCGCTATCTCGGAGATATACATGGGAACTAGAGACGTGTTGAGTCCTGCACACAGAGAGCATAGTACAACAAACAAACTAGTGGCGCTATCTCGGAGATATACATGGGAACTAGAGACGTGTTGAGTCCTGCACACAGAGAGCATAGCACAACAAACAAACTAGTGGCGCTATCTCGGAGATATACATGGGAACTAGAGACGTGTTGAGTCCTGCACACAGAGAGCATAGTACAACAAACAACCTAGTGGCGCTATCTCGGAGATATACATGGGAACTAGAGACGTGTTGAGTCCTGCACACAGAGAGCATAGTACAACAAACAAACTAGTGGCGCTATCTCGGAGATATACATGGGAACTAGAGACGTGTTGAGTCCTGCACACAGAGACCATAGTACAACAAACAACCTAGTGGCGCTATCTTGGGGATATACATGGGAACTAGAGACGTGTTGAGTCCTGCACACAGAGAGCATAGTACAACAAACAACCTAGTGGCGCTATCTTGGGGATATACATGGGAACTAGAGACGTGTTGAGTCCTGCACACAGAGAGCATAGCACAACAAACAAACTAGTGGCGCTATCTCGGAGATATACATGGGAACTAGAGACGTGTTGAGTCCTGCACACAGAGAGCATAGTACAACAAACAACCTAGTGGCGCTATCTTGGGGATATACATGGGAACTAGAGACGTGTTGAGTCCTGCACACAGAGAGCATAGCACAACAAACAAACTAGTGGCGCTATCTCGGAGATATACATGGGAACTAGAGACGTGTTGAGTCCTGCACACAGAGAGCATAGCACAACAAACAAACTAGTGGCGCTATCTCGGAGATATACATGGGAACTAGAGACGTGTTGAGTCCTGCACACAGAGAGCATAGTACAACAAACAACCTAGTGGCGCTATCTTGGGGATATACATGGGAACTAGAGACGTGTTGAGTCCTGCACACAGAGAGCATAGTACAACAAACAAACTAGTGGCGCTATCTCGGAGATATACATGAGAACTAGAGACTTGTTGAGTCCTGCACACAAGAGAGCATAGTACAACATAGAAACTAGGTGCGCTATCTCGGAGATATACATGGGAACTAGAGACTTGTTGAGTCCTGCACACAGAGAGCGTAGCACAACAAACAAACTAGTGACGCTATCTCGGAGATATACATGAGAACTAGAGACTTGTTGAGTCCTGCACACAGAGAGCATAGCACATCAAACATAGTCTCGACTTAGGCCAGGATTGGTGACACTACGCCAACGTATGAAACCTAGAATTGCGCACAATTTTTGATTCATGAGGCCGACTGGAGCTATAACCAGAGCCAATAACCGTTCTAACTTTTTCGTGGGCAATCCTCAACCCGATCCTCTAACCTAACCGAATTTTGTGGGATGTCAGGTAGCTGGGCAAAGTCACTTTGATTCAGTGTCACCCATCCTGGCCTTATCCGACTCCCCAACAAACATACTAGTGGTGCTATCTCGGAGATATACATGAGAACTAGAGACTTGTTGAGTCCTGCACACAGAGAGCATAGCACAACAAACAAACTAGTGGCGCTATCTCGGAGATATACATGGGAACCAGAGACGTGTTGAGTCCTGCACACAGAGAGCATAGTACAACAAACAAACTAGTGGCGCTATCTCGGAGATATACATGGGAACCAGAGACATGTTGAGTCCTGCACACAGAGAGCATAGTACAACAAACAAACTAGTGACGCTATCTCGGAGATATACATGGGAACTAGAGACGTGTTGAGTCCTGCACACAGAGAGCATAGTACAACAAACAAACTAGTGGCGCTATCTCGGAGATATACATGGGAACTAGAGACGTGTTGAGTCCTGCACACAGAGAGCATAGTACAACAAACAACCTAGTTGCGCTATCTCGGAGATATACATGGGAACTAGAGACTTGTTGAGTCCTGCACACAGAGAGCATAGTACAACAAACAAACTAGTGGCGCTATCTCGGAGATATACATGGGAACTAGAGACGTGTTGAGTCCTGCACACAGAGAGCATAGTACAACAAACAAACTAGTGGCGCTATCTCGGAGATATACATGGGAACTAGAGACTTGTTGAGTCCTGCACACATACCATAGTAGATGCATGATGGTCTGAATGATAAACCCTTTAGTAAGCTACTAGCTTGTTTCCACTATGGCAACCAGGCTTCCCATTGGTTGTTACCATGGTGTAAACAAGTTAGTAGCCAACTAAATATGTCATAATAGCTTAACAAACGAACATTTAAGAATGAACTTTTTGTGATTATCTTAACTAGGAATAAAATAAAATTTTCAAGAACACAAGTCCTGACGCAATTGATGAAGCCACTATCACACGGATAATCTCCAGGCCAGAAAAATTCCATGTTCGCCGATTACTTCATCACACTGCTCGACCATCTCACTAAAACCCAATTTATATTACCAACTTCAAACACGAGTTGGTGCATAACGTCCGTAACTTTGTAATTTAAACGTTCTCTAGAGGTCAGAGAGTAGTTGGTAACCATGCATAATTCGGGCATGTCAACGTAATTTAGTTGACAACTGTCGTACAGACCAGCATAATATAACGTCGTGGCCACGTCGATAGGTTTCATGAGCATATCTTGTAATACCGTTGATATGTGGCCTAACGTTAGTACAAGAGATATTTTAAGTAAACGTGAGCAAACGGTGAGCGGTGATACTTATAGCGTTGGTACCTACTTGCGTCATTTGATCTTCTTCTGTAAAAATGTTTATGCACTACTAAATTTGTTATACTTGCGTTATATGACGTTGATACATGAGTTAGCAACGTCGCCTCGGAATATCTTCTGTAACTGCAGCTTTACGAGGAAATCAAAACATACTAAGTTTTCCAATCGGTCATTAACGGGGTCGTTACCTGACGGTCCGTTATCTGCATAGGGTTTGTTGGGTTACAATTACGGACCGCTAACGGCGTCGTTAACGACCCGTTCACCGATTGAAAAACCGAGCCTAAGGCCTGGTATTATAACGGCCCGCTAAATGTTTAGTCCAGGAATAACTTGCTTTCTCCATAGCAACCACCAATCAAAACCGTGGTTTCCATGGAGAAAACAAGTAAGGCCCGGATCGTCATAATATAGAGTACAATATTATATAACATTGAGGTAGTAGGAGAGTAAACTTACCACAGTTCACGCCAATGATGAATCTCCCGACCAGTAACACTTCGTACGAATACATAATCTTCGTGAAGCCCATGAGACAGGCCCCCACGATCCCTAGTACATTGTTGAGTAGCAGACCTCCCTTTCTGCAACAAGATTACACACGTCAGATTCAGATCAACATTTTCGCCTTCTTTGAACCAACCTTCTCGAATATAATTCATAATTTCAACTTTCAATCATTTTGAACGGTTACATTGAGGCATAGCTTTCTTGAACGTCGGTTCAATTAGCGGATTGACCCGTCGAGAAGGCTTGCATTGAGGAAATTGTATGGTCGTAATGGCGGAAGCCCAAGAGTTCAGCGCCCACCAAACTACATTTTGTGATGTAAATCTTAGTGGCCTATAACTGACGGGTACACACAGGCGGTGGGTTATTTAGTTGCCGCCATTAAAGTGCTGCTCTAGAAGATCAAGAAGGCCTTGCTAGGATTTATCTTTACCAACAATATAAAACAATGCTGGTAACAATGGTAGATGCCTTCTATATAGTGTGGAATTAATCAAGTAGACCTTGGAATTAATTTGCAGCAGCACTTCAATGGCGTCAGATTTCAAGATGTCAGCGCCCATATATTTCCTCTAAATGAGGCTATGTGTATTTCTGCGTACTAAAAACTATTTTTAAAGGGTTAAAATTTGGACGAAACAAGGCTCACTATGTTGATGAATAGGATGAACAAGTTTTGCTTTACGCCACTGGTACTGTTAGCAGGGGTTTGCAAAGAAATACCAACGGAACTTGATACTGCAGAGGTTCCCAGGATCTATTGAAGTCGATGGACTAGTGATACTTTTAGTTCTTGTGTTTTCACTGGAACTATAACTTCTTAACAGCATGCAAGCTAGTCAATCCATTAAAAGAAGACAGAAAAAATAATATCCGTCTTGATTCATTGGAGCAACGAGGATAACACGGAATTCAGAACTCGCATGCTTCAAATATTAAGTCAGAGTCGGTTAAGATAGCCCGGAGGGAATATATATAAACTCCAGTCCACCCTTCTTACAACCCCAGGTAAAAATATTTCCTCTTGCATTCCTTCCCCCCTCTCTTCACTAGCACAAAGCAACCTCGATCTCCGAGCCGGGCGTTCTGACCTTAAAATTGTGACGACCTTCAAAACATTTATCAACTTTAAAAAAGCAGTTTTTTTTCGGAAATATACGAAAATTTGTATACACTTTCAAGAAGCTTGAAATTTTTCTAATACCGTTTTTGACCTTGTCTCTCTATCACGAAACAACACAATTTAGTTATATGTGATACAACATTAGCAATTAATAATCTTTTGCTCTAAGGAAGAAAATTGAAGAGTGTGGCGTCTGGCTGTTCACTAACATTAATATTGCTACAACCAGGAAGTGACGATGGTCTTACCTGCCGAATCTATTAGCTATAATCCCCCCACTGAATCCTCCTAGCATGCCTCCTATGGCAAATATTGAGACGGCCAGAGAATAGAGCAACTTTACGTGCTCTTCTTGAATATCTTCCCCATAGCGGTCCTTGTAGACATCTTTCATGAAATTTTCTATATTCTGAAAACAGAAAAATAATTTATTTTAGTACTGACAAAGGATCATCTACATAGGTATGTTTGAAAAATGTGAGCAGTTCGAAGAAAACAATTCGCCGTTGAAAACTGAGTCACGTCATTTAACACCAAATAGTCACCAATCAAATGTTGCCATTCCTGGACGTAGAAATGTACAAACTGTGCACATTTAGTGGAAAATACGCACAAATTGTATTTTCAGTGAATAAAAATATCCCGCCCTTCAATATTTCGGTAATTTTAGGTCGTTAGCGGGATCAATTATCCACCCATTGCCAAATCTTATTCCGATATACATCAGCAATGAAATTTGATGAAGTCAGCTTTCATTTGGCTTTAGATCGGCCTAATGCAAATCTTTCACGACTGAACTGAAAGATCTTTCCAGCAATAGCTGAAATCAATGAACATCATTAACGTATCCCGCTTTCAACTTCGAGACTGTATTGGATCCAATGCACTCGCTCGCTCCTTGTTGAGCTCTTTGGAGTCGGCAGAGCCACGGATCCTTTGGAACTGGTTGGTGCATTTCCATCCCTTAGGAAATGACTTTCCTGGCTTGCCTAACTTACTGGTGCCCACAGTAGGTAAGGGGTTTATTTTATTTTCCGTTCACATCCTGTGTTGTAAGTGTAAATACATTTACATAAAATTTGGTCAAATTCGTAATTTCATCCATTACACTGTATAACTAATGCTTAATGATATAATATCACTGTTTTTATTTGAGGCTAGTTTAAAATTCGACCCTTTTTTTGATTGTAAAAACGTAATTTCTAAATTTCTCCAAACATAGCAGAACGATTTATTTCAATTTTGAGTGTGTTATGAAGCGCACTTTCTGAGTTGGGTCCAACATCTAAACCATATCTAGCAGTTTGTGGTGTATCAGATCAATGTTTGCGGTAGATTCACTGAATTTAATTAAATTTCGTTAGTTTCAAAGTGAAAAGCGAGAGAAATCTGTGTGGCTCACAAAAACGCGAGTAACGTCAAAATTTAGAAAATATGATGAAAATCATATTTTAATTATGTTAATAAATGAGTTTCTGCATTGGTACAAGTATTTAGTGCTGATGAAATTAGACAATTTCAACAATCTTTACTCCGGTTTATCCAAAACTAAACTCAATATAAATCAAAATTTCAAAATTTAACGTTGAACGTCTACCAACGAACATTTGAAGAATGCGGATGATTACAAATGTTTTTTTATTTGAACGATTAGTCTAAACCACTTAAAGAAACGTAATTTACTTGTAAGTGAACGTATTTGGGACGGATACTCACTAATTCTGGCGCGTTGATGACTCCTGTGTTGTAGCCGAATTGCAGCATCCCCAGCACGGCAGCCAATATAGTGTAGGACAAGAAGAAGGTCAATCCCTGTGAAGCAGACACAAAGCACTCAGTCAAGCTATAGTCCAAGACAAACCCCAGCACGGCAGCCAATATAGTGTAGGACAAGAAGAAGGTCAATCCCTGTGAAGCAGACACAAAGCACTCAGTCAAGCTATAGTCCGAGACATCCCCAGTATGGCAGCCAATATAGCGTAGGACAAGAAGAAGGTCAATCCCTGTGAAGCAGACACAAAGCACTCAGTCAAGCTATAGTCCAAGACATCCCCAGCACGGCAGCCAATATAGCGTAGGACAAGAAGAATGTCAGTCCCTGTGAGGCCAACACAAAGCACTCAGTCAAGCTATAGTCATAGTTGTGTTAATTCATCAACAGTGCAGATAAGAAGGTTGCTTAGCAGCGCTATCTAGTGTTACTTTGTCTCCAATAGTGACTGTACGCATTTGTGTACACATTTCAAAATCATCTTATAAACTGGGACGGTACTCCGGGAGGCGAGACAAAGTATCATGTTGCCACTATGACTCGCGGAGGCTCGAGTAACTCCGTGAGCTCTCTGTCTAGACTTGTAAGCGGGGAATAACGAATCACCTTCCAGAGCACTTGAATGAAGAATGGAGGAGTGGGGTTTCTTCCAAGGCACTTTCGTCGTGAAGGGCGTTTACTGAGGGGAATAACGAATCACATAACAATGTACTCGAATAGAGGGCGTCAAACCACGAGGGAGCCCTATCTCTATCCCATGGTTTTACAAAAACACGTCAGAAAAGTGAAAGATTATTAACTCACCTAATCTTATATAATAACAAAACGTGACATTGGGTGCTTTCAGTGTGAACATCTCACATTTTAAACTAAACATTGCTGAAATACCCAATTTAGAAAAAGCAGTAAATTTGAGACTCTGGTGCAGCTCACGGGTAACATAATCTTGCAAAATCTTATAGTCAAAACATTTGAGTGATAAGTTGAACATGTGTGCTTGAAGCATTAATGACTTCCATTCCTTGCAGCCTTCACTTTTCATAGTTGACATGACAAACCCCCCAACAACAGAATAAGCCATGTGTTATAACGATCTCTACTGTATCACACACTGAGGTACACGTTGTAACGTGCAACTATGAACCCACATAGATAGACAGTATGTAATCATAGGAACTTACATTTCCTCGTGACGCTGGAAAATATTAAATACAACTTCTCATGACAGTTTCAAACATAAAATTGGCAAAATTTTGGTTGCTTCCATAAAAAAATTAGGGAAGGGATAAAACAGTCACAACGATAATCATTGGTAGAGGGGTATTATGTTTATGGCTATGCTGCCAACGTGTCTATGTTACGTTCGTTTGGAATCAGTTTAATGGAAAGAGGACGGTGATGCGTACATGAAAAGGGTATAAAATGGTAAACAAAATTAAAAACCAGAAAAAGAAAAACATTTATTGGCACTGCATGCATAAAACACAACAATAGTTAAAAACAAACCAAAGAAAACAGGAAACATAATCAGGCTCATTGATGGTCCAGTGATGACCCCTGAGAAGATCTACCGTTGTATTGAGCGATCTGTTATGCAGTGGTCACTCAAAGGACCTATTGGCTCAATGACATCTCGTTTTTTGTCTCATTGGCTGATAGTTACGTCACGTGTGTGGTCAGTAGCGGCTTCAAGGTCAACTTTATCTCCCCCTAGCGGAGGCTCGTCGAACTCCCAAGCAAGCTCAAGTTGACCTTGGTAATGTTATCACAGTCATTATCAACGAAAGACTTGTTGAGCTCGCTCTCATAACACATGTGATATGAATCCTTGTTTAATACGTTCGCCCAGGTGCATCTTAGGAACAGCGACTGATTAGATAATAATATGTATCGTGTATTTAGAGAATTTAGTCAATGAAAGCCAATATTTGATTCATTCCTGTGATGGCCTCATAGTTACACGTATAATACTCAGAGGCTCAGAGCCAATCACAGTTCAATCATACGATTTATGAGTGTACTAAAAAAGGCTCATCAATCATAGAGTATCATTCTGACGTGTGATTGGCTCATCAGTACGCGGGACTCCGACGATGAGAACCAATCATGGCGCCTGATTGTTCAACTCCTCAGGGCTCTGTAACGACAACTAATTCAATTCCCGCGCCAACGGTATCTTCGCCTCGCTTCCACTTCATGGTTGTCGTCCCGGCAAGCGCGCTATTCGCTGCTTATACGGTCAAATAAAGGCGCCAGGAAAACTTTTCTTATGCATATAGAGCAGCGACCCATCCAATCCCTGGGAAATATTATGACTTCTCTCGCGCGAAATCTCACAAATGAACAAATATCATCCCTCGCCGTGTTAAAAGAAAAGCTCGGATCAATATGGAGTCCTTAGAAATATGAGAACGCATTCATTCATCCTAGGAGAATGAGAATCATTGTTACGCGGATTACTTAAGAATCGTGACTTATTCTCTCCAAGTATTAATTGTGAGATTTTTTCTGCAGCCTCTGCAAGTTCTTTTTGAAGGGTGGAGATTGGAGAACGCTATTGTGATGGATACGCGTGCGCACCTCCCAGTCTTAATGACGTGCACACTTCTTCTCGTCATCCATCTTGGAGTCTTACTGATGACGTCATATCTGGCTTCGTTCTTTAGCCACTCGTTTCAACGTGTAAATGTCAACGAGTTCTGCCGAGTAAGTAATAGAGGTTCCATTCTTCGTGATAACCTCCTTGCTACTAAAAAATAAAAATAAAAATAAACTTAAACCTGCATGAATACAACAAAGAATTGTGGAAGGAATAACCATGTGGAACAACAGACAATGTCACGTGTTTTCGAGAAGGCAACGCTTATCAAAGTTTTTCTGAATGATAAACCAAGGTTGCAGGAGAATCTAAGATTTCGTTCAGATACATCGAAAACGCCACATATTTTGAACATTTGAATTTTCTTTAAAATATTATTTTGATAATGATTTAAGCAAACATACTAAGTGGCAAAGGTAAAAATCAATGTTAGCACTTAAAATAGGTTGCGGTACCAAAAGTGGTCAAACATTGCGATGGCAATCCAAATGCTTACATCAGTATCACGCGCTTAATTCCTGCCCAATCCTAGCCTATGTTTTGGATATTCTTAGTCACTTCCCGCGAGCTCTGTTCTTTTGCATTGAGCAACTTGTAAAAGCACGCTGGGTTAGTCACAAATAGTTTAACACTCACCAAGAAATTGTCTGTAATTCCAGAAACAAAATTACAAAAACTACTAAAATATAACATAAATTAATTCTTAAGTCTACGAACTGAAAAAGTATTATGTTAATATTACTATAGAAATCTGTAGAGAAGGTTGAATTGTTTGCGAAGGAATGAATGAATTTGTTAAGCAGCACTTTGAATAACGGGTCGTTAATAATGGCGATCAGAATGAACGCGACGGGTGATTAATTGCCGGTCCTATTTTTACCCTGTAAGACACTTTCTTCCGTCTCATAATTCGACCCACGTGAAGAATGAGAGTTTAGAAATTGTACGAAGATATGACGACCTGCGGGGCAGTTGATCGTTTAAAATTGTATGGAAACTTTTCTATGTTGTTCCACTTAAGCCGGTCGATATTTTCAACACAAAATTTACATATTACATATTATTACTTATTACATATTATCACTATATTACCCAGTTACATATTATCATGCATAAAAATGATATTTTAGTCAACGCGCGGTAGTTTTTCGATATGCAAGACTGAAAGGAGATTGTTCCAAAATATTTGTGTTAGTGGAAATGAGAGTATGTATATGTATGTGTGAGTCATTTTCTACATTAACGCTGAAGCAATACAATTAATGAAGAAATAAAGTAAGAGTTGGTTCTTTTTAAACCCTTGTTTTCTTAACAAAAATATAATATGGGTTCCGACAGCAAGGATGGATATTTCAAGGTTGTGAAGTATTTACAAAGAATATCAACGCCGTCATTAAATTATCTGCCAAAATGTCAGGGTTGGAATTCATAGTCGACCCCTACACCTAGGGGCACCCATTGTTGCTATGGATTTGTTTTGTACAAAACAAATCCATAAACAAAACAAATCCATAGCAACAATGGGTGCCCCTAGGTGTAGGGGTCGACTATGAATTCCAACCTAAGATAGGTTCAGATTTTACGATAAGAAACGATCGTTTATCAAGAGTCCGGCAATACTTTCATTTTCCTTATCTCCTCGTCCGACGTTTTAGAAACTTCATTCAAGAAGCGGGAGCCTCCACGCAGACTGGAAGAAATCAAGTTTGAATCAAGTCTTTTCATCACAGTGAGTTTCTGTGTGTACACGCGTCACTCCCGCTCGCCCCCCTCTGTGGCCAATGATTGGAACGAGCTTTTATGCAGGTAGGTGTGGGTGGGGTGCCGCCCACCCCACTAACTCTGTCGGTCAAACTGTACCTTTCACTCAATCACTGCTGATGCAAGAGGCGGAAGACTTTTCGTCTTTGATTTGACTCGAGAGACGTTCCAGCTATATTTTGAACTCTCCTAATAAGTTTCGTCGTAGAAGGGTGGGACATACACCCGAATTGAATTTTGTAAGTGTCAGTTCCGGATCTGACAGATGTTTTTTTTATTTGAGTTCGAACTTCGAATATATGTAAAAATTGACTCATTTTACAAGAGCTCTGCATTTATTTTTAAAGCCGGCTACTAAACAGGAGTCTAAATTTCTTACTATAGAAGATCATTCAATTTTAGCGATGACAAATTAATAATCATGATATCGTAAAGTCCTTTTAGTTCTATTGTGATCGAATTTTGTATAGAGATTTAATTTACTCTTTATCATTCGTATCTACGTAAACATATGGAATTCTAATTTCTAACACACTAAATATCGATTTCCCTTTCGCATACTGTTGTATACCTTGCCTCTTGCTCGTGTCCGTTAGCTACGATCATCCACATTAGGTACATAATCACTCAAAGTGTTGCCTACAAGATTATTCTGTAGTAAATAAGGACTATAGGAAGAAGGGAACGAAGTCGTAAAAATCCGTAAATCCGAAAACTGTCAAGTAAAGCAAATCCTATGACACTTCCACAAACCATAACAAAAGTTTATGAAATTTTTAGTACCATTTTAATAAACAGATACCCCTATGAGTTACTTTTTAGCAATATTTTGCTTTGTTCGAACATCACGTTCGTAAAGGCATGCGCCGGGTCTGGATGCATCAATAAGTCTGTTTCTTGTTTTAACTGCAAGACCAGCCTAGATTTGAACCTCTTGTGAATCCAGACCCAGAGGTTCTTTATAGTGACTGTGACCTCATCACTTTCTGTATGTCGTGCGTACACATGTTCACGATGGAATAGAAACTTTACTCCATACCAGGCCGGCATGTCACCGCGAGATGTGGCGTTGTACTTTACCGTCCCCTAATGGAATGCTAATAGCTCTCATCGCCTGGACTCTTGAACCTTGAACAACAAGGTCAATTTAAAGGAAGCCAGCTACATTATCCTTTTTCACGAATAAGACACCTATCACATCAACATCTCGCCCCAACGTTGACAGCGCTACTCAAGGAGTGGACAATACGTCCTCTACGAGCCGGTTTCTATGGTGACGTGCCAGCTTGGTATAAACTATACTAAAAAGAAGAAGAATGCAGCAACAAGTACATACCTGCTCCAGAAGCCTGAGCTTCCTCCGGTGGCTCTGTTCGCCCAGCCGGTCCACATATTCCCGCAGCTCCTCGATCTCTTCCTTGACCTGTTGCACAGTGTCCAGTTCGTGTTTGATGGCCACCATGTCGCGCTTGACCTCGCTCACTTCGCTCTGACATGACTCGACCGACTTGGTCAACTCTTGGAGTTGGGTGCGGATCTCGCATAGTGCGACAGTCGTCTCGAGTTGTCTGTCGCCTCGTTGCAACTCGTCTAGCTTCGCGCTCAGGTTCATACTCATCACGGACACCTGCGTCTGTAGACTGCAGCCATGCATGGTCCTAGGTTACACACTACAGTATATCCGTCGCGTTAGTTCGCTCAGACTGCCTCAATACCTATAGCTGCTATTACTAATATCATATGGACTTTACTCAAACTAAGACTAGCCTTACAGTACATCCGTTTTAAAAGAATTCGCTCAGACTGCCTCAATACATAGCTGCTACACTAATATCATATGGACTTTACTCAAACTAAGACTAGCCTTACAAGAATTCGCTCAGACTGCCTCAATACCTAGCAGTAGCTGCTACACTAATATCATAGCCGTCATAATAGATAGACTTTACTCAAACTAAGACTAGCCTTACGGTCCTTACCTACATCAATTTTAAAAGAATTCGCTCAGACTGCCTCAATACCTAGCTGCTACATTAATATCATAGCCGTCTTAATAGATAGACTTCACTCAACCTAGGCTGCACTAATATCATAGCCGTCGTAATATTAATAAATAGGCCTCTGACCTGTACGATACATTTCTTCAACTTTCTAACTTGTTATAAGATATTTTAAACTACTTAGTTGCTAGGGAAATAAATCAACTCCCTTCAGCTAGAAATCATTCTCCCTTCATGGTTTGTGACTTTGTAAGTGAGCATTACAACCAAATGTGTTTCAAACTTCCATGGAAAGTGTTTCCCATCTGAACTTTTTTCTTTTTTTAACACATTGGTCATGTCATACAACAAGAAGGCTACCCGCAAATTACTGAAAGCTTTCAGGTATCCGAGAAAAGTGCATGATTGACTACATCAATATGTACGATAATACAGTGCACGTTTTCTTTTTGTTGCCTTGAAAAGTAACATAAATATACCACTTAAATGTATGTAAGAGGGTACGTTTTAATTTTTAGAAACCTCACGAAAGCCACTGCCAGCAAATTTAGCGGATCTTCCAGGTGACGAAGAATTCCTTCTGGTAAGATTACATCACCAGATGGAAACATTAACAAAGTTTAACAAGCATTCTAACGATTTCAACATTTCCATCTCACTGGCACGTGGACAATTGGAGAAGTTTCGCAATATTCCTAACATCGTCGATACAAGGCAAACATCCGTAGACCAATCAGCAATCATTCACGTTGCACATTTACGATATGATAAGCGGACAGTATCCTACTATGAAACTTTCAACTACGAACTGCACATACAAAAGTGACAGTAGTGCAAGTTGGCAATTGATAAAAAAGATTTTTTTTATTTCTCTGTTATGATTATTTTACAATGAACGCAAATCAGAGAGAATTTTACAGTCATGTCGACATAAAAGTCGTTTTTTAGATAATACAAATATTGCTAAATGGTAACGAGAAAGACAGAAGAAACAAATGTATACTTAATATATAATCATATAAATCATAATTATAGTAGTGTATACAATAAATTGATAAAATCCTTTTCTAACAAGTGATATTGGAAAATGACAGAAAATCATTTTGAATTACAAGCTCCTCACCATTTTGTACTTAGTATTTCCACTGTAACCAGTTTCTTTGCGGAAGAAAGCTTTTAACAAAATGATTTTCTCCATACATAATGTTTTCCAAGAAAATAATAACTAAACAACTGAAAATATCTGTCTCGGAAGATATTATTCTAACAACGACACAGACACAAGACAAAACAAAACACAACACAGAAAACTCAATGAAGACATAAATAAAGTTGTTCTTAATTAATAAAATCATTGCATATAATGGCAACCAAGAAAAAGCTGCAAAACTCTCCACCAAAGAAGTTGATGTCTTGAATACTTGACAAGCATTGATTTTGTTCAAATCAAATCTAGTATAATAATCGTAATATAGTTGACAGACTGTTGGGATGGGGACTTTGCATGCAAAAGATAGATCTCAACATTCAATTTTCGAGAGTTTGCACTTTGCATGAATGAAAGTCCGCGACTGTTTTGTGTATTGTCTCATCAGTAGGAATGACGGGAAAGAGCCAAAGAGATCCTAGCAGACCTCCAGGCAAGCAGGGGATGAGTGCGAACCATGCAGTGGTCGAATTGTTGCCCGCAGAGAGGGTGAAGTATAGTTGACCTCTCTGATCAAGTGTACGCAAGATCAATTCACGGTCAAACCCTCAAATAGGGGGTAGGTTGACGAGCCTCCGCTAGGCGGAGAACAAGTCGACCTTGAGTGACCTTGAGTGCACCTTTCGAGTCCGCGTTGATATTTAAGATCTGAAGACCTATGAACATTTTATTCCTTTTCCACCACTTTGCTTCCAACATAAAACATTTTGAACTTATTAACTACATTGATAACATATGAATAAGAAAATAAAGATTAAACATAAAGTAAATCGTGAGGTGAACAACCAGGATAATAAAAATGTGAGGATTTCTGTGCTTTCTAGCATTAGAATGAAGAAATCTGCTGAATCGTATAAAGCAAGTTCTTCACGTTTCGGATACATTCTTCTCCGCTATTAAATATGTCCACACAATTATTGCTTTCCTTGGTCAGGTTTATATAACACATCCGTTAAAATGGACGTAGATTACAAGGAAATATATTTGGCAGAGAATAGGACAAACGACCACGAACCTGCAGTAACAAAATATTGATGACACCTGCAGTGATTTCTTCAAAGAATCTTACACACACCAGCGTAACGTTAGCGAATGCTATGCTTGGAGGTGATTCTTAAATAATCAATACGAAAGACGCTAATATTATTTACGTTATACCATGTCCATATGACACAATCGCACATTCAGTTTAGCGATTCCATGAAAGCAGGATACAGTACATAAATTTCATCAAAAGCGTTATTATAAAATTGTAAGAAGCTCTTTGAGTACGTCTAAAATAATATCGATACGAATTTGTAAGGTGATTAAATATCTAAATACTGCCATGCACTATTCACATAAGGATTGTTTCTGACTCTCGTGACAGCTGAAATCCGTACAATGACGTAAGCTTTGTATTGAATGTTATGTGTGGTGTGTATTGCTGTTCCAAAAGTGATTGTGTTCCTATAACGACACCGGTCAACGGTGATGAAGTGAACCTACTACAAAATTCGACCGTTGCAGGTATTGGGATGGGTCATGCAGACTCGGGCCAGGCAATGCAGGTGGTGATGACACGTGCGTGTAGGATTGACAATCTGTTCTATTCGCTTCGATCAACTCTGAGGAGACTCAGGCAAGACTCTGCTTAACTCTGGACACACCACCGCAATCGGGTACACATTATGTTCAATCTCTCAGAGGTGTTTTGTCGAGATCACATATGACATTACATTTCCGGTGTTAGGTGGTTTTAACACACAAGAAACCCAGCTCAAGTTGTATGGAGTCTTTGGGACCATAACAAGGAGCACAAACGTGTCTGCAACTAGTCCTGGTGAGTGTACACGTGGTTTGTCGTGATTGACAGACTATTGTGGATTTGAATGCCTCGAGAATAGTGTGGTGACGTTGACGTTGACGTAATGCCAACACCTCACAGGAACAAACCAGCGAGGTTTTCCTCTACGCGTTAAAGGGGGGATTGCTTTGTTTGGTGAAAAGTTCTCAGTAGTGATTGAAGGTAAAAGAAGAAGAAAGCTAGAACAAAAATGAGGTCGATATTTACCCGTAGTCCAGGCTGCCTCCACTATGAAGGGAAACAGAAAGAGGAGAGAAAAATAATGAAAGAAAGGATATTAAGTCTCGAGAGATTGTTTAGATAAGTTTTGTGTTGTTGTTGTTGCAACATCCATTAGAAGTTCGAAGTGTGATGGTCATGGCATCTAGCTGGACACGATTAGTGCAAACATAATCGATCGCCACGTGAACAAAATCTTTCTCAACAGATCTTTCTCGGCGGGGAACAAATAGTACAGGAACATGGCAAACTTTGTATTGTAATAACATGATGTGACAAAATTAACTTATTTCATGGTAAACACATAAATAATTCATTTCACACCGATCTGTCCTTGCATGACCCTCAATAAGATAATAATATGATACTTTTCAAACAATCCACAAATGAATGAAACGAATCTTATAAGAAGAATCATAAACAAAGGAATGTTACAATCACAAAGACAGTGAGCTGGCCTCGTACCTTGTCTTTTGTGAGGCAAAGTACTAGAACTTGATTACAGTTATTTTAAAACAAATCTAGAGTGGATGTGAATACAATAAAGCATGCTCATGTAGAAAGAAAAATAAATTGGATAAGCATTCTTCCTCGAACCGATACAACGGTGTGAAAAGTTAATCCATAACCCAAGAAAATATGTGGAACCAGTGAAATAATATCTGTGTGATGGTGGTAAGTGAGTGCAGGCGGGAACAGATGTTGCGGGACTACATTAGCTAAGAAGCAGGTATTACAAAACGTTTTAATGGATCATCAACAACTTGGAGAGAAATTATAGGATCTAAAAAAGCTCTAGCGGAAAGAAAAGAAAATAATAAAATAAACGTTCCAATTGGAAAAGCCATTCCTTTGTGTCCCTTCAAGTTCTGCCGCTTCCGAGTATCTACGTCATCATCTGCATGATTGTACAACACTTAGGTACAGAAATCATAAGATAATGAAACGCTAGGAAGAAATAAGTTGAAACTAGAGCAAATAGAGAGATAATGTAGTCGGCAAGCACGACGTACCTCAAAAGCAACTCTCGGAGAGTGGCTTCGTCTTCCTCCTGTATTTCTTCCGTCGTTTCATCACTAACCTTCCGGCTCCGTAGTGTCGGGTGATGGTCCCGAGTTCTGGCGGTCAGCTTGAGAGTTGCGGCTGACGACAGACTAGAGTATTGGTAATCATCGGCAGCGACACCGATAACATATTCTTCGAGTTCAACAGTGCCGACTAGGTCCGGACCGCTTGATACTGGGTGGGCGTGAGCAAACTCGTGTGCGTGCGTGTGCGGTGCCCGCCCCACTGCCTGCTGTTTCATCGACTTATCACCTGCTGGTCGCCGCCTGGTTTCTCCCATACTCCTTCCTGGGGAACCACCACCACACCCTCACAGAGAGGAGAGACACCCGCATGCACCAACCCCCAAGCCTCAGCCTTCCATATCTCCCATAACACCCTCATAGAGAGCAAAGACACCCGCATGCACCAACCCCCAAGCCTCAGCCTTCCATATCTCCCATAACACCCTCACAGAGAGCAGAGACACCCCACATGCACCAACCCCCAAGCCTCTACCTTCCATATCACCCACCACACCCTCAGAGAGCAGCCATAGAAAGACTAAATTCACCAACCATAAAGCCCCAACCTCTCACATTACACTTTTTCCCGAAACAACCTTGAAGATACTCTCATCATGGAGGAGTAGTTCGTGGCCAACCAGGGAATCCTTATTTCAAATACCGATAGCCGATTGGCCAAGAATCACTCGTATGTGACGAAAGCATCGTCATCGTCGTCGTAAAGTCGTCCCGAAACAACTTTACCACCAACCACGTCACACAGCAGAGGGGGCAGACGACATAACAGTCAATCCCCAGACACATTAAAAGTTCCCGATCTTATTTCTAGCTAATCCCCACCTCACAAGATACAAAGAGGTTTCTGATAATACAGTAACAGAATTGTTCCTGGTTTTTATCACAAAACATCACACAACACATCAGGCACGCCATATACAAACCTTGACATTTCATCAGATAAATATCCACAGAGGTTTGCACCCGTGTTATTACAGTATCACTCCAATAACACAATAAAGTTAGAACGTTAGTCCAGCAAATGTGCTTGGTCTGAAGCGTGAGTTCCTTTTATTAGTATCAATTCAATGGAATGGACTTGGGAAAAGCATTGCAAGTTGCAATTGTGTGTGTTTGCGAGTGTAAGGCAAGCGTATCGAATTAATCGATAATTAATTATTGGGTTAGTATTACTTTATCAAAAACCCACCAATAGATGGTGGTATTTAAAGCTGGGTAGGTATAATGTTGAGGGGCACCTTCCAATTTGTTGAACTAATTACGAAACATGGAGAGTTGTTATTCTGTTTCCACGAATATATCGACAGAGGTACAATTGAGTTTATGAGCCAGCTATAGTTAATAATAATAATATCCAGTCAACAGAAAGCTTGTCTGTAATTTGACTGAAAGAGATATAAGATAGTAAGAGATAGTTGATTCTGCTGTGAGGATGCACAGTATTTTGAAATCACTGAAAATTAGATACGAGTTATATAATACGATCTACACATTTAGAAGATATTATTAACCTACTTAAACAAACATTTAAGACATTGTCATTGTATATTATCACCAAATTTAATAGAGATGTACTATCAAGCGTAATAACTCAACTTGGTGATTATTAACGAAAATATGAACCGTCACCAATTGAGGTAGAAAAGATCTTCGTAAAAGCCCGTTTCAAAATAACAATGTCTCAGTTTCTCCACCTTCTCGATAACAAGCACCAATATATTCTATTCACCTGATCACTGAGAGCCATTGCTTGGCTTGGCACGTGGGGCTCGGCCACTGGCACCAATGGTCGGGGTAAAATGAATGCTCGTCAGTTTGTCGCCTGGAGTCGACAAGTGTCACGCCCTAGGCTCTCTGTAACAAAAGAAGACATGATTTACTCGACAAGTCGATCCGAATGACACCACCAATCATGGCCAGGCATTATAGCGCCACCTGGGGTTGGTACTACGTCATAGGAAGTGATGCAACGTTGTTAAAGACACACATCACGTGGTTCACACTGTGCCATAACAAAAGGGTTCAACCAATTAGAAACCTATTTGATGCTAGTCTCATCGGATTTGTGGATATCTTTTTTCCTTAAAAATTGGATGCTGTGTCACAGTGCTAAGCTAGCTTAAGAGGTGTTAGTTTAAAACAGATAAGTATGTTAAGCTTGCATCATAGTAATGCATTGATGTGGTAGCTCCACATGGGATAACATGCTATCAGTGGAACCTAGCTTCACACTGTTGTTCATAGTAATGCATTGAGGTGGTAGCTCCACATCGGATAACATGCTATCAGTGGTAAGCTAGCTTCACACTGTTGTTCATAGTAACGCTCTATGCACAACTTACACGGGGTTCTCATGTTCTTACGTCGGCGTATTGCGTTAGTCGTTGACCAATCAGGCAACGGAACGTCATACGCGACTCCTCCCCTTTTCAAATAGGGTTAATTTCTATTTGCCCAACGACGAACGCTATACGCCAGCGTTGGATCATGAGAACCCATGCATAAGATACCGTGCTAGTGCTAGTGGTAGCTTCACACCAGATTACAGGCATGCGCTGGTGGTAGCTTCACACCAGATAAGAGGCTGTCAGTGGTAAGCTAGCTTCACGCTGTTGTTCATAGCAACGCTGTTGTACGCACAAGTGAGAAACCTCCACGTCTGCATCAGTTGGCTTGAGATCCACTCAATAGACCTGACAGCCGATAACGTGAAGAGGATCTAGAAACACTCTAGGCCCGGCCACTCGAAAGTGTAAATAATCCAATACAACTGTCAGTTATCGAATGTGTGTAAACATTTCATGAGAGCTCTGAGCAATACTACGGAATACGGATACAAAAAGACGTTGCAAATGAAAAGCCCATCACAAAGTGTCACGAACATTTTGGAAAAAATCTTCGTAGTAGGGAAATGGCTCTTGTTGGTATTCATACGAATGGATCGCGTTTCTGCGGTGGAAATTTCTTTCGAACTCAAGAATATTCGTCGGATTGTAAAATGTTGATATAAAGAAAAATTAAATTCTCAAAATGAAAAGAAATAGCGAACGATTCTGCAGTAAACATGCTTTGTGTCCAAAGAATCTACCTTATCCCCGTCTCGTCTCATATAGGTGACCTAACGCATCACGAACAGACAGAACTCATCGTTGCATTGAGAAACACAGCACATTTTTTAGATGCCTAGGCAAATACAGTAGCGGAAAATAGGATCAAAATAGTGAAGTAACCTAACTTTCAAATACTTACCTATTCACTCAATGATAACACAAAACGTTGATTTTTTATTTAATGTCAGAGATATATATATGTCTTTTATTTACAACCAAATAAATAGATCAAACTGTGTGTTCTATTAAGAAGTGACCATTCATATATATGCGCTTAGTCAAGAAAATACACCTATTTCATTGAAAATAAAACTACTTTCTCAATGAATGAAATGAGAGTCTAGTAGCCGTGAACTTAGCGGACAAGTATCACCAAATAAGTATCATCTATTCTGAAACGTTACCGCAATAGAAATGACAACAAGTTTCTCAGAAAATATTGTTAAGGTAGCACAAAACAAAACAGTAAAGGAGAAGCGAATATCATATATATATGGGGGCCTCTCAGAGCCATTCAATATATTAAAATCTTTCACTTCCTACCATCAAATCACTTCCTGTGAAAATATTACCTCTAGGTAAAGTGCTGTGTCAGGCTTGGTGCCAGATAAGGGTGTTTAGTCTCATCGCATAGAAATGTTAAGCGAGTTTAATGTTAAGCGAGTTTACTTAGCCCCCCTGACCCATTTCGACCGCTCTGCTGCCTACGCAGATAAGACCAGGGTTACAATGCACTGACGTCACAATGTATTTACTTTCCATCTTTTGGGTTAACCTACGAGGGAAGCGTTTCCTTCCTCGGACGATCGTTTCCGGTTGGCGGGGTGAGGGGAGGGGAGGGTCATTGTTGTCAACCAAATGCGCTCCTCAATAACCCAGGTACAGGATCAATGCAGGCACTTCCACCGACGCACATTTGATTCAGGTTTAACCTGGCGTGACGATCGAAATGTAAAGGCTACGTCACTGGTTTGACAAGTTTGTGGGCTAAGGTACGCCACTGGAGTGACTCACGAATAACGAAGGCAATTTTGTGGCTCGTTTGTCTAGTGGGTCCTGTTTCCATGTAGAAGCTCCAGAGTACTATTCCCAGTTTGAGCTCCCTGTTTTTAACTTTGAAACTTGACTTTAATACATCCATAATCATGATACTAAAGTATATGTAAACGGTGAGTTTGGAGCACATAAATTGTATAAATGTCCCCCATTGAAAATCAGTTCTTGTAACTAAGTTGGTTGACTTTAAATACAAATTTCTTTATTTAACGTCGCTAGGGTATGACGTGGGAATAGTTCTATGGTACCTACGCCACTGAGACCTCGTATCGACCGATAAGGGGAAACATACGAAACGATTGCGAGTTACACATACAATTAATTATATCGTGGTTGGATTCGAGGTGGAAATATGAACGAGATAACGGGGTGGGAATTACGAAATAATGTCGGCGGTGAGGTGACTGGTTCGTATGGACTTATTTTCTCGTCGTCTACACTATGTACTTAAGTAACGTACTTAGGTATACGTGCAGTCGATATGTGAGGTACCCAATAAATACTGTCTTCACTATGCACTTTAGTATCTCACACATTTATATCAACTAACATCAACACTCTTAAAATTAGTCACGGTCGTTAATAACATATCTTTAGTTTTATTTAAGCCTGCGCATTATTTGTTTGGAACTGAAAGTTTAAAATATTACGTCCTGTTGAGAGCGTATTTGAGAGGTAAAAAATAATTAAAGATTAATTATAATTAGTATATTATGTCTATTTTAGAAAATTGTGAACTGTGTGGGATTTTCTCTCAGATGTGGCGGATAGTTTGAGAAGCGCCTACGGCTTAACATCGAATATCGTGAATATTGCTATAGCCGTGCGTTAAATCCAAAATAGCACGTTCAAAGTTTAGTACAGCAGTTTTTCTACGTTAGCTTTTGACAATATAAGTAACGTAAACACAAATTTCGAACGCTGAAAGCTTGAAGAAACTAATATTTACACACCAAAAAAAGCCTCTTCGGAAACAAGTTTTGCTCGCGAGAAGATATTAACACTGGTAAGCGCGTCTGCACGTCGTGCATGCTTGCCTGTTCGTTGGTCTTACTCCGGCTGCTCTTTTTGCCACCGACAACTTTGTTGGCGTTCGTTCATACGAGATAATTTACTTATATTCTGTTCACTCGCACGAAGTAACTAATTCCGAGCTGCTTAGAGCAGGTTTTTACTACACTCCGGATTGAGAAAACATGGGTGAGGGATACGTGGAAGTGTGCGATGACGCGCTTTGTTACGATAAAGGTAATCAGGTCTGATGGTAGATGTATTTTGTAAACGTTTCTTGAGAAATGTTATGTTGACTAGAACTGGAGGTGAAGTAACGACAATGATGAATTAATAATTTCATATTTTCTTTATAACGTATATAAAAATAATGTATAGCCTACTAGGGTTAAAATCAGGCATGAAAAAAAAGTAAACATTATGCATTATTTTGTATTTATTTTGTCTGATCGTAGTATAAGATATGATTTCATACTCAACTATTACAAACAAAAATTTAATCCCGTAAAATAATATGGCATTTGTCCATAGAATCTGGTCGCACGATTTTGGCCGATTTAAAGTATGATATTTAGCGCATTTTTCTGAATGGTATCAGGCATATAAACTTTTTGTTGCAATTTGTGGTAGGTCAAGAACTTTTGCGACAGACTGTCTGTAGGCCTACTTAAAATGCAACTTAATGCAAATTTGGAACATTGAAGCATGCTGACAATTGACTATAATCTACGGCTACGCGTATATATCAACCTTTTACCCCAAGCAGGAGACGGGATTTTTGGCGATCCCTCTACATCGTGTCCCTTATTACTAGACACGTGTTGGTTATAAAATTCCACAAAACACACCATGCATATTTTTAATTAAATATGATATTTGAGTATTCCTGGGGTACGCGGACCGTCAGATGGGAATCATTGATAAAGAATGTCTATAGTTTGATTGAATTATTAGCGGCATGAGCGATCGTCACTGTTCAGCCAATCACAATCAGTAGTAGATCTCTCATCCTTACAATCAGCTTTGCCAAGATTTCTCTAATGCTTCACTTTCAGTCCGACTCCTAACTAGAGCTTCGCAGAAGAGGAACCGGTATTATCTACTTATTTCCTGCAATCTAACAGTTTATTATTGAATAGAAATCATGAATCAGCTCCGATCGAAACTAGGACTCGTCATTTAATAAAAAAAAACGCTTTGGGTTATTGTGGCAATTAATTGTCAGTTTAAAATTTGAGATGTTGCTGTATGTGGGAATACGGTATACATATTATCATTATTTCCACTGCATGTCACAGTTAATATGGTTATCAATAATCATTATCACTTACTTCATTTTAATACACTGGTTAAAGTATTACACACATAAAAATATGACCATATTAATCTTATTTGACCTAATATCTTTCGTGTGCTTTTATACTGTTTCAAAACATTAATGCTACAATAATCTATTGTATTGTTAGGGTTTGCGTTGCAATATTGTTTATGTTAAGTGTGTTCAAAGGTAAACATGTCGCCAAAATATAGATTGCACGCATTGAAGAGGCATTTAAAATAACTTCCTATGTCTATAAAATACAGTCACAATAATTAATGTATATCGATCATATTATTGATCGCATATTTCTTTGAAATTAAACCTGTTTGTGTCGTAATGTAAGCTACAAACTATTGTAACTGTGCCATCTTGTGGCGGAGCCTGTCCTTGAATCCTATGACAGAAGAATAGTTTAGTAGAATAGAATAGTTTCCCGTGGGGATCGACTCTGCTCGAAGGAAGAGTTCACAAATAATTAGTGGACCGTGATAGGCAACACAAACGCAGACTTAGATCTAATTACAAATGGTTCATTAGTTGAAACTAAGGTCCGGACGGATGCACAGTGCCTGTTTCAACTATAGTAGCCCCAACGAAAGTATTCGCATACCGACCTCAGGTCATTGTCTACTGCCCCTTTCAACCGCGCCAATTGAAAGAAAATCAATCACACATTCGTAGATGCATGGTTCAGCTTAGTCCAGTGCACAGGCGGTTTGGCCACACCCACCGTTACAGGTAACGAACGGAAGGTATTAAATTATCCCCAATGGACCTAGAACATTAAATTTTCACCTTCGACTCGCCTGTGTCGTACGCATCAAAATACTTCCATTACGGCAACTATTGTACCCACCTATACACATAGCCTCAAACTGAAAACTGAATGAATACAACTGTGGGTATTATTTTATAAAGCTTCGAACCCAGATTTCTGATAATCCTCTAGTTGTACAATTAACTCGTGTAAATGTATCTAGCATAATTAATGTTGTATGGCGCAGTACGTCATGGAATGTATGACGTGTACAGCTAATCACAGCTCCTATAAAACCCATGGTGTGCGATGTAGTTAACTTTTCTAAAATATGTTCTGTAATTCAAAATTCGCCGGAAAAGACGGATAAAAAAGTGTTTTCAAATACGTATATCGCTAAAATTAAAACACACCCCATACAATGCATCGCATGACGCGCACACATTAATCACTGACCTGTAAGAGAATCACAAATAACAGGTGATGTCATTTTTTTCCGCAGAGGCCATCAGAATAAGTTAGCTTATTTGTATAATGGCCGCTATTGTTGAGAATACGGGTCAAGCCGGAGGGTCGAGTATGTCTCCCCCCCCCCCCCCCCCCCTCCCCCCGACATGATCGGTTTCCCGCTCAGAAAGGTGGTACGCATGCGCATAAACCTCATAGTCAGTCTCTTATATAAGGCAAACAAAAATAAAAATATAACACAATAAAATTCCCTATTCAGGATTTTTTCAAGAGAGTTGATGACAATTAGATCTATACAAACGTATATACTTTGACTTGCTGGTATTCAGAAGAATGTGATTTATTGTACAACAATTTTCAAGTATTGATAAAACTGACTGTAACCCTTTCCACATACTTAATCCCAAGATCGGCCTGAATAGCTAAATAATATCGACGTCATGTCATCTCCAAATGGGCAACATTGGCCATTTAGTCTCCTCGTACGGCCGGCAGAGCAACCATGGACACATGCTACCCTGGGCCGAACGGGGGTTTGGTGGTCTGTTTTAAACAGCGTCCTAGTGGTCTTGTGTAGGGTAGCTGAAAGTATGTTCAAATATTATCAGGTCTTGCAACGCGCTATACTCAGCTCATGGTTGCCGTGAAGTCAATAGCGCTGGCAGTTCCAGAGGTACACGACAGGTAGCGCGTCATGCAGGCGGGCCACATAAACGTGTAGCGCATTCTGTGTGCCTATTGCGGAACTTCCAACGCTATTGGCTTCACTGTGTGCATCTGTCAAGGAAGCCAGGAAACGTCTTCCGGTCTAATTATTCTAACGTCTTTGCCTACGACCCTCCAATCGGAAAGCAGTGGCTCGCCTAATGGCCAAATCGCCAAGTTAGTAGTTGCTGTCAGAATAATGCTACATTCTAGCCACATTAGCGCTTATTGTTAGTTGAAACGCTGTTAGTTCTCATGCAGTATAGATAAGATGTTTTGTGTAAGCCAGAATTTGTAACAAAGCAAACACTCCCCCATCCCCCTTCTGTTTGGTCACCCTTAGATATCTTGAGAGATACAGAGACGATAGTAAACTAACTAAGTATGGCATTCCTAGGTCCATTTCTAAGAAATATGCGATTCTCTAAGCCACATTGGAAGGTCTGTATGGGGTATTGCTATTATCCGAGTAGTACATTTCATCTTTCCTTTCGTATTTGTGTTCCTATCCCATTCAACTAGCAGAATATATATATATATCAGATATTTATTTTGTAACTGTCTACTCCGGATGAAGCGCTAACAATTTTACAGAAGTATAATATAGTGCTCGTAGTTTGGTATTTAATAATATGTAGGCCGATAGGACAATAATGACGTGGATATTGTGCAATATTTATTTTCAGGGGACACATTTTTTGCATCACTTTGTTGCGAATAAACGCAAAGCTTCGAAGGCATTTGGGCTTATAGAATAAAGACATCTTGAAGTTGACCACTTTACTTACATACATATTATGGCTGCAATGTCTTTCGATAATTGAGTCCCGTGTACGTTAAACCATCAAAATGATAAAAGTGCTAAAAGTGTTGTGCTGACGGTACGTTTGGGAAAATGAAATGATGAGTTGAAAAATATATTTTATGCCAAAGTGTAACCGGGAGTGTTGAAGGAGCATAAAATGAGGACAATATGGGGGTGGAACAGGGGAAAGGAGTGACACGTATACATATCTGATATCATGTTTATCATATTTTGAAGAATTCAAAAAGTAACCATTTTAATGTTAGCTAAACCAATAAAACAAAAAATAGTCAATAAACTAGCGGGTCCACTTTCGACTTTCAAACATCTTTGGATATTCAACATTTTCTAAAGAAAAGTTAAACTTATCCTTTTTCTCCTCAAAGTCTATCTTTTTAATATAAACGAATATAATTTGCCCCTTCTAAAAGTTAGCCCGGAAATTGAAATTCTAAAGAGTCCAACTAAAAGTTCTTCCGGAAATTGAAAGTCTCGAGAGAGACAATGAAGAGACTCAGTCTTAGTCCCGAGATCCAGAGTCGGCTAATATACCTCCCTGCCAGATAGACACAGAAAGATAGAGTTTCAAAGAGACAGGTAGAGAAAGATAGGTTATGCCAGAGATAGACATAGAAAGATGGGTACAATTTTCAATTTTGTTAATATAGAATGCTCGCAAGGAGTTTGTAATCTTCTTCAACGACAGTGTTTAGAATAGCCACGTGTCAAACCGCTATACCTCATACAATAATTGTATATCGAGAATACAAAATACTACTATCAACGTCTGTAACTGGACGAAAACAATCTCAAAAGCCAAAAACGTATATATTCCTTCTGGAAGATATCTGAGAATATAAACTTGACTTCCAAAGTTGCTACATAGGGTCTAATTGTAGTAAATACAGCACATATCACTGAAGGTAAAGTATTGAAACTTCCACTAACGATAACTGTAAAATTTGTGTGCGCGTATGATAGTATGGAGGGGGGGGGGGGGGTGAGGCTTATCGTTCCCCCGTCCTGCCCTTATCAAACTTTTCAACTTTATAAGTACCAAGTTTTGCCGGATCTTCTGATTTTATAGGGTTGGTGTTTAGCAAAGCTTATTCCTACAATGAATTTACAGACGGTCCAGATATGCATATCTATTAGAGAACGAGAAGGTGGCTGTGTGGCGAGCACGTGTGTGACTCTTGTTCGGGAGGTTACGGGTTCAATTCCCACAACCGGCAATCACACTTATTTTATTATGTTTTCCGATGAATGCCGAGGTTGAGTCCACTAATTCTTAACAGCTTCCACGTTTGTACTGGAGAAGCAAAATTTAAAAAAATATTATGGAATAAAAAAACGTATTCTGAAAAGCTGCATACAGATGCAAGATGCATACAGGGCGTTACCTGTTACACTGATATTATCATAACCACGACACATTGTATTAGCTACTCTTGCAGGTTGTAAATGAATACTTAAAATGCACATATCTCAGTTGCATTCAACCTTGAGAAATACCCAGTATATACCTTGTCTACTCATGTTGTAAACTGATAACAGTGGTCGCATTATAAATGTTCTGTGTGGAAATCGCTTTAATGTCTCATTTTCAATTTCAAAACAAAGTTTTCATTAATATATAATTAATGATAAAACAGCAAGAGTTGAAACGACGGTTAAACATAATGAGTTGAGATAATAATTTTTGGGGCCGTTTCACGCAATTAATTGGAAGGCAATGTTCGCAATTTCGCTAATTAAACTTCTCGTTTAACGACAGCGTCGCAGGAGATGATGCAGCACAAGTTTTACGGTTAAACGAAAAGAAGCCGAAATGTCGACCCATTAAACTCGGCTTCAATGTTGATGAAACCATGCACGTATTTCAGTGGGTCTAATTGGAGTCTATGTAAGAGAGTATGGCTTGGAGTGATATTGCCACTGATGTACGTTCCACACGTACACAAGGACGTAATCAACAAGATGATGCAGAACTGGTTTTAAATTGTTAATCAGAATTAAATATAAGCTATAATATTGATAACATAAATAAATAGTTCGAAATTGTATTTATTATCACCACTATGTGAAGGTCAAGTGAAAGTTTGTCGAAATGTCAGTGGGATATTATTATGTACTCCAAGCCTTGAACACAATGACAAATCAGCTGGAACTTGGAAGCCATACGACGTCCTTCTTATGTGTAGAAGTATTAATTTTAAGAGATTACATAAATATTTATGAATAACAGGAATTTTACATTATCGACAACCATACATTGTCTCATAACATAATAAGTCTAGCTCCCTATATAGACAAGGTATAAGAGTGAACTTCTACTTCTCGTATTAAATGTATGTAATACAATTTGGTTAATTGTTTTGAAAGGTTATTATTGTGTAAAAAAAATGTATAATCGAATGTTGTTATGCCTCTCCCAGAGTTATATCAACTTCTAAAATGATCAACGTGTTCCTTTTATTTCCCGTTATTTGTCTCTCAGTGTCAAACGATACCAATTTTCATCTTCGTAAATGGTTTTTCTAAACTTTATATAAAATAGGTACCCAATTGTTGATCACCTGTCCAATAGCGTTATCAGTCAACTAGTCTGCTAGATTTTTAAATTGCCCTTTTGGCCGTTTTTTGCAGTAAAAGTAAAAGCTTCCGATTTCCGCGTTTTCTTACTGACATTACAATTTTGTAGGCCTATACCACTCTCGGCTTGTCCGATTTAGTGAGACCACAAATGTGCAAAGCTGACCGCGGCTAAGTCGCAGAACATGTTTTGTATTGTACACACACAATCCAACATGAAAGATGGGTGTTTATCTGCCACGCAGTGTCCATAACATTCCGATTAACATTCTAACGTGTTTTGCACACTTGATCGAAACAATAATGATGCAACACAATATGTCGCGCACGGAAGCGAGTTTGCAGGTTGATTGTGAAAATAATTGTCTCCACGTGTGAGGTTGATCGGAGCAGATCGGATCGGATTACACCGGAACGGATCATAACAGCTTCCACATTAATCGGAACGCAGGGCACAAAAAAAAGATCGAATATCGAAGTATATAGACTGCACCGAGTCGCGGTATATCTGTCATTCCAACTCCCATAAAAAGATGTTAACCTTCCCAAAACAGCTGATATAATTATTATTACGTGACAACAGGCAGTTACGTAACAGTTAATTGGTGTACAAACAAGTCAGGAAACGTTTGACTGCAATGAAGAGATGCCGAAAACATCATAAACTACGCATCATGTATAAGCCTATACTTTCACCAACGAAACACTTGGGTGCTTGCTCGTCAATGATTTTGGCTCGCATGAAAACAATTAATATGACGTTTCCAACAAGCTGAAATGTACGGACGGCCCTCAGTAGAAACATTGCATGGTTTTGTGGTTTATAACACAGTCCACGTACTCGTCTTCAAATCAAGACTTTAAGTTTTGAAACGAGTACAAATTCGTACATTGTCTGGATAAATAAATGGATCCTTGTAGGCCTATGTACGCATGTATGTATGCAGACATGCACCATATCACAAGATTCTACCGGGAGGAGGGGGGGGGGGGGCTATTCCTGAAAGTTGTCATGGTGACAATACTCACTTTACTTGGAGTTTTTTCCACACGGTCCGCCACAGCAATCAGACAATAGCAAGTGAATAGTGATAACGACATCGATATCTGTCACCACATGAAAACTTTCAAAAAGAGCCCCCCCCCCCCCCCACAGTTCTTCATATAATATGTGTGTGTGCATTCCTCAGTGTGCTCTTGTTAGACACCTGCTACATGTGCAATTATATAAGCAGCTTCTTCGTCGAAGCTCTAGGCGGGTTAGGTATTTATTTGAAGAATACAAAGTTTTAATAAGTGTTGCGGTTCAACACACCATTACTGTTTTCTTAAGTATCAATTAAGAGAGCAAACAGGTGTTTTGGACCAGACACACTTTCAATATTACGTTTTACATTCATTATACTCTGTACTAACTTCAGCGAACTAGATAAGTGTAAATTGATTCTTATTGTGCATTGCGATCGTACCAGTTACCACACCCTTGTTTATGCGATGCAGACTAGATAACAATTTGTTGAAACCACAGACCTTGGCGGATAAATCAATTCCAAACCAAACCAAACTTATAATTATATTAATACTCCTCAAATCAAATGGAACCGTATACCGTATACAAACCCTATGTGTGACATTGTGCGTTATTTAACGCTTATGGACCGTGTAGAAAATAGTAAATATATACATTCTATTGGAAGCGCGATTGGAAGTAATTTCGCATTTCTCAGAGACTCGCAAACCGTTTGCTTGTCGTTCGTTCTTATACCATTCGAAATTATCCATGCTAACTACGGCTTGCAGCTAGTAGGCCTACAAGTGACACTGGTATATAGGTACAGCAATGTGCTACTATGGACTGGATTCAAATATATCAATATAACATTGCAACACTATAGATACACGTCATGGTATATGTGCTATAGCTGCGTTAGTCAATATACTAAATATAGAAACTATTTCTTGAGGGCACAGCTACGACGATTGATAGCACGCACACAATGATTTGAGTATTGGCCCGGCCAATATATTATGTCCAGATACCTAATATAGGATTCCTAAACAATTGGTGATGTCTCTTAGTTTAACGGGGTCGCCAAACAGAATTTTGTAAACTGTTTCTGTCCTACGAAAGTAACGGACCTGTTTCAAAATCAAATAGATGGTATAGGAAGTAGATGATGATGATATTTGGGGTTTAACGTCCCATATTTTTGCAACGAGGCTAATCGAGACGATGAGTGGGTGATTATGGAGGATGAAAAAACGCCACATAACATCCATGCCCAAGCCAGGATTCGAACCTGGAACGCAGAGACCGCGGTTTACTAGACCAACGCCCAATCAACCTCGGCCAACTGCGTTGGCATAGGAAGTAGATAAATAGAAAATTATGTTGGTTATCGCGTAAGCGACTTGGCCCAAGATTACCTTACATATACTTTCGTCACAGGCGAGGCACTCGTA
Source organism: Isoperla grammatica (assembly GCA_945910005.1). Taxonomy (NCBI): domain Eukaryota; kingdom Metazoa; phylum Arthropoda; class Insecta; order Plecoptera; family Perlodidae; genus Isoperla; species Isoperla grammatica. Next base: position 34,469,791 of record OX246739.1, read on the forward strand.
GCCAACCAGCGAACCGTCCGAGACACACCCGCACAAATACCGATCGCTGATTGGCTACAAGCCCGTCGCTTATGACGAAAGCATGTGTAAGGTAGTCTTGGGACAACTATAACTAGGCTCATATACTAGTTACGTTGGGACTACTTTATAGGAGCTATAGCTCTGTCATCCGCGCATATCGTGATGTGATGCGATCATGTGTGACAAAATTGTCACACACCGGAAGTAGATGCATCGATGCTGTAACATCATGCCGGGTTATTGCGGTCCGCCCCTGCAGTGATCGAAACCTTGGACGCTGCCATGCACCACCTACCATTGAGCCACAATCTCTCTCGGATCGCACATTACATTACTCTACAGCTTTTAAAATCTTAGAATAATTATATTATGTTTATGTTTATAATAACAATAATATTATAACAGTGATAATGATAATCATAATGATTGTGATAATGATACATATTATTATTATTGTTGTTTTAGATAGTACTAAAACCACCACAACTCACCAAGCCTAATTGTGATCCAGTCACTTCCATCACAGTCACACACTTGGCAGACAGGACTCCCGATGTATAACATCGTCCCACACATACACAAACCACTCCTTAGAAGTAAACAATATACTGAACTTGATGGACGGTGTGATGAAATATCAGCGCGCTCTAGCCCAAGAATCAGGAATGTTTAACAAACGTACATGAGTCATATTGACTAACTTCTATTACACATGTCAATCGAATTTCTGGCCAGTAACTGATGGTCTGGTGAGAACACAAATGTCGCACCTCATTGGTCAGTTATATAGTTGTCTACAAGTTTGTGACGTCGTCTTCTCGTAAAGGAATCGTATTCCCGTATCAAATATAGGATTTTATAAAATTCTACTCTCCCAGGAATCAAACCCAGACGCGTCCGTTGTGGCTCATGGGTTTGGGCGCAGGCCGGGCACGAACGGACGTGTGTTCGAATCCCGCGCAATGTATTAGTTTTCTTGTAAAGTCACTCGTCTACATTCGTCCTCAAAGGTAAAGCATGATTGCAATAATAAGAGACGTAAAACAACACCAGTTTCAAGTCGATTTTTAGTAGTTTTAGTAGTTTGTTTTGTTATAACTTCAGCTAACAATTTATTATTGAACAATGATTCCATTGATTTATATTCCAACAGCATGGGATGGACCTCGTCCTCGGAGTTTTGTTACTCGCATTTCATTTTTATTGAATATAATACCGATACCTTATATAACAATTTTAAAATAAATTATTCAATTCTTATTTTAATCAACACCTGTTTCAAGTAGATGTCAGAAATTAGAGAGGTAGATAATTAAGTTGGTACTATTGCACTAGGCTGTTTCGTCAGCATGAGACTGGGGCAACTTCAGTATGGTAAACATAACAGTTTAGCTGACACAGGCCCTTTATACTCCATGTTTATTTATATCCTCACATTACGGTATTTGGTCTACCGTGATACAAGCAACATAATGAACTACATTCCTACTGGTCAGCGGAGCGGGCAACACTATATGGCCCAGTTACGAGTAATCAAAAGATTGTGAGCTGAATATATTCGCGTGTATACGTACAATACGCCTGGCCCTCAATTCATCACAGATCATTCTTGTTTTTTATTACGGGCCTTATAATATTCAAGAGAATTCCAGATAAAACTCATTCACAACAATAACAAATATAACATCAATGTTAATAGATCTTGTATGCACCAATGAACCTTGAAATAAATTTCAGAAAAAATTTGGGGCTATATAGTATAGTAGTCGCCCACACTTCGCCAACTGCTGTTCTGCCTCGGGCAAGCAGCCAGTTCACCACGTCTTCCATCATCCCGGCCAAAAGTACACTCAAAGAGATTGTTGATATTGTTGGTAATCATAAATGTCAACGACTCGTTTGATTCTGCATTGCATTTACTTTCTCCGTCGATACAGGATGCAGGATTCTCCAACTACATGGGATAGACCTCGTCCTCGGAGTTTTGATACTCGCATTTCATTTTTATTAAATATAATACCGATACCATTTTATAACATCATCATCAAGAAAAAAAGATTGAATGAATACTGAATAAGGTGCAGGAAATAATTTCCAAACTTAATATTTCAAGTGATTATGGTAGGGCCCTATGCCTATTTGGAATCAGGGACATAAGTAACTTTAAAATTATATTATGATTTGTATGTTTATAAGCAGATGAAAAGTTATCTATGATAGCGGTATAATGTAAGGCGGCTCATGACGGCTGGGACTCTTCCCCAGACCGCATGCATTGCTTACACAATTCGGTAATACCAGTAGGTCCTATCGCTAATTTGCAGCTGTTTTTAATTTTATTCGTTTCCTACTTGTAACAAGGTCTTATTTATTTGCAGAAATATATAAGCTTACGTAATATGAACCACATTTAGCTACTTACTACCTTAATTATTATCTGTTATCACCTATCACTTGCCTCCATTTAATCTGGGTCACTTGAAAGGACAAGAGCGACAGAGGAACCACGAGGCAAGTCTTGTCATTGCTTTGTTTTTTATGTTTACTTTCCGTACTGGCGTCTCTATTCAACATGATTTGGCAAAATACGAGTGTTGGTTATTTTTTACGTACTCAGGTTAGGTAAGGTGGTACTTGTAAAACTAGATTTATATCTTGATACCCATTAAATAAATCCAGTCATTAAATGTCTTATCAACTCCTTTATTACCCGTTGTAAACTATAAACTGTTAATTGTAAAATTTTCTTAGCAAATCTATAAATTATCTAATTTAATAAAATGACGCCGCCAATCTTATTACAAATGAATAACCATTTTAAAGCAGCATTTTTTTAGCCATGGATAATTTATGTTCAATAAATAACATTGAAAACATCTAAAATAAATCTGGCATTGCTGTGATTTATTCTCTACCCAACGGAATGCATCCAGTATATTTTTACTGGCCTACCTGGCATTTCAGAAAATTATTCAATTCTTATTTAAATCATCTCATTAATATGTTACGTTACTGGTCAACTATACACTGTGACGTAATAGACAACTATTTGTTAACAATAGAAAACGAAAAGAAATTCATGAATCAATCGAGGCCAGTCCAATTTGAACTAATTTTGAGTGGTTGTACATTATTTTACGTGAAGATCTTGGTTATGGAAACTGATATACTTATTTTGAAATGTATAGTTTAGTGGTAGTCATGTTTAAAATGTGTCTACAATGTAGAAATATGTGCATCAATATTCAATTATAATTGTTAGCTGAAGTTATAACAAACTACTAAAACTACTGAAATACTATTTTTTCATATTACCCTCAACACCAATTCTCTGTATGCAGGGTATTTACTCGCACAAATTAATGAATGGCATCAAATTGGCATTCCACTGTTTTCAAACTCCAATCAGTGCCCTTCTTACTATTATTCGGTTTTGTTTACATTTCTATTGTGATTATTATTGAGTTAAATTCGAACGACTATACCATACCTACCAAATACAAACTTTGGAGTCGACAAAAGGAAGCCACACCCTAAATCCGACCCTATTGTTCGTGCCGTGTTCATAGACTTAAATTAATAATTAATAATTCTCACCTTGAGCTTCGTTTACTCCAACAGGTCCCAGAGTTACTCGTCTGACGCGACCAACACAGTCACACGCGTGACACCTCGGAACGCACGTGTCGACAGATCGGTACACGCACTACTACACGTGACAGCTCAACACTACGTGACAACGTCCCAAAACGTAACTTATATACTATGTGATAATTTTTAATAATAAACCAGTTATATGCGTGACAAATTACAGAGTCTTCAATGTGTCAATGAAGTGTTAATTAAAAAAAAATGAGTAACTACCTATCTAACATATGCAGAAATCTTATTAATTTGTCACTAACAGACGTCGTAATTCCACGTACACGTGTCAAATACACCTTTATGTCACTAAACCACGTGTCAATAATAACACCTTTACGTTAGTCACACGTGGTAAGCTAACTGCACTTTCAACGTGTGTTACAGTTACACTAGAACACGTGGAAATACACTACCACGTGTCAGTTACAGCGATACGTCACAAGCACACGTGGTAATTAGTTACACAAACACAGCCAGTCCACGTGGTGAAGGCCGCAGCACTACAACCTGTCATGTAAACAGTCTGACAGCCACGCGTCTACTGAGCTCTCTGGTGTTTTCAGGCGTACGACTGAAGCGCTGCCATGTTGCCAAGTCTCTGGCTGGCTATGGCTGCACTCGACAACATCGTTACGTAACCTGCAGGTTAGCTTAGCTGACCGACTGTAGTCAGATGTCAATGGACCGCGCCTAATTGTTGTCAGGTAGATCGAGGCGGGGATAACAATAACATAATATGTACGTGCGCTTTATAGCGTATGATATTGTGCCAAGTACTTTTTTATCTAATAACAGGATTCTCGTGATAACTTACCGATTCTCTTGATTACTTATTTTCCGTTACATAACATTTGGCGTTTTCCAATGGCGTGTACTCATTGTGCAATAGTGCATCTATTGTATTGTTGTGGATTGTCAGTGCGGTTCAGTGCAGTCATTGCAGAACGCCTTACTGCATACACTACCGTTGATAAATCGCAAAACTGCAACTTTCCCTAGATCAGCACATCTTACATTAAAATACGACTCTGAATTTCAATTAATTAATTAATTAATTAAATAATTAATATCGTAGTTGATAAATGTTTTAATTTTTTTTTTTTTTTTACGTATTTTGGGACGTTAATCATTGCACAATATGTTCTAATAGAGATAAACCCATTCAGCTGCAGTCGATCGTTGTGCTAAGTTGACTATGGTGCCAGATTTGAATTCAAGCTTAAAAGTGTCCTGATTTGAGTCCGATATGCGAGAAAGGGCGATCTATACATGGAATACTATAAATAGGTGGTAATTAAAAAGGAAATTTAGTAGTCTCTAATTTTGTGTTATGTTAACTTGTCAACGTACAAGCAAATCCTTCTTTCTCTATTTGCAATTTATCAACGATTGTATGTTTTTAAATAATGACACAACTTATGAGCTTGTACTTGATTGCCGTATCGTTATTGCAAAATTAAACATTTTGCCATTTCTCTTCATTCGCAACATTCTCCTGTTAATGCGTATATCGCAAGCTACTGACTGGTCCAGAAACGAACGTTTGCCTCATTCAAGTGCATGAAATATAGGACATTCAAAAAAGGGTAAAATGTTTACAAACAAGTAAATATTAGAATAGAACGAATTAATGCAAAGGTATGAAAAATGTGTTCGCACAGACGTAACAATAACAGATTATTCCGTGCCGTTCAGTTCCCTTGCTACAATCTAGTTGTGCTGTGTGCACGCAATGATCAACGTTTGTAGATCCTTCCGAGCGGAAGTAATACATGCAAGCAAGCAAACCCAACCAACCCCTTCGGCGAGTGAAGATGTTCTGTCACATTGCAGCAAGTGATTCAATTACAGAGTGTTGTCAACTGGGATGTAAGATATTCAGCGTGTCGTGTTTGATCTGGCGGGTGCAGCTGCTCTCCCCCCCCCCCCCGACCCCCCTTAGAACGCAACGTGGTTGCGCGCAACACCGCATCACACCCCCTACATCGTGCTCAGTTTTTAATTAGACCTCTTTTTAAGGGTGCATTTCTCCGACCTTCAGTTTCAAGGCGAGCGAACGTCGCCCCGGAAACTTAGCTTTGAAGGGGGTATAGTTGACCCAAGATTACTTTACACCTGCTTTCGTCACATCTGCAGGACAGTCGTAGCAAACCAGCGAACCGCCCGAGACACATCCGGGCCAATACCTATCGCTGATTGGCTACGAACTAGTCGCCTGTGACGAAAGCACGTGTAAGGTAGTCTTGGGACAACTATAACTGGCGTATGGCCTTGAACGGTCGCATTAAGCTGCAAAATACCCCACTTCCCGTTCAAAGTTATATATGAAAAACTAACAAAAACTAGTAGTGAACGCTGAACTTCAGTACCTTAGCATAATTTCTAACAATTGGATATTATGAACATATGCGTTTAGGTAGTACATGTGACATTGACATATCGATACCTAACAGCAATTGGTAGTACTGGTAGATAGATAGTTGACAATAAATGAAATCAATGAAACTATATGATAAATCAGGATTATTAATCATTACACAGTTGGTATTCATATGGCAGTCAGGTTTCAGTGGTTACGCAATGTTCTATCCGCCGTATCAAATGTGTATTAAAGTTAGTAATAAAGTAATTACATGCAATATACAAGTGTCGGTAATAAACTAAACACACACGATGGCGTTAACGAGGTGAGTCATACATCAATGGTAATAGCACTAGCAGCAATGACGACATACACTCAGACTCAAGGCATCATCTCCCTTTGACGCAGACCATTCCCCAGCGGAATTGTGGAGCAGATGGCGTCAGATATATATGAAATACATATTATCTTGACGCCGAAATCGACACAAAACCAAGAGCTACGCAAGTGGCTGTAACCTATTTCATGTCTAGATCAGTGCCTAGCATCCTGAATCACAGAACAGATGCCGGTAAAAGTAGTGTTCTGTTAAATGTATTTGGCGCGCATTATACACCCTTATCTGTATTATTTCATTATTCCTAACTGGAGATACTCGAAACCTCCATATGAAATATCATGATCAACAAGCTTTACAATTCATCCAGGCCAACCTATATTGGTATTAGATACCTACAACAGTCAACTAGCCGTGAAGATGATGTAGTTTCACAGTAACCTTCTCAATGCCACGTCATGGATACGTAAGTCAGAGCCAATCTGCGGGTGGTTTTTCCCAATACTGACTGACGTTTGGTTGGCCAGTGCGAAAGTTACCGTGGAACGACTTTACACAAAGATCACAGACTCCTGAAGGAGAATCTTACCGTCAAAACCGTCCAGCTCCGGCACAAAATGGTTCATACGTAACGATAAAATCAATTTCGGCCAGGAAATCACACGTTGCAAATAACGTTCTACCGTTACAAGACTCCCGGGAACCATTTCCCATAAAGCTGCTCAGGAGTCCTCTGTCCTCAACCCCACTAGAGGTTCTAGCAGGATAGGAATTACCCCTCCCATTCGACCAGGCAACAGATCAGCGTACCGCAAGGGTCAATGTGAACATGGTCTCAGCAGGCGGGGTAGAAACATCAGATTCTCAGCTCGTTTTTAAAAATAATACCATAATCATGTTTGATTATATAATATATTTTTTATGTCTCCGTTATTTTTGTTTAGTAGTATTTAAAGTAGTCAAAGCTTCCAAATAGTGTTGTATATTTAAGAATTGTTAATCTAAGTACAAGAGATAAAAAAAAGAAGATGAAACAAAGAGATGTTCCTTGATAGATTATAATATTCACCAGCTAATTTTACACACACACAAACATTGTTTAATGGTTACTCTCATAACATTTCAAACTCACGGGTTAATACTTTTACTAGCCCCAGGATTAGAGAGTTGCATATCCACATGACATTTGTTGTGATTGAGGGTAAAATGTACGTTTTAAGTTGCTGTTTTGGGTTGCCACATTTGCCACAATGTTCAAACATTACAATTTATATTATTTACTGACTTTTCACCTTCACTGACCGGTCAGGATTACTGGTGGCCGAAATCGAACTGGTCTGCATGGGCCATCTTAAAAATCCTTTTAGGATGCTACGACCGATCCGTTCCGGTCCGTTGACCATGTATCACATCGCGCTGACTTTTTCTCCGAACTAAAGTTTTGCCCAATCGAGGCTAAAGACAAACCTGAAGTTGCTAATAAAATATATTCGATGTTTTCTAAACTAAATATTATAACAAGTCATGTAAGCTCGCTCTTTACGTGTGCCATCTCGATGTGGTGGGTTTGGTTTTGTTTTTATTTCAAAGATGGCTGTTGAATGGATGGTTCAACGTGCAGCACAGTGGTATAGTGTATAGAGCACATTTTCACGCAGTCAATTGATGTCAGTTTTGTGCAATGATCTGATTATTTATGTATTCATAAATACCAATTGGCAATCATCCACATCCTGTGGCTCTTTCGGTATTTTCATCAAGTTTTGCATATTATAGGGGTCACTTTAGCAACACCAGGAGTCATTTCTACATATGCATAATTTGTAACAATAGATTGTATTAATATTTAACAACTGTGTGTTAAGCGTAGTTAAGACTACACATAAGTTATATAAATAAACGTATATTTTTAATAAACATATGTCTTTGTTTCCTACTAGAAACTAAGAAAGTACGTAGGGGCCTACCTGCTATTGAATCTTGTCAATGTACTTCAAAAATTCTTAAACTTTCCTGTACACCCGAAAGGGTATTAGATTCAATTCAGTTTATTGTGATTTTCCTATCCCTAGACAGGACAGGTATTATAATGGATGTACTTGTATTATTGGAAATAAAAACAAACTGCCTGTTATAAAGTATGTTGCACATTGGTTCATATAAATAAAACAAATGTTCTGCATTCATTGTACAATAACACGTACAATGAAATGCTTACTTTTATTGACAATGAAGAAATTCTTTTGATCGCGGTCGAAATGTCCGACTTGGCTTTCTACGTAACTGCATTGCTCTTACATCATTAATGAAAAACAGTAATTTAATGGCCCAGGACCAATGACTGATTTTTTAGTGATAGAAACCAATAGAAACCAACTGACCGAAGCGTCAGATATTTGCTATAGGTTCTCTCACCTCATTGACTGTTAGCTTTTATTGTCGGTACCAGAAGAAAAAGTTGGCCACCAATTCACTTCCTGATCACAAGTCTCTAACCAAGCCTATTTTGTTGAAACAAACTTCATGGATTCAGAACGAAAACTTGAATCGATTCGGCCATAAGTAATTTTAATCGCCATTGATGTGTACATTATCGGAATTTTTGTCGACTGGAGATGTTGGCATTCGTGATATATATTGTTTCCCAACTCAACTATATATGTTTCTGCAGTATCGATAACAGATATTAATTGTATCTATTTAGTTTACACTAGACAAAACAGACAAGATATCAAACCCTTTATCGTTTCAGTGTAAAAGTAAACATTAACGATTAACGGTGATGACAATTAACTGTTATGTCTGGCAGTCTGTTACACCAAAATTATCAAACAAAAACAACAACGAAACAATTAGGACAGGTAGAAAGTAAGTAGCTGTCTCTTGTTGCAATATTGATGCATGTTAACTTTAAGAACAACACTCCGAATGAATGCATTAAAACAGCGTTGAATCGTCATATCTCACCATGATGTGGTTGCGCATGGAGCAACTGATTAGGTTCGAGGGGTTGGCAGCATTGGTTCTTGGACACGACGATTGGTAATATGATTTGGAATAAAATAATATTGACTCAGATGTTGAGCACAACTCCTAAAATATATATTTCAGGCGATCTCGATATCGTCTTTACTCGTTTTATTTTTGGATATAATAAAATGCACTGTTGGGCAATATTTTAATTGGGGCCATCTTCAAGATAATGTTTATTAATTATTTTGAAATAATTCTGAGAATAATTAAGAAAGTAATGGTTTTCAATAACTGGTCATATTCTAGCAAACAAATATCCATTGAAAAAAGTAGGTATAGGTTGGTAGGCTACGATTAGGCCTACACAAAGCTTCATTTAATTTCTATTTCACATCTCGGAGGATAATTGAAAGTCCCATACCAATAAAACCTATGTTTTTGACTTTCACGTCAGTAATTATTTTCGATATATTAAGTATTTTTAATATTTGTATTTGTTATGTCGGTCTACTTTTATTAGAAGGTTTAGAGCTTGATTACGTCTTGTTTTCCTTTTTAACGTATTTTGTTACTTCAGGTAGGTATTCAACTTCCCATCCCAGCAGTACGGCTGCGAAAGCTGCACATTTGTTTTGTCACATTTCAATCCGAGCAAAGAACAATCGCATCATTTTCACAAGAGAATAATCTCGTTATACGCTTTATAATGAAACCTATCAGCTTATTCTTCTTCTTCTCGAGCTCGAACAGTCACTTCACTCTCTTCAGCAGCTCTCGAGTTACAATCACGGCTGTTTATCATCTGCGTCGCGACGCTCGATTATACGGACAAATCTGAATACAATTATTCAAATTACGCTGGAAAATTATGAAACATTTTTCAATATTTTGGTCGTTAGGAAAAATTGAATTTCTCGGTAGTTTGAGGTGGTAGAGACATTAATATCGTGTCATTAGGTGCGCTTGTTATCTTCGATCTTCAAGCAAGGGCTGTACAAAGTAGACGATCAACCTGGTTGACGACATCATCCATTTTATGTTGTACACTCAATTGTTTGTTGTGAGATTCTTCAAATCGCCAATACCGAATAATGTTTTATTTTAGATCAATTCAACACAGTTTTCCATGACAGTGAAAGCAGTGATGTTCCTATACTCCGTAACAGTTTTTCTGTGGTCCCATTGATGCCTCTTCCCCTTATTATTATTTCTCCCACCACCGCCTCAAACCCAGCGCGCCGGGCAGAGCCTGGCTGGTCGCTATCATATTAATCTTTCATCTATTATTAAATATCAAAACATCCAGTGAGTTATTGAAAATACATTTTTTATTCAATTCAACATGCGAATTGTTAGAGTTATGAAAAAGCTTCATTTTTTAAATAACCTTATCAAGATAGATATGCGAGCTTAGAGTGAGTTAAGGGTTCGGAATACGGCAGTCGAAGTTACCCACTCAACATTTCTAGCGAACATGTATTATTGTATATTCATGCCCTATCTTTAAGCCCGGAGGAAGTTTTTTTGTTAATAACCCGATCAAGATATAGAAAGGGGAACTTGGAGTGGGTTTAAGGGTTGTAATGCGGCAGTCGAACTTCTGTTGACAATGAGTTTCTAGTAAGAGCGCGGATTGGAGATCGGAATGAAAGATGGAGGGGGCTTACGTTCATCGATGTAGTGCGATACTATTTCAAACAAAGGGCCAGCAGAGGTTGAGGCATCCATTGGCAGCTTTTAGCCAACACTCGGTCGGAGCACTTAGCAAACTGTGCGCAGACAGAAGAGCGCACCTTCTTTTGTTCTCGCGCCTCTCTTCAAACAACCAAACATGTTTTGCACTTTTCCAAACACCTTCACTTTCATTTTGCGATTTTATCAATGCATAGATTTTCACTAAACGTTGTATGGCCCATCTTGCACAAATTACAAACTATAGATAAAGAAAAACGTCGACATATCTATGAAACGATTAAAAATTGTTTTATCACCACCACCATTAAAGGATACATAATTAAGGCTTGTGAAAATTTCTGCTTTGGGGTTGATTTTGACATATTTCCACTTTGCATAATTAGTTGGAAACAAAGTAAACGTAGTAAAAAAAAACAAAAAATTCACAAATTGTAAGGAAATCGTGAAGTGTTTGGTTTGAAAACTCCATAAACCAAATAACATGGTTTTCGCATTCTTGCTAGAAAGTAAGTCTAAAAACATTGGACGTGTTTTATCTCCATTTAGAAACCACCAAGGAATTATAAAAACATGGTGAAATGTGAAGGTTTCGGCACAAAGTCGTGCTTATGTGCAGTCATCCAGCAGAACACACAAGAAATATGCTTTTTATACTTGCTCCTTAAAGGATTAGTCAAATGATAAACTAAAAAATCACCACTGAGTCATAAGTGCATGAAATTCAGTTATGTGTAAAAAAAATTGATATAGGTTGCTTCAATGCAAGAAAAAAAATAGTGAACATTTAGCTGTTCTATAAGATTCACTTGGAAAGCTCAGCTGCATTTTTCTTTTAAAGCGTAGTACAGCTGTATCGGTTCTGAGGTCGCTAACGCCTGCCTGATAGACAGAGCACTCGTTGTGTCCAGCCAGCGCTTCGCGAAACACTCGGCGACTGCGGGCAGTACCGCTCAAAACAGATTGCAACTTTTCTTCACATCAAGTCACAAGAAAATTAATTGCAGGGCATTTTGTAGCAGTACACGTTCGTACTGAGAAGCATGTTATTGCTAGGGAAACGATGCACATTAAACCTCCTGATCGATTTTTGATAAGTGCCCTATTTTAGCGGTGGTTTTACTATCTCGAGGCAACATTTTCTGTACATGGGAATTACCATGAGAAAAGTTGCTCGGTGCTACTTGGTAGCAACAAGACAAAAAAATCGCGGGTTTCTTTAATTTTTTAACCGACTGCTTTTAAAGTATGGTATCTTTTAGTCATGTTTTTCATATTTGAGGGTGGACATATACAAATGGTCGTTTTTTAGTTTTCCATCTGACTAACCCTTTAATATTACCACATCTCTAATGACAAACTTGGGACAATATTTCTAGACACGACAAGTCGACAAGGTTATTTCCGAAAGTAGTAACATCCAAAGCTTTGAGGGCATCAATCTCGACATTTATTTCTAAGACATTCCTTGCGCCGACATCAAAATGTGTTTCGGAAATATGACGATGGGAAGTAAGATGGCATGGTGTATTTTAGGGAAATATTCTCTACCGACATGCCTTATAGTTGTTGAGCACGAGAGTGTTACATTAGAATGGAAAATATTATACGGAATTGGTTTTCTTTACACAAATAATATTATTAATATTGCAAATCCACTGCATACCGAACATGTTATAGCACGCAACCGTATTTACAATATCCAGTTTGAATTCTTTATCTTTGTAATTGTTTGTGCAAGATATGAGAAATGATGGTGATAGGTTTTTCAGTTCGAGATTCATTATTTTTTGCATGAATTAATATTTTAAAATGTTTCACTATTACTAAAAATAGACCAACTGTATCACTGGTAGTCATTATTGTATTCAGATGGGTGCACCGGTTACCGATATTATAAAACATTAACCATGTTCAAACATTAGAGGCATATCATTAATTTTCCATATTGGACCTAAAATGTAAAACAGAAAGTTCTTTCGTTACGAATTCCGAAACATGGAAATGGAAATGGAAAGTAATGCAGTTTTAGAAAGAAGTTGTTTGTAGCAAGAAGAAGTTATCTCTTGACAGCTCGAAGTTTGCTAAATTACCCTCCTTCCAATCGTTTGGTTGGTGGTTAGATATGTGAAGTCCAAGAGCAATGCTTCGTTGATAGACGAAACCACGAGTGGTGGTTGTTGAGTGGGGAGGGAGGGAGGGGAGGGAGGTAGGGGGATTCCCCTCAAGCGCAGTGATACTTCAAAGGGAAGCCGTAAGAAAACTCCGGCTTACACAAAGCCGCCCCACTTGACGAACATTACACTACACGCGATCAAACAAACAGTTTAAAGTGTTGTCAGTGTAAGAGGCTCATCGGAAGTGGAAGACAGTGAGTCATATGTGTGCAGCATTGCGTTGCGATCTGCATTGATAACTCCATAGCTGTCTGTACTATTACTTGTACGCACTATTACTTGTTTAAAGTTACAAATCTTCTTCTTCTGACAAATTTTCTGTAATTATATTTTTATTTGATATGTTTATTGATCGTTATTTCTTCTCAACGCTTATTGTTTATTGATAACAAATAAGATGTAGGTAAAAAAAAATAAAGTGCAAGAGAGTGGTTAGAGTAAAGACGTGTTCTGTCCGTCTCTTGATTTACTTATGTCAGCGTGTGAACACAACAGTTCACAAATATCGAATAGTATTACTGAAACGAAGCGCATAAAGAATATTCCTGCACGTTAGACACATTGATAGAAATTAAATAACAATTGGAAGATGAAATAATAGAGGTGGGGCTATTTATAGACTGGAGAGTTGTGGGGAAGAAGAAATGAAAAGACTGGCGGATATAATGGGAAGCTGTCTCAATTCAATCCGCGGAATGAAAACGTGATGATGATAAATACACGCGCGACTGGTTCCTCTCTCTGCCGGTCGAACAGATCTCTGCCTCGCAACATATTGTCGAGCTGACACGTTCAGTGACAGCCACAGCCACTTAGGGCCAGATGCACAATCGAGTCAAGTATTGTTGCTATGGGAAATATCATGTAATCAAACAATTCCATAGCAACCATATACTTGATTGTCCACAGCAACCTTGTGAATGCCGACGTCATAAATGCTATGTTGCGTGTTGATAAGGGAAATATCATGTAATAAAACAATTCCATAGCAACCATATACTTGATTGTCCACAGCAACCTTGTGAATGCCGACGTCATAAATGCTATGTTGCGTGTTGATAAGGGAAATATCATGTAATAAAACAATTCCATAGCAACCATATACTTGATTGTCCACAGCAACCTTGTGAATGCCGACGCCATAAATGCTATGTTGCGTGTTGATAAGGGAAATATCATGTAATAAAACAATTCCATAGCAACCATATACTTGATTGTCCACAGCAACCTTGTGAATGCCGACGTCATAAATGCTATGTTACGTGTTGATATGGGAAATATCATGTAATAAAACAATTCCATAGCAACCATATACTTGATTGTCCACAGCAACCTTGTGAATGCCGACGTCATAAATGCTATGTTGCGTGTTGATATGGGAAATATCATGTAATAAAACAATTCCATAGCAACCATATACTTGATTGTCCACAGCAACCTTGTGAATGCCGACGTCATAAATGCTATGTTGCGTGTTGATAAGGGAAATATCATGTAATAAAACAATTCCATAGCAACCATATACTTGATTATCCACAGCAACCTTGTGAATGCCGACGTCATAAATGCTATGTTGCGTGTTGATAAGGGAAATATCATGTAATAAAACAACTCCATAGCAACCATATACTTGATTGTCCACAGCAACCTTGTGAATGCCGACGTCATAAATGCTATGTTGCGTGTTGATATGGGAAATATCATGTAATAAAACAATTCCATAGCAACCATATACTTGATTGTCCACAGCAACCTTGTGAATGCCGACGTCATAAATGCTATGTTGCGTGTTGATAAGGGAAATATCATGTAATCAAACAATTCCATAGCAACCATATACTTGATTGTCCACAGCAACCTTGTGAATGCCGACGTCATAAATGCTATGTTGCGTGTTGATATGGGAAATATCATGTAATAAAACAATTCCATAGCAACCATATACTTGATTGTTCACAGCAACCTTGTGAATGCCGACGTCATAAATGCTATGTTGCGTGTTGATATGGGAAATATCATGTAATAAAACAATTACATAGCAACCATATACTTGATTGTCCACAGCAACCTTGTGAATGCCGACGTCATAAATGCTATGTTGCGTGTTGATAAGGGAAATATCATGTAATAAAACAATTCCATAGCAACCATATACTTGATTGTCCACAGCAACCTTGTGAATGCCGACGTCATAAATGCTATGTTGCGTGTTGATAAGGGAAATATTATGTAATAAAACAATTCCATAGCAACCATATACTTGATTGTCCACAGCAACCTTGTGAATGCCGACGTCATAAATGCTATGTTGCGTGTTGATAAGGGAAATATCATGTAATAAAACAATTCCATAGCAACCATATACTTGATTGTCCACAGCAACCTTGTGAATGCCGACGTCATAAATGCTATGTTGCGTGTTGATATGGGAAATATCATGTAATAAAACAATTCCATAGCAACCATATACTTGATTATCCACAGCAACCTTGTGAATGCCGACGTCATAAATGCTCTGTTGCGTGTTGATATGGGAAATATCAAGTAATAAAACAATTCCATAGCAACCATATACTTGATTATCCACAGCAACCTTGTTAATGTCGACGTCATAAATGCTCTGTTGCGTGTTGATAAGGGAAATATCATGTAATAAAACAATTCCATAGCAACCATATACTTGATTGTCCACAGCAACCTTGTGAATGCCGACGTCATAAATGCTATGTTGCGTGTTGATATGGGAAATATCATGTAATCAAACAATTCTATAGCAACCATATACTTGATTGTCCACAGCAACCTTGTGAATGCCGACGTCAGAAATGCTATGTTGCGTGTTGATAAGGGAAATATCATGTAATAAAACAATTCCATAGCAACCATATACTTGATTGTCCACAGCAACCTTGTGAATGCCGACGTCATAAATGCTATGTTGCTTGTTGCTATGGGAAATATCATGTAATAAAACAATTCCATAGCAACCATATACTTGATTGTCCACAGCAACCTTGTGAATGCCGACGCCATAAATGCGTGAGTCGGAGCCAATCAGCGGGCGGCTTTTGCAATTACTGACATTTGATTGGCCAAGCCTCCCTCATCTATGACGTCAGCACAAATAAGTTGTCTGTGACGTCAGTATCCACATGGTTGCAGTGGAACGCCTTTAGAGTAAGCAAAGTAAATAAGCGTGTAACACCACGTCTGGCGATGAACACTTCGACTGAAAAGATTATTAAAAAGGTTCCACAGCAACTTTGAGGATGCTGATGTCATAAATGTGCGAGTCGGAGCCAATCAGCGCGTAGGTTTTAAAAAATGCTGACATTTGATTGGCCAAGCGTCACTCATCTATGAAGTCAGTCATACAAAGTTGCTGTGGAGCGACTTTAGATGCAGTAGAATGCTGGAGTAAATTTACCTAGATATGAACTCGTTCATATCCCGATCCATATGAGGTGTTTATATCCTTCATGTGTGCATCTCTCTCACTCCTTCATGCGTGCATCTCTCTCTCTCGCTCCAAGTGGCAGGTGGCCATGACGCAGCCTGTGAGTTACGACCACATCGGCCCGGACCGAATTATGCGATTTGGCGCGCGTATAATAGCCCAGTGGCGGGGCCGCATTGACATACATCGCCCCCCTCAACCCCCCACCCCTCTAACCACAACCAATAACAGTCCGTGTTCGGCCGATACATAAAATCCCGCGATACCCGAGAACGTGCTCGTATTTTTACGCGACATGGCGAGTTCAATTTCAGTCGATTATCACAAAACTAATTAACCGGGCTCGATGTTTCAGTGACGTCACTCATAACTGTGTTGGGGGCGGGGGGAGGGGGGGGGGGGGGGGGGGAGGCGCTACCATCCCGATGACATTTTATATTTGAAAACACGTCGAAAGCTTGTTAACAAACAAAACACGCTTCGTGTATGCAGTAGTGGTAAATAAGGGTACAGTTTTCCAATGATGTTGATGTGTATGAAGAAGGTGAACTATCGCGGAAATATGGAAATGTCTAGGATTATGTTTCGATTCAGAAGTCAATTAAGTTGTTTATACGTCATTGCATCCCCTAAAATTGCAAAAGTTTGTAGCTCTTTTATAATCTCAATTTATAAAGACAATACTATCAGGCCCAATACCAGGGCATGGGTAGGGGTTTAATTAGCCCCCCTGAAAATGTGTAAGCTGTCCCTTAGAAGCTGCTTTGTTTATTTCAAATCTGTATAGTACAATATTCGTAGTTATTAAAATCGGTTGTACTGTCGAAAATTTGTTGAAATCATATTAAGTGGACAATGGGAAGGCTTTTAACTTTCTGGGCTTGTGCACTCTTACAAAGCAAAAGATTTAATTTACGAATGTGTGAAAGAACGCCAGGATTCTGTTCATTTTCGTTGAAACGGCGTGCATGAAATGGGCAGTAGATAAGGATCTGAGATCGATATGAGACTATAACCCTGTTTACATGGCGGACTGAGTCCGGTACTGAGTACGGTCCAGGGCCATGTAAACACCTAAAAGATGGGACCGAACCGACTGGGTCCGATCTGCCAAAAAAGCTAGACCGTACCGAAAGACCGACTCAGTCCTATCATGTAAACGGGTAGAACGTACTGACTGAAGAACTGGAACTTTGAACGAACGATGTTTGTAGGTGAATAAGATGGAAAATGATTGTAGTTGCCATCAACAAAAATCAAGTAAAATATTTACAACAGCTTGTAACCTTTTGTTCGCCGGGATGCATCTTTAAATTAATTTTATATGGCAGAAGAAAAAAGTAGGGTTATGTACGACCAAAACGAACAAGTGTGGCGTGAGACCGAAATCAAGTTTGGGTACACCTTCATATAAACGCAAGCGGCCATTGCAGTTCTCAGTCTGGTACTCAGTACGGTCCGCCATGTAAACATAGCTTATAGTTACATTGGGGCTAGTATAACTTGGGTTGAAGCGCGATACAGTAGTATATGACGAGATATAGTAGATAAGAAACATTGGGAACGTTGGCAAAACACGTTAGAAAACTTTGTTATAATTACATCTCAATCTCATCCCAACATGCTCGTACTTTGAAACTACTGTATTTGCTGCACTGAACTTTCTAAAACAACGGTGTATTTAAAAGAAGTTCCGTAAATAATTGCCATTGTTAGTCCAAAACACGGCTACATGGAGCATGCACGACGGGCGGGAAGGTACATTCAACGGGGCCGTGACTGGCGCAAGGTACTGAAACGATAGTTCCGGATATTTGTGGCGTATTACGTAAACAAAAGGCAGCGGCGATGATAAAGCCTTATCAGTGGAGCGCACGCCGGGCGGTAGACAACCCGCAGCGCCGGCGGGTGAGGGTGTTGCCTACCCCGCGGGGGCCGGACGCAAATAGCTGCCTCCACTGTATACATAGCTCTAGGCTATACCCGACGCACGCAGTTCCACTTCCATGTGACTCGGGGCTGGGTCACCAGCTCGCGTTCAAGCAATGCAAGAGTCTCATCTCTGGGTATATATTATGTTCTAAATATATTATTATTTACCGTGGTTTTCTGGTTATAATCAAACTTATTAATAAAATTGATGTATTAATTGATGTATTTTAAGAAAAATTCAATTAAAATTGATATTTGAATTGCTATATTCTTGATATGATTGGCATATTAATATAATTGATAATTAAACACATTAATTCTATTGATTATAAGAATACATTTTATTAAGTGTGCTGTTGCAGCAGTAAGTATAAGTATTTTAATGATCGCTTTGATGTTTAGCATTTTTTTTTTAAATATGAATTGTTTATTTTAACAACTATCAGTGAGAAACCTGCATTCAACTAATTTCAGAGCACAAATATAACATAATCCACCCATTGATTTCAAGCATAACAATACTATATTTTGTAACCATTGCAATACCAAAATTATCCGGTAACATAAACTGTAATGATCTTGAACCTATTCACAAAAGAAATAACTGTATAAACTGGCTTGGTTACAACATCAATCAAACACCAAAATACTGTTATAGTTTTAATCATTGTACGGACAATCTAGAGGAAGTTACTAGATAGTATTTTAAGTACTTATTCACTATTATCTCTGTACTTTCAGGATTTGGGTCATCTCACATTTCCCGCTGTACACTTCGCGTGTATGCCGTAAAATGTAATTCTATGTCGAATTTATTCTCCAAGCTTTATGCAGTAGCGTCCGTTGATTAAACCGTACTATTACCGTGTGTTATAACTTGAAATGCATATTGTACGTCTACTTTACATTTGTCCGTCTAACTGTGTAACTGTGCTGCTAAGCAAACCAACACGGCAACGATTTACCCGTGAGTCAGAGGGGTTGAATCATGAGTAGACATTGCGTGCAATAGACTTGGATAAATTGTTTGAAACAACAGCAAGAACAACTTGGAATGTGTATAAGAACGATTCAACTAATGAGTTTGCTGTTTTATACAATACCGGGTTTCATATACATGGGGTGGGCTCTAACATTCTCGTTGCTGACGTCATATCTGAGTGACGAATACCAACATAATTTGTACTTTTTCCACCAGTATACTCAGATACAGAAGTTATAGTTTAATTTTCATTGTATCACTTAACGTACATTGAATTCCATTACCAATTAATATTAAGCTTGAATGTGCTACCAAGTAAAGATTAATTGAACACATATGCAAATAATTGGAAGCTCAACAGATTAAAATATAGTAATATAAATAAAATGTAGTAGATATATGATATAACCTAAATCATATATAGAACCTCTATATTCAACTATAGTTTAATACTGTCTATATTTAAAGTAAAGACCCATCTTCGTAATAAGCAAGATTTAAATTAATATTAATAACGCATCATGTCACAAGTTTCATCAAACTTGTGATGTTGAGTAATCTCCCTTGATGAGTATCAATTCAGCAAGACGCAAGACTTAGCCCCGTGTTAAGTGCGCGCTGAATAATACATGGAGCTAATTAACACGATTGTCCTCGTTGCCAACAGCGCGGCTTAATAATGTATGTCCCGGCACTTGAAGTGATGTACGCCAGGCCGCACAAGATGAAGTGGGTCTCCGCTATCTTCTTAGGCGAGCCTAAGCACGAACAATAACTACTTCTCTACTTCATAACATATTTGAAACAGGTCCAGTAGTGGCAATTGTTCATGTAAGAAGCGAAAATCCCCGAATGGGCATGATTAATACGGCTAGCTCACTCTACTAAGTGGAGACACAAATATGATGATTTTGGTTGAAATAGCGTGTATGAACAGGCGCATTATGCGTATAGGTGAACTAATTTATGAGTTCATAATAATTGGAATAGCTAGTTTTGGGCCATATTACACGTTTTGAATACAGAAAAAATATTATTTTTGAATACGGTTAATAATTCAAAATCAGAACGAGGTGCATGTTTTTTTACAGATTTCGTCGAGGCAAAACGATCTTTCTCTAACCATGCCACATTTTAAGATTGATATTTAGAAGTGGCCCAAGGGCAAGATTCCACCCTGAAGTCAAGTTAACTTTAAGGAGCAAAGTGACTTTTTGCGACGACATGCTATTTTAGGTATGAGAATCTGTCAGCAAATAGACACGCTTAGGCCTAATCTTGATTAAAAATACACGAATTGAATAACGACCACTTCCATCTTTGAGCCACCTGAAAGTTGTAAATTCACTTTGCTTCTTCAATGTATAATTTGATGCAAAGGTTGAGTTGACTCACCAGTTTGCCCGGCAGAGGCAGCGAGACGTCATCTTGAACCCTAGTTCCAGCCGTCCCCGCCAGGCGAGCCACGCATCAGTCTCTCACTTTCGTTTCACATTGTTTCACATCACTAGGAACAAACTTGCCCCGTCTAACTAACGTGTCATGTGTTTATCTCGTCTAGCGCACTTTCAACACTGTTTACACTGGTCTTGAGGTTCAGTGGGGCATCTTGCAGGTGGCGCCTGCAAGCGTCGAGCACCTGCAGCAAACAGAGACACAGTTTAAGAACACAATAGTGAAAACAACACTGGTCAAAGTACACACGGCCATTACCTAATCAAATATTCGTAGACATTAGAAAACCAGGTAAAGTTATCCCAACGAAAATAGTCTCATTCTTACGAAATAGCCGACTCCAACAGTACCAACTTAATTTTCAACTTCTATAGTTCCTAACGTCTACTTGAAACAGCTTCATTAGTGAAAATTGACGACCGTATGTTGATTACCTGGAAATTCCAAACACATCGGGTGTGACTAAATACCGCATTTACGAATTGAAAGACATAGTCAGGTGTAGCAGGGCAGCATTGATACAGGCAACTAAACCTAACTATCTCTAATCATTAATCAGTGATGCCAACTCGTACAACGTTGCCATTCAGGCTGATATAAACTTAACAATCCCTCATCAAGTATGCCAACTAGTACAACGTGGTACAACGTTGCCAAATTCGCACGTCCTTTTTAATTCAACCGCAGCTCGATCTGCAAAAGTTATTATCTATCAAATCTCAAGAGGCTCTTGTGAAAATTGGCTTCGGTATTTGGCAGTTTCACAGGGGCTTGAGATAATCGAACAAAAACGTGTAGCTAGCAAACAAACGGCCAAATGCCCGAGTTCCGTGTAGCACAAACAAACCTATCGAAGGAAGTTAAAACAGTCAACAGAACAGTTTGTTTAGCAGAGTCATAAACAGTTGATTCCGTGCCTTCGAGAACGATATTGTACAACGTATTTTCGGAAATAAACTGGTCGGCTTTCAGGGCTCAACACATAAGCCTCATAATTAAAAATAGATCAAGCAGTTTATAAAGGTCCAAGACAAATTTAATTTCCCGACGATGAAAAACAGGAGCTTTCGCTGACGTGAAATAAAGAACTCGGTGGCTTAGAACTTCGGGTGGGAACAAAATGGCGTCTGCGTGTCAATAGCGAGACTTAGTACGGTATTTCGGGGGCGAACCGAAGACGGATTGGGAGGGGGTCAGAAATTTGGGCGTCGGCTGAAACTGTGCCTCTTTTGGAAATGGCCTTGCGAGCGAGTGGTGAATCCTCCAATAGGTTCGAGTGCGGCCTAATTGATTGTTACATGCAAATGTTCCGACGTACGCCGGAAGTTTCAAATGAAAAACTGTTGGATTTCCGTCCGTTTAATATATCAGATCAAGATCGTGCTTCCTTTCGAGATTGGAGAAGTATCACTCTTAATCAATTTGCCTTTAGACACTGTTAAGACATCTGTACGCCTTAATATCATGCCTATACAAGAGTTAGATTTTGGCTACAGGACAGGGTAAACAAGGTTTAGTATAATACAATGTTTCTACTTTTCATTGGTGTACAATGTACATGTATATATTATAATAGCTACCTACAACATGATACGTTTGAAAATAAACGCCATCGTAGGGCGAATGTTATGTTATTTTGTTTTGGGGGTGGTACAAGTCAATGAGTTGTGGTGAGGCCTTTAATAATTACTATATATTTAATTATTCTGTGTGAAAATAAAATGAAGAATATTTTCAGTTCAAGCATACATAAAAAAGACATGTTTAGATGTGTCATTAATTAAGAGTTTGTGTCCCATAAAAGAGTGTCTCATTTTTACTCTATTTTATTATCTCTTGGTAATAACCAAGTAGATCAATTACCATATTTTTAAATGTAACAAATTTATAAAATAAATGTTATAACACTTTGGATAAAATAAAACTTTACTGATAGTGATAATATAAATAAAATTACAAGACAATTGAAATTTAGACAGACGCTCACAAAGTAACCTAACCGAAGGAACTAAGCATTTCCGAAGCGGCCTAAACCCAAAGCACAAAACACGGACGGTCTATACGCACGTTTGTTCGTGTGTTGGTCAGGTGGGGGGAAGTGAGCCCAGAAGGGACCGGGGCTCGGGTTAATCCTGGCGCCGGAAATACGGAGCTAATTTTACGGAAATTTGCGTTGACGTCAAGCCGGGATCAAGATGGAAGCCGGGATGGGAAACCGAGTGAAAGAAAACTCGCGGCTTGTGGGACTCTACGACGCCGACGGGGGGAGGGGGAGGGGGTGGGGGAGGGGGGATGTTTTAAAATGTTCGGGATGAAAGAGTTACATGGAAATCTGACGCTGGTAACTGTGGGGTGGAGATTTTCTGCTAGGCCAAACTCAAAGTCAACCAGATATTTTGCTTCCTTGTTTTCTGGTGCATCTATTAGTTAGTGGTGCTTAACAAACCAGGTTAATGCTGATCATCAAGTAATGACCAAGACTGAAAATAAAATACTCCGAGTGAACCAGTTTCTTCAGCGCCCTTTTCTTTCCCCCCGCTAGTGTGACGTCACGATGCAGTAACATGTACAGTGTTGCCATGACAGACACTTTAGGCCCGGTTTCACCAACGTATTTAAATCGGAGATTAGCTTGATAGGTGCCATCACCAACTTTCCATAAAAAAATAATCTTTCATTCAGTAAAAATATTTTAAAGTGTTATATTCCAGAATTTAGTAATAAATAAGCGCCAGTTTTAAAGTAGATATAAAATAGCCTAACATTATTGCATGTATTTACACTCGACAATGTTATATGGTCATAATTCATACAATGATTCATATTCTAAAGTTTGCTACTTATTGTCACTTCGTCGCAACGTTCATTTGTTCTTGTAAATAAACATGAAATCAAAACAAAGACTCGACAAAAAGATCGAATATCCATTGTTGTACTGATTTGAATACAGAGCATGGATTTCTTTTGAGATAATAAACTACGGTCATGGCCTTCTGTATGCATTTTACGTAAGGATCCAATAATGCAAAAGAAATTACTAAACACGTGTCAGACATTTATTGCCAATCTGAAAGAACTTTTGTTGGTGACGTACTGAATACATTTTCTCGTTTTTCATGAAAATTAGTTTAAATACCAGTAATAACAGCATGATATTTTATAGCTACTCATAGCTGATACTAATCAATTACTCAATTCTGGAATACAGCCACATGCAATGTTTTCAATACATGCAAAATTATTTGTTTAGGTAAAGTTGGTGACGGCGCCGATCAAGCCAATCTCCGATTTAAACTTTGGTGAAACCGGGCCTAAGGACAGGGAGTTTACTAGCGGATAAAATATCATGTATTATATTATAACTGCATTTGTCTTAATGTATTCATATGGATATAGGCGGAAGGGGAATCTATCACACATGTTTTTATTTTTTATTTGATAAATATTGTTACAGAATGATTAGTTATAACATATTTTATGTATAAAAAATCGAATTTAATTTTTATTAATTTTTTTTCGGGCAGTCCCGGTAATTTGAATAGTCAAAACTGGCCACAAACTTGAGCCCGAATGGCAAGTCCCAGGAAGCTGAAAATAAAACCACATACTAACTAATATTTCCTTAATGTGCTGTAGGATTTTCATTTTAATTAATTCAATATTTTTATTTCTGTGATTTTTTTAGTGTACCGTTCAAAATCTTTTCAAAATCGGTCATGTTCAGCTCAACGTAAATAATTTACACTTATACATTACGCCATACCTTTTTTTACGCTGATGCACAGAACCCTCAGCTTTTAGAGGAATCTTAAATCGTGAAAATCTGACCAAAATTGAGTGAGAAACGTTGTGTCTAGTGAAGCTATGTAAATCTCTCGAAAAACCTTCCTGCGGCGCTCGTGTTCGCAACGTATCAACGCGGGCGGTAGCGACGCGAGTGGCGAAACCGGGAACTGTTACGGGCTAGTCAACGCGACTCGACCCGCGAAGTACGATCTTCACTTTGCGTTGCAGCCACGGTTTCTGTAAGTCGGGTGCGTGCAGGCGGTAATATCAACATTACATATCAATATTACATTACATTACATTACAACATGGGGAGGAATAGGAAGGTCAATCCAGGTCGGCCAAGGAAAAGGAATAAGCACGCCAAAGCGGCAGTGAAACGCTTTAAAAGAAAAAAAGAAGAGCGTGAAAAAGAAGCCATGAAACCGCAATATTCACCTCCAAGGTAAGAGAACTATAAACGTTCATTGATGTTCACCAATGTTCCACAGGCACGTGGGTATGGCATAACAATAATATTATGTTTATTATTTCAATTACAGAAAGATGCATGAACAGCCTAGTCCATCGACACCATGCACGTCTGGCATACAATACCTATTGGAACAAACTGAGTTAGTTCCGTCTGAACACTCTGATTCGCAAAAGTATATTCCTATTTTCATTATTTCCCTAAATGAAGAAAATCTCTACACATAGATGATAGACATTATGAAAAGTGGGTGATACACTGATACTGCATGTGTGGGCCTATCCGGATAAGTGATTGGACTCCGTTACGTGTAGCGGGGTGGACAGAGTTGTGTAGTAGCTGTATAAAGGTGTCTTGAACATCTAACATAGACATCGACCGTTATCATGATTAATAGCGATTGTGAGATAATGCAAGGCTCGCCGACCGAAGATAGTTACGTATCGAGGCGAGAGTGGGGATACTCGTACTTTGGTCAGAGGTTGGTGCAAACACTACCCGAGCTTATGCCCTTTGGCCTACCAACAGCAAAGTAAATGAACTATACGCATAAGGCATATTATTGGTATCCCCCCCCCCCCCCCCCCTCCAAAACACACACGTAAACAAATATCAAGTGAAATGAGCATTCCCCTTGGGCTTACTGAGATGTGGACAAATGACAATGTTTCTGTTCGAAAGGTTTCTGACCTCTTTTTTTTTCTCCCCGACTATGGCACGCATGTGGTCCTCCTTCATATTGTACTGTTATATTGGGACTATAAAACTGCAAGGGTCTGCGAGCCGTAGAATGGGTTGTTATATTCGCAAAGCGGCAAAATACAAAGCAGGTCGCACGCGGTAAGTTATCAAAGAGAACTGTGCTAGTGCTCAATTACTGAGTTTCGTTATTACTGAAAATGGTCACCCTAGGCAGAGCTCCAGTTGTATATATATATATATATGTATGTATGTATGTATGTATGTATGTATGTATGTATGTATGTATGTATGTATGTATGTATGTATGTTTGTATGTATGAATGTATGTGTGTATGTATGTATGTATGTATGTATGTATGTATGTATGTATGTATGTATGTATGTATGTATGTATGTATGTATGTATGTATGTATGTATGTATGTATGTATGTATGTATGTATGTATGTATGTATGTATGTATGTATGTATGTATGTATGTATGTATGTATGTATGTATGTATGTATGTATGTATGTATGTATGTATGTCAAAGATAAAATAAGTGTATATTCAATCACCTGGCAAAGCCCCTCCCCTCCTGCATTGAAATCGTAAGTTATTAGTGTTATTAATTACGCCCGTAGACGTTAAAAGTAATTAATAACGCAAACTGCAGCTTTTTTTAGTTTTGTAAATATATGGAGTACATTTTTATAAACATAAATCCCTGAGCATCACGCTCCTTACTTTCAAACTGAAAAATCTATTTGTAAACATAATTGCTGTTTACAAAAATAAACAAAAGTAATCTGCGCTTGGATATTTAGGAATGTGGTTGAATGTGAAAATAAACTCTTTGCGGGGGAGGGCCCAGAATCTGAATTTAGGTCAGTGTCATTGGTGCGACGCTTATGCATGTTAATATACAAAATATGAATTTGAAGCAAAACTCTAAATACGAATTAATCAAGACCATGTTTTACCGACACCCGACCAAAATATCCATGGGCAAACATGTTCATGTCTCTTATTTTATTATTTATTCACATCTGTTTTAATTATTTGAACAGATATATTGTAATTATTTTCTTTATCATTTTTCAGTGAGGGAGAGGGCAAATCGGGAGAGATCTCAGACTCATATGAAGACTTGATTGTGTATTGTGTACATTGTATACATCACCACCCTTGTATCGTGTCTACTGTTATGCTACCAACGAACTGTGTCTCACCGTCGTTTCATCTTGATTGTGTATTGTGTACATTGTATACATCACCGCCCTTGTATCGTGTCTACTGTAGGCCTACATATTATTATGTGAGATGTAAGGTTACTCGTCATGTTGATGAATAACATTGCACTAGTCGGCCGGTACTATTGTGGTCCAGCTCGTTGGTCCAGTGGTTAGCATCCCTGCTTCCAATGCAGAAGGCCCCGGGTTCAAATCCCGCTTCAGGCAGAAGTTTTTTAACTTCTAATATGGATTCAATTCCATTACTTCTTGGCTTAGGAATAAGTAAACGGTGACTTTGGAGCCGTCCTAGCAACGAAGCACTCAGTAAATTCAAAGTTGTTCTGAATCGGCCTTGTTGATTCTGGCATTTGTCCGCAGGTGTTCGCACTGTCCAATCACTGATTCATATGTTTCGTATTTGAAATATCGATCTTTGATTGGTTATCGCTCACTCGTCGATGGTTTTCGAAGCCTACAGGGTTGGTTTAGTCACTTTCAATTAAAGTCCCCCACTGCAAATCAGTTTAGTTACTGAGTGGGTAGACTCTAAATGTGAATTTATTTTATTTATTTATTTATTTATATAATCTCTCGGGTTGTTGGGATGCTAATTTTGTTTTTATTGCTCTTACACGTACCTATCTATACGTCCATAGTGACACTGCTACTCCACATTCAATTGACAAAAACGTAGGCATGGGGGTCAAAAAGTTGGAGCAAACTCATTGCAACATCCAAGAGATTATGTACGTTGATCTATATGTTTTGCAGTACACATTTTAATACATCACAGCAATAATAAAGATACCTCTACTTTTCGGAATACTTTGCGGGATGACTGATTTGTATAAAATTCGCCACATTCTTAGTTGCCTCGAAAGTGCAAAAGCCGATTACGTTATCCGTTAAAAGTAAGGAATTTATTTTGAAAGTCATTCAAATACATTATAAAAATTGGTATTGCAATCACAACCTGTAGAAACCGAATTTAGGCATTATTGGGTGCATGTTATATTTTATTATATCTGTCGTTCATATAATTTTTAATTGTATATATTCCTTTTTATAACATATGGGAGCAGACCCCCCCCCCCCCCCCGCCCCCCCAAACCCTCTGTGCTTTTTCAGTCTGGAAATGTGTCCCTCCAGCTTGAGTGCAAAACTATCCCCACCCCGTAACTTACATTTTCACTTGTGACATTCAGCGAACGCATGTAATATGTGCATAATAAAAACGAGTCCTTCTTGAGCTTTATCAGATACCTACTGCCAGCACTGTGTATTATTGTTGTTATAACATTATGACATGGAAACTGGAAAGTAAAACCCATTGCTTTATGCCGTCTTCAAAGGTTGATGTTGACCGCGGCGGGAGGCGGCCGGCCTTGAACATACCGCACTGGCCGGGTCGGACACAACCCTCGTTTGAAAACTCCCACCAAAGTATTCTTTTTACGGCGCATTCTATCGACAACTCGCTGAACTATTATAAGCCTATTGCCAATAATGTAGATCAACGGTAATATCTACGCGACACTAGCGCTAAATTCTTCCATCCGCTGCACGATAGATTCGCGTTAAGTCATTTTCTCATATACCGATAGAGGTGGCTCAGCGGTAAGACGCGAGACTCTAATTCGGGAGATCGCCGGTTCGATTCCGGCCACCGGCAGTCCTGACTGAAGGTTTTTCCGAGGTTTTCCTCAGTCGTAAAGGCAAATGCTGGGACTGAGTCATACTATCAGCCCTCGGACATTCCTTCCCAACTATCCAAACACCCTATTATACCTAGTTAGTCACCTGAAGAGGGACACATCAGGTAAAGCTGGTGTGCACCCTATAACAGGGATTCCTACGAAAAATGATTATTATTATTTTCTCATATCGTATCATTATTTTTATATTCTTCAGCTATAATTTAGTTTTTCGTTGTATCAGATTCAGAGTTGTATTCATATTAGCATTCATTGAATTTCTTTATTAGTCATCTTTGTGAATAGGATATAGACTTTTGGTGTTACTGGAGACCTCTTGGATAACCAGACTAAATAGGAAGTATCTGAGAGTAAGTAAAAGTGCAAACTAAGAATGAAGGTTACGCTAAAGTTTAATAAACCGAAATGTCTTCTTGTTGACATATTATGTTTTTGAGGCACGAAGGAATATGAAAGAATACAATAAGAGAAAGGAAAACTAGTAGAGGCAGACGCAAATTGGAATACACCCAACCGATCATCCAGGATATGCGTTATTGTAACGGATAGGCAGAAATAAAATAGTCCGGCACCAAAGAGGAAATAATGGAGACGCTTTAGAAACCATTCCACGTATTTATAACATGAAACATAAAGTTGACCCGTTGCTTGCGCAGAAGGAAACTACTCAAGGAAAAGTATAGTTGCCGGTGCTGGAGAGTATAGTGGAGAAAGACGAATATAATCTGGAACACCATAAACTGTCAATCGAAATAGGTGCCGTCTAAGAAACTGCATTTTTACTGGCGTCGAAACTAGGATTGCAGTTTTCCTACTTGTCATACAAGACACATTCGTGATGGTGTTCCTGCTTCCCCTAGCAGTTACATAGCTTTCCTACGTGTTTCAACAAAGGCAAACTTATTATTTTATTGTGACTTGTGAGTTGTAACTGACGAAAGCAGATCATATATTCAAATCCCGTCAAACGTTATTTACATCTTCTTTAAAGGAGATGAAAGTGGTATATTACATGCACAAGTCATGCTACTGTATTTTTATTTAAACTACGAAAGAATCTCCGTCAAACTAATACACACACACATATATATAATTGTTCACCATTTTCTGGGTTTCGTCACACGATATAAATAGATAGATTATATCGTGTGACGAAACCCAGAAAATGGTGAACAATAACATTACTTATGTTCGCGAAAATTTAAAAATATATATATATATTATAAACAAATATATATTAATATTAAATTAAATTAATTAATCTAATTAATATTATTAATAAATTAATATAAATATTAAATACATATATATATAAAATTGGTTATAATATATTATATATATATATATATATATATGAATATTTTTCAAGAACACTCTTGACGTGGTTGTACTGGATGCACTACATCCTGTCATTGTTTTGCCGGTCCCGGTGGTCTAGGGGTTATGGCGCCCACCCGGCAAATGGGAGACCTGGGTTCGATTCCCAGTCGGGGTTGGTTTTTTAATTTCTGGATTTCACATATATATAATAAAACATATCAACGATCCACGAAACAAACATTTTTAGTATTCAGCCCAGTGACGTCATCACCGCTGGCCGTTTAAACTGTAT
The DNA here is from genome assembly GCA_945910005.1 of Isoperla grammatica. Classification (NCBI taxonomy): domain Eukaryota; kingdom Metazoa; phylum Arthropoda; class Insecta; order Plecoptera; family Perlodidae; genus Isoperla; species Isoperla grammatica. The sequence goes on from OX246739.1 coordinate 34,500,326, forward strand.
TCACTTATCACGCTCGTAGCCATATGACGTCACCCCCATTACACGAACTTGACAAAAAGTCACATAACGCGTACAAAAAAAAACTTTTTTCCACCAATAATTTTTCAAATACTCAATGTCAAACTAACCAACCCAAAACCAAAATTAGACGTGGTTCCCCTTTAAATCAACATGACTAGAACTGATGTGGTGAATCAAAGCGTCGTATCGTGTTACGCACGTGTCCTCCGGCCATGCCCGGCGCCCCGACGCCGACGCCTAGTTGGAGTCAGACCACACACTCACTCCATCACTCCGCTATCGATCCCACGCAGCTCGGTATTCGCACTTGCTGGGGGGGGCGCATCACATTGCAAGGAACCCACATTCACACATTCTTGGTTGTTGCACTATATTACATGTCCACATTCATGTTTGGAGGTAAGTTGTTCCGAAGTAGAATGGAAAATGTCAATATACTTATATCCACACTTTTTTAATGAAAATTATAGTTTCAGTGAGACTTTTCTTTGAACTACCACTACCATGCTCTCAGAAATGGTGTTTTTTCTGTACCTTCTTCATGAAGTGTCACAAAAAACTACCTACTTGCTTTTTTGCTGGTTGTAGACATGGCTCAACCATTTTTATTAGTTCAATGGTTACCTTAATATAACTGTCATCGTTGTTTTTATCTCACGCCTTGTTTATGATTGTAATTGTAGCAAACAATTGAGAGCAAGCAATCGACGTTGAATATCTTTAATATTGGTACATATTATCAGGCGACTTTAATTTAAATTTGTACTATTATGTTTTATAACTATTTTAATTTAATTAACTTTTTGCGTACCAGGAAGGTTCCATAAATGATAATATGCAATCGGGAGTATATTCACGTGACGTCACATCGGCCATAACGGTTGAGATTGAGCAGTCAGTAAAGAAAACGAATATGTTTACCACTTACTATGACAGTATAACACATAAGTTACACCAAAAAAAGATTGCGAAACTGGTTATGGGTCCCAGTACGAATCCCCCAACAAATATAGCAAAAATAGTGGGACTCGTTATAAATTATAAATGTGTGGTCGAGATAAGAGAGTTTCTGTGTTCTGATGCTTTTCAGATGTAATTGCTAACTAATATTGGAGAACAGTCGAATGTTAACCAAAGCCATCGTAAACCTTCCAACAATGAACTGCCATTGGAAAGTAAACAACCAGGCCGTTTTGGCACACAAAATGGCCACCACGCGCATAACGCGAACACACCCCATTGTTTAGAAGGCTGTCATATTTTAAAGAGCAACCAAAGACCTTAAGCGTGAGCTCAGTTACTACGAAGGTCTTTGGAGCAACGGCTTCGCCTTGTAATCACACCACAGCTAAGCGCGGCAAGTGTTACCCGATGACATTTAGATAATGGAGCCGCTCGACTAACAACTAAGCTACTCGAGTCTTGCTCACTAACCAACCAAATCAATCGATACTTGTTAGTTATGCTTGCAAAATGTGCTGCCTTTGATTACTTCTCGCTTCCATTCTGAACCACCTGGATCAGGATGGAACAGGTGTGGTGTGTGGTGCTTCCCATCTCATCAACACATGGTCTGTATCTAGGGCTAGACTATACCCAACCCCAACGTACTGTCTCATACTAATCTCAGCTCAGATCCTCATCTACTGCCCCTATCAGGCACGCTGTTTTAACGAAAATGAATAGATTTCTGACGTTCTTGTACACATTTGTAAAGGCAGTCTTCCGCATTTGTAGAGTCCACAAGCCTTATTGATCACACGCGTTGGGTTTGAGATTTCCATGTGTCCCACCCAAGGTTGTTAATTATCCCAAAAGAACATGTTCCAAACAGACAGTAGGAAGTAGAGAAGTAGAACATTTAGATTGAACTATTGGACTGGGTATTTCGTGAGCATGATACTATAGTTACATTGGAGTAACTTAAGCATGGTCCTCTCCATATCCTATAAGCATAATGAGATGTCTGAAGGTTGTTTGTAGGAAGCAACCCCAGCTTTCGTTTTATGAATGAGAAAATCTTTTAAAGTTTCAGCAAACCAGTGGTGGGATTCTATTCAATAACGTCCCAAATTACAGCATTGAATGATACTACTCAAGCACCTGAATTTCTGTCCCGAAATGCGCCGCCAGCACTTGTACCTTGGACAACGACCAGACAACAACTGTGGTGATTCGAGCTGGACACAGTTTTATCGACTCGACACTTGCTGCTCTTAAGCACCAGTCAGGCGTTTAACGCGGCTTTAATTGAACAATCTGGCAGACCACTCCCATGTTACGTGGTGAGGCGTTATGGGAAGTGTTTGCGAGCCGTGAAAACAGTCAGAGAACATTACACAGGGGTGTTTACTCCCGTTCGCTGAACGAGATCACGACATACCAAATAATAGATTCAAGTGTACCACTTTTACTGCAAGTATTCCATGCAACAAATAGGGGAAATAATAAGCGTATTGTGGCGCAATAATGCTCACTTGAACTGATGTCAATCGCAAGACTGAACATGTCAAGTGATGTGGATGTGGATATACGCACACTTGCACAATTGCGTGCCGATACGCATGTTGGGGGAGATGCGTGCTAATAACAATGCATCCCTATTCCACACCCCTTTCTCCCTACCACACATGATGGGGAAGCAACAATGTCGCATCTCTTCACTGAACTCATGACACTTCTCACATTGACCAATTATTATTAGGATTGACAATAAACGTGGACCGAAAACCTCTCCTTGAGGAATACACATTGGTCGCGCCTATTGGCCACGTTAGCGCTTGCATGGGCGCCAATAAAGAATACAACACGATAAGGTAACACCTTACTCATATTACCCTGAAGCACGTCACGTTACTGTTGTGTAGGTATGCGTAATAAAAACATTTGACTTCTACACAACTACCAGTCTATAAAACATCAGTCTGACTTTTAAGATTATTGACACATTAAAATACATAATCGATTGGTTAAGGAATCGATCAGAACACGAAACTTGAAGTATCCGTGAGCTCGGTTGTGTAATAAAAGTCACTCATATTGAGTGTCAACGAATGTGTCGATGGTAGGGGGGGGGGGGGGGGGGAGGGGGGGGGGAAGTGTTAGTCACAGCGGTTTTATATCTGTGCAAACGAACTATACTTTTATCAATTAATTAGAAAAAATTTTTGTGGTGTAGCCCAGTAGTAGTGTATGTTTTAAATCCATTAGACAAAATTTTGTGGTGAGCCCAGTAGTAGTATTAGAGATGAGATATAAATCGAATCAAGATACGAATACATGTGATTGTGTTTCGATTCAATGATCATTTGTATTCGTTTTTTATGTAATAGCCCGTCCAATGGCTCCCAACCCAATATAAGAAGTTCCCAATATAAGAATTTTCGGCCTAATAATTCCATTGCTGTGAAACGTATGCAAGAGAAAAGGTTACCATAATGATTTGCTGGGCCTACCTCTCTTGGCCACATGTTTCTGTTAGATTTACTTTCATGATCTAATGCCTGTAGATTATGATTTGTGTGTGAGAGAGAGAGACCACATCTAATTTGTCCATCCATCTAATAAGGTCTTGACGTAGTTGAATCTATGTGGACAGCAAAACGTCTATTGTGTTTCATTGTAGTGGTAGTTTTGATATATTATCGGAATACTGTAAATGGCCAATCACCCATAGAAAAGAGTAACAACGGTATAAAGTGCACAACACCCATCAATGTTGAGCCTAGAGTGAAGGATTTATGGCGCACTAGGTTTTGCCATTAAAACCGTGGCAATACGACGAGAATCAACGCCGCTTCGATGCTCTAAACTAGCGATGCGAACTTAGTGCGAACCTAGAAGGCAGTGAAACACGTTCTTTGGCAAACCTCGTAATTTGGCTCCATAGTCGAAAACGTGGAGTCCACAACATACCAAAGTCCGTTCACCAACAAGGAAAATAAAGAAGAAATATGAAAAAATAAAAACATATTATGTTTAATGAATCATTTGATTAACTTTACGTGAATCAGAACGAAAATACCGTGAATAAAAACGAAAAATTTAAAAGGTTCTCAATATGGTTATAAACAATTATAAGTGAAACTGCTTCTGCGTATGTAGTGTTCATTACATAGAAGGCAATTAAATGAAGCGCAACGGACAAGCAGGAAACAAAGGATTTCGAAACTGCGAACCAAGGTCGCACAAGCAAACTTAGCTCTTCGTCCAAGGCACTCAGCAAAGCTGTCAACAACAAGGAACTCTTTTCGCATGTTATCATGGCGCTAATCTTCATCCCTACGCGGACAAGAATATATGGATCAAAGAGAACTCGGTCGCACTGTCAAGTTTTTGCTGCTAGTGTGCCTAACTGAGTGAGATGAGTTGGTATAGTGTAGTTGAAACAACACCACATCGGCCGACTTGAGCAGTTTCTTGTCACTACTGTTGTAAACGTAGATACACTAAGATGTTCTCGTGGCAGCATGGGGTGGGTTGATCTATGTCTTATGCTTTTAAGTATACTTTCAAAACCAAAAGACGAAACATAGAAGAAAAGAAAGCTAGCAATAGTGTAGAGAGTGGATACCCCTAAACAGATATGTAAATACGTTTACCTTCCTAACTCGTTTCGCAATTCCATCATGCAACTATTAATATGCAATTTATGAGGCTAGTGATAAAGTACATAATGACGTTAAAGATCTAATAAAAATATCTATAATATCAATATATTTAACACATTCACCACGGGATTATGAGGCATTTGGGAATATATAATATTCAAGAGGTGATTGACGGTCATTATATACGTCTAAACTTTACAGAATAGAAAAAAACGTGTTTTGGAACACTGGACATATTTACAACGGCAAAGTATCATTGTGCCTTGTTGTGCGCCAAGAAATGTCATCATAATGGAACTTCATGACACAATAAGACAAAAGGCTCCTTATAATTTAAATCCCCTTTATTAAGTTTACATAAATCACGACCCGAGCATAAATGTGGTAAGATGCAATCCGGGAAGCTTCGAGGTTGTTTATGCTTTAAGTTGTTTGATTGGTTGCCCCAAGTTCCTTTATTTCCGTCACTAATTGTCAACAGCCAAAGAGACGCGTCGCAAAGTCCTGGAAGACTTTCCTTGACACGTCTAGCTGGACACTTGACAAATAGCAGAAGAAAGTTTTGTCGGTGAATAATGTGTGGGTCTTCCTCCAATTCCACTACAAAAATAGGACACAATAATAAAAAGAATGCATGGACAGGGGATTTTGGCCGTGCACGATAGCTCTCGAAAACTCAGTGGTCCCCTGATGCAATCAAAGAGTTGAACAACCGCAAAGATATTCCTTTGAAAGCAATTAGCGGTCCGTGCATTTGACGTCCCCGAACTTAGTTCGCGTCAGAGACAAGTGTGAGTGAATTGCTACCCCTGGGTATCGGGAGGTCGAACGCGTGAACGCCATTGCCATCCTCTTCTTCTTCTTCTTCTTCTCCCTCCAACTAGGAGGAAGATGACGACGATTGTGGTCGCCCCCTCCCCCACCCCCCTCACCCTTTCGCGTTCGTTTTCGTTTTTCTCTATTGTCGTGGGAAGTTGGGAAAGAAGCCGACACAAATTCAATCCCGGGCCTTTGCGCGTCAGAGTCTGGGCGTCGCGGGATCAACCTCCCCCCCCCCCCCTCGGGTCGGTGGGCCCCCCCACTGAAACACCGTCAATACCAACTTGGCACAGACTTCGTTGCTTGAGTCACGGCAACTCTGTTCGTAGGCTTATTCCCGGTGGTTGGTTGAAGCGTATTATGTGTTATGTGTTAGAGAGAGATGAGTTTGCTGATAGTTTTATACCTCCTTTCCGCTGGAGATTTTCTAGTTGTTCTACATATCTCCACGTATTAGTACAATAGTAGTTTAGTGCATGATCACACGTGATCCTAGGTATTGTTTTAGAACTCAACCCAACATTTACATGCTGATTGATAGATATCCAGTCAAATCCTCCGTTAAGGAATTCAACCTGCAGCGAAGTGGATCAGACCCCAGCGAATAACTTCCCTACTTGTGAGTAAGAATGGGACGTGCACACGTGTGCATAATTTTGAAACAAATTGAACGTTGCGCCGACTTTGTTCAATCGCTGAGCTCAGAGTTGCGTTATGCGCTGTTTCAGTCGCCGCCGGCTTCTTTCCAAAACATTGCCATCCCACACACAACAATCGCCCCCCCCCCCCCCCCCCTCCCATTGCTATCACGTTCACGTGCACACGTTTACACGTCTATTTTCTATTATTTTTTCATATTAAACTAGTTCGCTGGTGTAAGAATATCAAATATCAAGAGGACATGTCTTTGCGTATGTTTGGATATTATGTCTTATTTCTTATAGATTAGAACTATGTTGTATGTATAATGTATTACTGCCCCTTGCAGTCTCGCCAATAGGATAATAATGATGGGATTGCCAATACCAACACACGAACAAGCTGAATATCAATCTTCATTTCTCAACCTTATTCTCGCAATCCGGGTTAATACTTCCGTACTAACCCTAAGCTGTAGTTATGTAGTATAGTAAGTTATAGTCATTATTTAACTAGGTATAGTGAAGTATAACCACCCTAACATGCTTCAGGGCTCCACCTTTTCAGAATTCCTGCAGTTTTACTGGCAAACATATGATTATGACGTAGCTTGTATAGACATGCAGATGATTATCAACGATTGTGGAAGTATTGTGAGAGCTTAAAAGTATAAGTCCATCTGCAACAATATTACGAAAGATATTATTAGATCATGGTAAGTCTATTACTCTGCGGAACTCCCGATTTCTTGGGTGGGATTTCTTCTTTTGAGGTGAAAATTGCTTTAGAACCAGAAGTGTATCCAGGATTTTGGAAAGGGGGGGGGTTTTAACTCATATACCAAAAATACCAAAAATACCAAAAATAAACGGGGGGTCCGGGGGGTTTTGCCCCCGAAAAATTTTCTCGTCAAGGTAATTTTGGTGCAAATTTGTACGTTTTACAACAATTGAACTGAAGTGTTAATACACAAAAATAGAGTAGAGCGATGTGTGTATTTTTAACAAAAACTAATGTCTTTGGTATTTCAAACAAAAATGCTGTACATTTATATTTTATTTTTTTTCAATCCAATGCAATTTCCACTTTTCCTTTGCGAAAGGGGGGGTTTTGTCCCCCCCCGCCCCTCCCCCCCTTGGATACGCCACTGTTTAGAATACTTAAACATTTCTCACTAAGTAAAACACAATATGGTTCATCCCTTAGAGAATGTAGTACTCGTTCGTATCAATGTTTCCTTGTGCAAATAAATATTTCCGTTTTCCAAATCTGTGTTGCAACAACACCTTGCAAAATTAAAATAAGCACATCTGAAATTATGGAAATATTTCTTGGAACAACAACTCATAAAAAAGATCACTTAACTTTATAGGCGATAACACATTTTGTTTTACTTAGGCTAGCTAATTTAGAGCTGATTTTTCAATCAATTTTAACAGACAGAATTCGGGGGGTGCAACAAAGCAATGAAAATAAGTATTCTAACGAAAGTAAAAACATTTAAATTGGTTCACTTTAATAAAAACGAGGAAAATACACGTATGTGGTGGGCGCGAGATATTTTGGACCCGAGTTCATCTGACCCAAAGTGGTATTTTACATCACGTATGTTTTAAACCACGACATCTCCGAACACATCAATAATCTGACTCTGGCAACTTGTACGCCAAGTGAGTTAGTTGTAAGTGATGAGTCGTCAATGCGCAGAGCTCCAGTAATGCACTGAGAAGCTGGTAAGTACACTCTTTGCAACTCTCAACTCTTTCGTTCGTTGTTAGAATTGTGTTCTTTTTGTAGGTGAAACACTCAAAATTTCAAATAACACATTGCAAAATTTAGCTAGGAAGGAGAATCAAAAAACAAAATATGTGAGGGAGATCGACTTTTTCCCCTCACTGTTCAAATGTGAATCGATGAAAGGGTATAAACAATATTAAATTGATTTTTTACTTACAGTATTGTGGGAAACTCAAAATTCCTCTTTGTTTTTGTGTGATGCAAATGGGATGGGAAATGTCGTTGTAAACCAAGTGTCTTTTCAATCACATCAAGAAACGTTGATTTAATGTTTGAATAGCTATATCTATTTATATTCAACCATAACAATTTAGAATTGTATATAGCAAACTTTTTATAATAAAATAACCCCTTCACGTGAGTAACAATGAGTTTTGTTGCGGTGTTAACGGTTTCTAAGATTGTTCCAAACTTGCTACATTTTCACCGCATCAAGTATAGCGCATGCAACTTTTGATATTTATACAAGAAAAAAAAAATAGTTGCTAAACTTCTACATAGATTTTCAATGTGAAACACCCACACCCATTTTTATTTACGTTAGAGTACAACAGCTTAGGAAGTTTGAAACTCTACCTCCGCAGTTTCATGCGAGCCTAATCCTTCGTGGTGACGTTCAGTGTTGCAGATTGGATGTGCGCAACAAGAGGCGCACCGCGCACGTGACTAGATAAGGTTACAACGAGGTATCTAAATCGATTCTGTAAAGGAGATTGGGTTGGGGGGGGTGGGGGAATATAACAAACGATCTTGTTAGTTTATTAAATAGCAAATACTATAGCTGCAATAACATTCGCTAACAAATGGCCATTAGGTCTGTGCAATGTAAAAAAGTAACAATTGAAATTAAATTGATTATTATTGTATACTAGGTACAAACTCGGTGTAAACCAGTGTTTAGATTCTATACGGATGTCAAGGAATGTAAATTTTCCATTTGATTACCATATTTATCTTCAGTCGTTACAATTTGAAATGATTAATAATCATCACCTTTCGTTCTTTCTAAATATTTCCATATCATCACAGTAGATATGTTTAACTGTGTGTTTGATGGGATGTACGGACTTTTTCCTTTGTTCTTAATTATCGAAAAACACTTCAGGATGGATTTCTATACAATTATTATTAGTTACTAGTAGTAGCTGTTATTGTTGGATGAATAATTTATTTCTTTTATTCTAGCTGTCTTTCCTATTATTGTCGTCGTCGTCGTCGTCGTCGTCGTCGTCGTCATCGTCATCATTGTCGTCATCGTCGTCATCGTCGTCATCGTCATCATCGTCGTCGTCGTCGTCGTCATCGTCGTCGTCTTGGAACCCGAGGCAATCAGTAACCAGGCAACATGGCGACAGCTTGCACCGACGTCCTGGCCCGAACTAATCTATTCCTCGTCTTTCCCCATCACTAAAAGTATGAAATACGAGGACGAAGAATTCGCAAAAACAAAAAATATCGTCAAAGATATTACGCTCGACTAACAAACACAATCATAAATTCTCTTCCCGAGTGGACCGCAGCCTTCCACATTAATCTCCAATAGCTCACAACAACCAATCGCTATTGACTATATGGCCAATGCCAGTGTCGGCATCATAACTTCTATTTTGTATAACGGGGAAAACTCCATTTCGATTCTACTAAGTTAGAGACTTCGATCTGAACATAAAAAAATGTATATTTTAGATTTTAGAAGATTTTCATTCATGATAGTTGGAAAGTGAGGTAACGATTTCTTCCAATTCAAGTAAACGCTAACTTTCAAGATTTTTTAATAAATATTTCACTTTTAAGAACATATTTAAAAGATACACACTGTCAGATAGAAACAAAGTATGTTTACGCATTCATTCTTAACGCAATATGATATTTATCATCATTAATAGAAATCCATAAAATAGTGGGGTTTTAATGTATTTTGTGAAGAGATGTACAACAATACACCAATGAATTAACTTGTTTTTAATATACCTGTTGCATAAATGTTGCATGAACGTGTATTCATTGGTAAACAGTGTCACATCTATCATAATGACGTCACATACATTTTATTTCAATTCAAGCTATAGATAATTCAATGTCGTGTAAATCCCAGTCTCGGTAGGTGAACCCACTGTTATGTAGCAACAGCAGCAGCAACAACAAGTCTCCTGCGATCTACTATTCTCAGTTAAGAGTATATATATATTGTCTATTTGCAGGGAGAAGCCACTTCTGTAGAATTAAAAGCTTCCTAGATGAATCCATGTGTCCTGCTCGTCCTCTAAGATTGTCCATTCCCTGATTTATTGTCTCCAATATATTCGAAGAGTTACCGTGCGGTGTAGCAGTAACCGATACTGTCTCGTCTCATTGGCCAACCCTTCGTCTTGTCTCAGATAAAACCTACGAGTTACTTTACCCATTAGTGGGGCTAATTCTGCTCTCTCAGCTGAAGTATAGCTGTGGGGTAGCTCGCGGAGTAGCTCCCACGACAACGTCTAATCAATACACCATAGCCAATAAATATAGGCCTACTTACAGCTTTAATTTTTCATTTACAACAATCAATATTAAAAGCAGTAATAGTTTAGAATACGAGTAATATTAAAAGAATGAAAAGAACGTGGTTATAGTTGATGGAGTGCTATACTATGTGTGTAGGCCCAACGTAACTATAGTATATATCTTACCGCCCTCAGATTTGTATCTTATGTTCCTTTCATGAACACTGTTACAACAAACTGGCGTTCTTCCACACATTTTGTAAACAGTCTTTAACTTATAGCGCACACGCCTCATTATAGTCACGATGATTGTGTTAGGAATTTCCAGGTATCCAACCTAATGTCGTAAATTATCCCGTGTGGGCTCGTTTCTTCAAGTAGATGCAGGAACTAGAGAAGTTGGTTCAATTGGACTTAGTTATTTTGCAAGTAGAAGACTATACACACGTTGTGGTAACATTATCAAAGTACCCAATAATTAGATTATTTACTAACGCACGGGGGCTCGTACGTGTAAACAATACACATCCCTGCCTGCCTCCCTTGTTTACAGACTAAACAGCTCTAAAAGAGCTTTGACGCAAAGAGATTAGACGGCTGCGTTTACCAAGGGTGGCTGTAGATGGGGTTATATACTCGGTCTGACTATCTATCGTAAGCATATGATGGAATATTAATATTATCGTATAAGACTTTGAGTTTCAATTTGCTTATTGCGCACCCCCGCCCTCACACGGGGGAGGCGAGAGAGAGTTACTCTTAAGTGTTGGGGAAGTTTTGCCCCCCACCCCCCTCCCCCAACACCCCCGCCCTCGACAAGATTGGAAAATTAGCACAACGGGCTAAACCATCGCGTATATAGGCTCAAACGAAGGAACAGGGGATGTTGTAGCTTAGCACAAAGCTATGAGGTATCAACACAGATGTGGTAACTATGATTATAAACAAGCCCAACCACAATATGCTCAACCACATGCTCAACATGTTCTAGAAAGCGTTATGGGTTATTTGAATCGAGTAACCTTAATAAAAAATAATGTGGGCAATGATTACAAGTTAATTTAAAGAAGACGAAAAATTGCATTTCATGCTGACGTCAATTTCCGTGAAATTCCTTCTCCGTAGGAACCTTGGCAGTTCTTGTTACTTACCATATTAAAAACTAAATTACTTTACGACTGACGGTTGTTTATTCTGGAAATTAAAGTGTCAAAAACCAGTTGAACCGTTTAGTTTTAATAAATAATATATATTACAATCTCATTTTCGTTACATCGATATTTGGAGCGTTTTACTCAAAATTGAACGATGTAATATTAAAATCAAAAATTAAGAAGCGAATAAAATGCAATGCCTTGAACCAGGGCTTTACTAAAGATGCTATGAGCCCAACTGTGCCTAAAACACCAGTCTCAATTAACTATTTATTTGTAAGTGATCTTCTTTCATAAATACTTCTTCCCCCCCACCCCACTTTACTGCACATTGTGTTTAACGCGAGATAACAGATACACACAATATAAAAGGAGGTGAATACTTAACATCATACACTTATGTTATGGGTTGGCACACCCGAGTCATTAATCAAGACAATAGTTCCCGTTCTATAAAAATACGTGATGTGTATTTTCGCTTACATCTCCTTTAAAGAACGAGTTTACCAAGTTGAAGCGTTTCCACGCATCAAACCTATTAATTTTGTTTCTCCGTTCTAATTGAGATTCAAGCTTTTCCTCCGAGCATTTTATGTAGTAAAGTAAATCGGCTTTCCCAGCAGTGAACGTAATGGTGGTACAGGGATGCAGACTTGTTTCGCTTAATCCTTATCAAAATGCAAATCCCATCATAGAATGCGTAAACTAAGTAACGAGGTAACGCACGTGTGTCAAGGTTTGGAACGGCTGCGAGCGAATCAAGGTTATTGTGCGTAATTGATAAGTAATATGCTGCTACCACGTGCGTAACTCCCTCAGAAGCCTAACCCCATCTTCATATGCTAATGTTGCCCCAACGTACAGTCACATGCTACATCAACGAACTTTTAGACAACAACCAGATCTCAAACCGCATTCATCACCTTCATCTGAAATATTTTGATAAAATTATTTACGATAGCCACAAAGACATGCTAGACATAATAACTCGCCCTATAACCTTATCCTTCAGGCCGAAAATCAAATATCCATTACCGATCAATGTCATACTATAGCTTCCTCTCCATCTATTTCACTTTGTAACTTTTAACAATATAATTGTATGTAATTTGTGTAATTGTATGTACCTGTAGGCTAAAGAGGGTATGGGCATGCCCAAAACCCTACACTGGCCATCCTGTCCTTTCATGGGACCGGAAAACCACAATAACATTTTTAATGCTTACCAAATAGTTGACTCCAATAGTACCAACTTAATTTTCTACTTCTCTTGTTCCTACCGTCTACTGGAAACGGGTCTATTAGGGATAATTTACGACCGTATGTTGGATACATGGAATTTCTAACATACGTGATCTGCAGGGCGATTCTGAATGGCCAACGATAAGCTAGTCACCGGTTTCAGTTGTTAGAAGAAGGCGATGAGCCAATTCGCCATTCGCCTTCAGTAACGACGAAAACCGCCGATAAACTTATCGTCGCCCATACATATAATCGCCCTGCAGTAAGGCGTGTACTCTACTTGGCGGAAGACTTTCCTTACGAATATGCGAACGAACGCCAGACATCCGATGTTGATTGTCGTTGAAAGCGAGTGCATTTCATCTCAAAATTATGATAATGTATTGTACACCATATTTCATTTTTCCTTTTCAAATTTGTTTTTATAACTCTTCTGACATTCTTCGAGATCTGAGAATGTTGTAAATCTATATTTTTTTTTTAAGTACACGAAACGAAGGTGCCTAATCCTGTTCACCACTTGCGTGCACGTTGGTCATTCAATTTCCAATGTATAATAATAAGTATTGTGCCGGATGTTTTTCGGCAACGCTCACATAGGTCTGATAATGTGTTGATGTCACTTCTTGAAATTTTGTAACGTTGTTTCCATTCTCCCAACGAATATTCGATGCCCATACATGTTTGATGCGCTTGTCTCACCATGATAACACCAGTCGACGGTACAACTGCATTTGTGATCTGTCATCGTAATTTATTTATTAACTGGTGGCTTTTATGCTATTGCTGTGAAAACAACTGACATAGAAACTTCTGTTGGACCAGCTATCGGGTACAATTGTGGCAGCTGAGAATCGACTTTAAACAGTCCAGTCTTACAATGTCCCAATAACTACTTATTCGTCGAATAGCTTGATTTCTCCATGGCAACCACCAATCTAAACCCTTTAAATTCTACAAATAGCTAAATTGCTACAAATAACTTTCTTATTATGAGATTGTAAGACCAGCCCTTAATGTATAGCGAAGCTATTACTATTAAGGTATTTGTGTATAGTTCTTAATATATCATTGTCACACCCATATTGTGTTGTATTGTAGCATACGATATAACAGATAGTTACTTGCGTTGTATGCGTGGACAGAGACAACCTTACAGATGCTTTCGTCATAGACGAGTGGTTCTTGGCCAATGAGTGAACCCCAATTTTCAAATACTGATCGCTGATTGGCCACGAATCCTCGTCTATCACGGAAGCATCTGTAAGGTTGTCTCTCGACATTATATATGCTAATTTGACGCACTATCGATGGAAAATAGTAACAAAAATAATAACACCACAAGCAATACACTAGAATAGCAATAAATACTGTAATTAATGCAAACTGGCTCATTATCATTGACGTACAGGTACTCATAGACTATAGAGTTATGATAACAGTAATGATAACGAGATGATAGTTGTTTCAGTTCCATTAGACACTGTTAGCACATGAGATCTGAGAATTATTTATCAATGCTGCTATAGTGAGCTATAGCAATAACTCGCCGGGCTAAATAACGCCTTGCCAAGTTCAGGCATCTGCTTAAACTGTGCTCATAAAAAGTTGCTCCTCGCGAAGAAATCCTCAAAGAGATTTCCACCTGTTTGTGAAAAAAAACGCGATCAATGACGCCGCCGCCCTTCCTCTCTTCCCTTGCAAAGTAATTCGTTTGATCTTCAGCCTAGAAAGCTGTGTTTGTGTGCACAACCGAATCACTTGCGTTATTCGCACGACTCGAGGGCCTAGCTTGGACCCCCCACCCCCACCCCCACCCCCACCCCCACCCCCTTGGCCTGCTACGTTGCGACCCCGATCACGCGCCCGGTTGCGGGGAGGGGGTGGCGCTACTTTATATTCGTAACGAAGGGTATTTATATTTACCGGTATTATTGTGGATACCGTTTCGTTGGGTCGTCCTACGAATGCTAATGGGCGTAGAAGGCATAGCATTCACTTAAAACCTCGCGCGCAGCTTAAATGTAAGAAGCGGAGACGGTTTATAACTTTGTAAATGAACTTTCGAGATTGTTTATTGCAAGGCCGTTACATTAAACACATTATCTTCGTCTGTGAGGAAAGAATGTTAAAGATGGCGATATACAAACTGGAGGAAATGTCTACGAGAGGAAGAACGAGCTGAGTCCGTATGCGCAGATTATAGGCTGGTTTGGGAATACGAGTACGCCAGTGCGTTATACTAGAACCAACGTTACCTAGATCCTTATCTAATGCCTTCTATTTCACGCACACTGTTTCAACGTTTAAAACTGTGTTTAAAATTTCTAAATTTTAGCGAATATTTTGAGATATGGTGTATATCTCTGATCTTGATAAAATGAACTGCGAGGAAAGAATGTTACACTCTATCACCCTCAATGCATTTATTCTAATCTGAGATCTGTAGAAGATTTGTAACTTAACTTTTTTACTGTCGAGCCACTCAGGTACAAGAATTTTGTGTAATGATGGTTTTAAAATTACCGTTTATATGTATGGCAAGCCAATCCCAGGAACTAAATCCCTATACTCGAGCCGGGAATCAAACTCTGGTCCTTCTACATCGAAAGAAGGAAAAGAACCATATATATATATAGGGCAACTGTACTTGAATAGGTTCGCCTCAAGGTAACTCCATTGCTTGCGACCGAGAGACAACATACGACAAACAAACAGAAAGACAGACAGACAGACAGACAGACAGACAGACAGACAGACAGACAGACAGACAGACAGACAGACAGACAGACAGACAGACAGACAGACATACAGAACGGAAGAGTTGACATTTGAAAGTGTCTAAAACGTTCACAAACCAACACTTTGGTCCATCCACGAATGCACCAGTCCGTAATGATTGTGCCACGTCACGAAAATGTCAGCCTAACCGTATCTGCAGTGCGCCTTCTATAACCTACATGAATATGATGTCCGAGTGACGAGTATTACTTACAACATCCCGCCACGGGTAGGAAGTCACACTCACAGACTTACGAAGCAGCCGAGGCTAATTATAGTTCTAAGTTAATATTCTACTTAACTCTAGTTCCTACCTACAACTGAAACAGGTCAACTAGGGGTAATTTACGGCTTTGGGTTGGATACATGGAACTTCCTTACACGGTGGGCGTAACAAATCAGCTTTGTGCACTCCTCTATAAGAGAAAGATTCCCTTTAGAGAAAGGTGTAAAAGAAAGCCAGGAATCTGTTAATTTTCGTTGAAAATGTAAGAGGCAGTAGATAAGGTCCTGAGATCAGCATGAGACAAGTTACGTTGGAGGTAGTATATCCTACAGTTAATACCTCTCCGACTGGGCACTGCCTCGGGGCATGAGAAGCGGTTTGTACGGGTCGCATTGTCCAGCCCTTGAGACGCGGTAGGAAGTCGGGGCGAGATGAAGATCTAATAAGCGTGTAATTCGTGGACGGAGATAATTGAACACGGCTTCTTTCAAATAGACCCTTCCTTTTAACGACAGTCCAAATGATACAATAATGAAACATGTATACATATTCAGTATTTCTAAACACATTCATTTCCATTCGCTGTGCTATGCACAAAATGCTTTGAATCATATGTCCACGATGAAAACTTAATCAATACATATTTACGGCCGGGACGTTATGACTAAAATGCCCGTATTTTATTTGACACACGATATAAGTTTAGTAGCTAACGTCACAGAAAAGAAATTGAAAAAAAACGGTTGTCATAATTTCATGTAACTCCAATCACATACACAATAATAGTGTTTGTTAGTTGATTAGTTGAATAAAATTTTAATGTCAAATATAGGGAATACAATACAAGCATATATTTATTCTTCAGTGACACCTCGTGTTTGATTATAAAATTCTTTCTTGCAAACCTTTCACAAGTGTTGTGAAATGAACGAGCATGTTTCCTTATACAACACGTGCAAGATGGGGTTGATATGATTGTAGCAGGACGGGACAGCTTCTCACAAATCATCTCAGTAGCCCCCCCCCCCCCCCCGACACAGCCCCAAGATATGACGTCACAGCTGTCAGTGCACTAAGTGCAGGGCAGAAGAACAACATGTGTATTTAGAAAATGGCGCGGTATCTAAAAGGATCGGGCCATTTATTATTAAGGTTTTGTAACCAACCTAGGTTGCCGCCCACGTCATCATCAACGCGAAGCGGAAGCTGGAGCAAAACTCGAACAATCTTCTGCGAGATATCGACTGAGAGTGGTCGACGGGAGGGCTGGGCGTCGCGATGCTACGGCGGCGTCGCTCTTACAAAGCGAAACGTCGATTTGTAGATTGTGTATGCTTGGAAACGGTAACAAATATTAGCAAAACATGTTTCTCAATGTTTTGAAAGTTCTAAAATTGTGTGTAATTTACTCTTTTAAAATAGCAATTAAGATATCACTGCTACACAAAACCTATAGAAGACGACTTACTTCCACATCATCGCCTACTCAATCAATTCACGCAGCAACGATAAGCATATTGTGTAGCTTAGGAATATAGAATTGTCTTCATTATACAGATTTTAAGACAATTTAATTCAAATTCAAGAGACCCTTCTAAACCTTCTGTTTGAATGACATATTTAGGGATTTTTTTATCGGTACCCGTTACGATTACTCATCAAATTCAATTAAAATTGATAAAATAGGCCAACTTGATTAAAAATACATAATATGATAAATAATAAACAGGTGAAAAGACCTGTTTCAAATGAAAGTCCCATCATATGATAATACATTGAAAGCAAAAAATACAGGTGCCAGCTTTAAAACGTCTGGAACTGAAATATGCATTAGGCTAGGTCACGAAACACGGGTAACGAAAGCCAGCGAGGCTGCGACGTCACGAAAAGATATAGAGTACTCAGCCTCTATTTTTATTCCACGTGACGTCACCCCCAGCCTCAGTGGGGCACAGTAAATCAGGTCATGATACTCACTATAATATGAAATTGTATTATAGACCTTAATCATCATCATTACAATCGGATTCATTAATAATCATCATCGTTCATCCAAACAAGCGCGTATACATGAGGATCAAGTTAGTGATTTACGTATGTGCATGAGTTTTCAATGTGTCTAGACATATTTTTAACAGATAGTCATTCATTTGAATTGAATAACTTGAAAAGTAAATAATGATTATTGCGATTCTCTGCGACGGCCTGTTACGTCAGTATCCGTATATAATCAAGGTTTATGAATGAATTTGCCACCGCCTCATATTAATATTGCTATTGTTAATATTATTATTATCATTCATCACTTTTCGTATTAGGTTGACCATTCCACCCACACAGGTATCATTTTATGTATAAATCCAGTTTGTTTCTCAGTTTTCGAAAGCGATGTTCAAATTGCATAACATTTTCCGTAATCAGTAATTAATCACGAAATAAGTGAACCTAAATTGAAAATGAAATCCGTAAAGCTGTCTTTCATCCACAGAAATCAGAAGAGGTACGTTATATTAGAGATTCGAGTTACGAGAACATCATAATTATATTTTAATTGAGAACAATGCTTTGCCATTCGCTTTGCTTAGTAAAACTAAAAGCGAACCAGGTTTGAAACGTGAAGCCGGCGCAATAATACAATAATAATTAAAGGTACCTATGTGCTTAATTAATTTCATGAGATTATCGTACATAGCTGTGTGGGTTTGAGTTAGAAGTCTGATTAATAAAATGGCAGTTTTGCTTGGAAGGGCGGAGCCTTGATAGCAGCAAGGCTCATCGAGAGGATTAAATACATCATTTGCCAGAAAATGTCAAGTATACTGGCCACGCAGTAAGGAAGAATGGTGTGCCTTAAAGTTTTCAGAAGAGGCGTTTGCTCCAGGCGGTCTACTTGAACGGAATCCACCGCGGGATTTCCCCATACCTGCTTGTTATTGTTCAGTGTATAGAGTAACGAACTGTGATTGGAATGCGCCCTCACTACGCCTGCCAACAGATACACTGATAGTATCACTTCAATACCGGAGGCATGAGAACGAGATGCAACTATAGATTTAGGTTGGTAGTTGTCACATGCGTCACTTCACTATTAGATGACGACATCACCTTGCGAGTTAACGCGACGAGACTTTAACAAGAATGCACGTAACACTGACAGCCAGGAATAGACAGAAACTACCAGCCGATGACGCTCGAAGCTAACATTGTGAAATCCTCAACTTACACCGTAAGAGTTGACATTTAACTAACTAACTGCCATGTTGACATGAGAACATGTGACATCTTCTCACAGCTTGTTATGCAAGATGGCGGTGAAAATGTGACGTCACAGCTCACGATGACGCGCTTGACTGATGCGAGTTTGCCATTCTTCTGATTCCAACATTTAGGGAAGTTTCTGTGAATTAGGAGCAAGAAACAGTTTTATTTTTCCATCCCTTTGAAGAAGAAGAAGAAGCACCATTTATCTTCATCAACATGAAAGGAATGCGCATTCTCTGTCTCGCCTTCCCAGGCGTCGGAGGGGGGGGGGGGGGGGGGGGGGAGACGGGGAGACGTGCGTAGTACACTCGTCAGCATAGCCGTGTAGAGGGTAGGACAGCATGGTGAAATTATACACCATGATTTAGTACAGAACAGCACTATCGCTTCTTTGTTGTTCTGTACGCAGACTTGGGCGAGTTATTTAATTTGTTCATTTAATTAATAAATCTCCTATTCTGTTAAAAAAAAACTCTTTTATAAAGGAGCCGATGGTGGGGGTACTCGAGACTTCTACCTGAGTGCAGACTCAGGGTGAACTCGAGCTAAAATTATTAGTACGGGGTGAGAAATGCCTCGTTGCTATGACGGCTCACATGGTTTCATCAATACTAGCATCGTAGCCTGATTCCAACCCTTGTAGGCTAGACACTGAACTATTGCATCCCAGTGGCCCGTGAACATTAGTGGGTACAGAGATACAGCACATACTGTTAAGACATTTTGTCACCTTTTGGACCAGCGACATAACATTACATTGTAACGAAATCTTTGGTCGCATGTGTTTGTGTGTATGAAATGAATTTAGTCCACGTGACTTCCGCTAAACTTGACGTTCCACGTTTATTTTATACCTTGCTTTCCCAAAACCTAAACTAACATGCTAATATCTTTCACCTCCTTGTGCATTGTTACCGAATTCTTGACTGACTGATACCTGTTCGAAGCTATGACGGCAACGGCCGCCATCCATCCGCTGTCAATAGAAAATCTAGTTTTCTATTAATCACTTTCTCGCGAATTTCACGAAAATAATTTTCTTTTCCGCCATGTTATATGTAGCTATACTGTGTTACGGTGAAACGACCAAATACTTACAGATATTTAGATTGAATTATTATTTAAATATGTAATTGTAAATGACTGGTGTCTGTTATTTTGGTGGTGGTGGCATTCAGTATGCAATATTATGTTTTCACCAACTACATTCTATTAGGATGCGAAATAAAGTAGTCATGCACAGCAACCTTGTGAATGCTCTGTCATAGATGAGTGAATCGGAACTAATCAGCGGGTGACTTTTTCAAATGCTGACATTTGGTTGGCCAGTGCCTTACTTATCTAGACGCCATCATCCCGTCCTCAAGGTCCCTGCGGAACGGTTTCTAACTATATAGTTGGCCACTTCATCGATTGCAGAACTTCCATTCCGCATCGAATCCAAAGCTCTTCTCGCCTAGAAGTACATCATTAGACTTTCCTTGTCACTCTGATCTTATCGCTTCTGTTTATACAAAGAGCTTAGCACGAAAGAACAAAGTCGCCATTGTTCCGTCAGATAATGTCTCGATGAGATACTTTAAAAGCCTCTCACTTGTAGATCGCTCAGAGATTGGTATTATCTTATGTCCTTTGGAGGGTAGCTCATTAGATTGTTCCGCTTCTCGATGAAATACATGGAATGCACATTGCAAATAAATACATTTATCTTACATGTATTTTCTTCTTAGTGACCGGTTTCCGCTAAGATGACACTTGCGCATAAGTTATCCTTGTAATTTCTGTATTCATCTCCTTTGGTCTTATCATCTTTCCCATCCAACTTTCACATTCTTTTTTTAAATACTTGCTGACACTTTTTGCGACCTAAACGCCCACCAACCCACCACGCCCCCTAACTGGATTTCCTTTATGACGACCATACCGATGTGTGATGAACCTGATTTGGTCGACGCTATACCTAGTTATTAAGTACGCCGTTAAAAAAACTTCCATATTTAACTTGCTTAGTGTGCAATTCTTTTGACCATTCAACCCGTAGCTAAGCTTCCATGTAGCTCCGATACAACCGGTGCCTGGATAGCACACGGAGCTCTCATTTAGAGAGTGATCAGTGATGACTTCAATTCTGCTTTTGGTAATCTGGAATTATGTTCTATGTATGGTAATTAAGGCTGTGAAAGTTGGAGCGCAGTATTTAAAAATAACGATGAGTAATATTTATCTACTATACATGAGTACAATAATATGCAGAAGTGCATCAGATTTGTGTGCAACTTTTAATATTAAAATAGTAAACCATGATATTTTTGTACAACTTTTGTTATTTCTGCTCTTCTAAATCCTTATATTTTGTGTATTACATAATGATTAGTAAATGAGTCATTACAACACGGAATGCCCTCTACTACTTGGGAAGGTCGTTGAGCGCTTGGCGCGCTACTGGCGGTGATTTTAGAGAACCTTACGCGTAACGGTACAAAAAGGCTAATAAAAACGTTGTCGAGATATTTCGAGTTGAAATGCGTGACTTGGGGAATTTGTGTCTGCGAGTCAGTTTGTTATTTTTATGTCAAAAAGAGTTTAACTCGGGTTGGGACACAAGATTAATGCGGCTACTTTTCCCTGGAAACGCAAAGAAAGTTGGAGAACAAAATAGAAAGAACGTTTGTAGACGAGACCATATTTCTTAAATGGAACAAGTTGAACCGAGGCGGTTTCGAAATGTACCATTCGTTTGTCTTAAGTAATCCATAACATGTATGACAGAGAACCTGTGTGGAAGACACTACAACGTGGTCATCAATATCTCAAAAATTAAGAATGTATTTTCAAAATATGTGGCCACTTTTCAAACACGAACAAATCACGATAAAAGTAGTTTTGTATTTAAATATTAGCATCTCAGTAAAAAATAAATCTATGTTTCTGTTCAGAAATGTCAACGGTTAACTCTACTAATATATTATATACTAACTCCGCTAATATATTATTAGATTCAGATTTATCTGTGAGTGTTTACACGTGATATACGGTTTGGTTGAATGCCTCAGTAGGATAGAGTCTTGTTACCAACTATGACCGGTTTCACCAAACTTTTAATCTCCAATAAGCCGGTAATCGTAGATTATCTACGAACAAGATGGCGACTGCCCTGAATTTCAGATGTAATGTTTGTGGAAACCATGGGTGCAATGACCGATATTACTGTATCGGAGCTTAACGAAGTTAGTGAGTTTGGACCTTAGTGATAATATAATATTAAGGTGTGAGTTACAAATTATATCAGTTTATTATAAATAACAGATAGTTTAAATATTAACACTTACACAGCCTAGGTATATAGAACTGTCTTTTAATTTTGTACCTACTTTGAAATCTTCAAAACAAAATAAATATAGTATTTTGGCTCAAGATAGCGAAATATAGTCAGTAATTATGTTCTAGATAACATAAACATTTTAAAACTACAATAATGATCAAAGAAATGATAATAAAGCTAATAATTGGAATTAAATAATAATGATACTAATCACAATGAAAAAAACAGTTAAGACTTGGTAAGGCGATGCTACACACAATAAATTACTAATTTGGTGGAGGTGCCGGGTAGAAGTAGAACCCAACTAATGTTTCCCAGTAGCAAGACAGTGTCCATGTGCGTGTGCGTGCCAATGCTCGCGCATGCGCACACTGACGTACACTTGTGCGTGCATGTGTGTTGCTAGATCCCCTCCGGATTCCAAGATAGCAGCGGTCAATGCATAAACATTGTTTTAATTAGAGGGGGAAGGTTTGATAAACCAAATGCTTACCATCAATAACTTAGTGCGAGTGAGACCTTTAATTTAGAATACTAACTAGTTACACACAAGTTTCAACGTTAATCTGTTAAGCAATTACATTTTGTTGATGACCAGATGATTACGGTGGTGAATTTAGAAGGGAAAATCATTGACCAAGTCCTTCGCAATCAAACTTGGGAAACACTTGGAAGTTGAGCTTAATGCAAACACGCGTACGGTAGGTCTTCCATCTTGAGCTGAGCGCGAAGCTGGCCGTCTAGGACGGATGTGTTGCCGCGCAAATAGAATGCAGAAGGGCACAATGCAAACGAGTTAGGTTCAGGCTGCAAATACATCCACCCTGAGGAACCCACGTTTTATGTATTTTAAATATTTTATGTATTTTAATGATTTAGAATAGTGGAATAGAATAGTAGAATAGTGAATTATAATAGAAGTAGAATAATGAAACCAATATATATCATCTCGATATATATCGATCGATTTCTTATAAAAGTTTGTTTTTCAAATCTTATTTAATTGTGAGGAGTGCGTTGCAACACCGCACTATATTTATTGGAAGAACAAAGAAACATAAAAAAATAACCAGCACTAGTTCTCTAGGAGGCAACATTATTATGGTTTACCTTTTGACAATTTTATACAATTTGAAGTATATTTTAAGTTTACCAAATTAGATCGAGAGTTCTGCAGGGTAGGCATGAAGATACAGTCTCAATAGGTCAAACCACTTTTAAAACCAGACCAATCATATTCCGTGTAATAGAAATAACAGCGACAGAGAAATATCACGATTGTCTGGCAGCTTTGATGAATGCAGGTAATGACAAATGTAGTTGTGCGTATTATTATTATATGCTGGACTTGTAATATTCTGCGCATTCGGTGCATAAAGGTTAAATGTGGATGTGATCTATCACTGGAACATTTGTAAACCGAAACTGACGTGAGCCCAAACATTTCGATAAACACACGTAAATCAAACATCATTACACATTAAAATGAGAATAGACTGTTCTCACCTTCAACATTGCCCTTTATCAAGTTCCCGTTATCAATTACTCCTCTGATCTATTGCCAGTTATCAATTACTGCCTCTGGTGCTGTTCTATATCCCTTTTGCTTTGCTTTATCTGCTATACCCGAAGTCTAGTGTCCTGAACCTATCGTCTTTTATCTATAGTGCCAGTTATCAATTACTGCCTCTGGTGCTGTTCTATATCTCTTTTGCTTTGCTTTATCTGCTACCCGTAGTCTAGTGTCCTGAATCTATTGTCTTTTATCTATAGTGCCAGTTATCAATTACTGCCTCTGGTGCTGTTCTATATCTCTTTTGCTTTGCTTTATCTGCTACCCGTAGTCTAGTGTCATGTATCTATTGCCTTTTATCGATAGTACCAGTTATCAATTACTGCCTCTGGTGATGTTCTATATCCCTTTTGCTTTGCTTTTTTCTGCTACCCGTAGTCTAGTGTCCTGAATCTATTGCCTTTTATCGATAGTGCCAGTTATCAATTACTGCCTCTAGTGCTGTTCTATATCCCTTTTGCTTTGCTTTTTTCTGCTACCCGTAGTCTAGTGTCCTGAATCTATTGCCTTTTATCGATAGTGCCAGTTATCAATTACTGCCTCTGGTGATGTTCTATATACCTACTACTTTGCTTTATCTGCTACCCGTAGTTTCCTGTACTGAATCTATTGCCCTTTATCTATAGTGCCAGTTATCAATTACTGCCTCTGGTGCTGTTCTATATCTCCACTACTTCACTTTATCTGTTACCCGTAGTTTCCTGTACTGAATCTATTGCCCTTTATCTATAGTGCCAGTTATCAATTACTCCCCTGAACTATTGCCCGCTATCAATTACTGCCTCTACTAGTGCTCTTCTATATCCGTACTACTTTGCTTTATCTGCTACCCGTAGTTTCCTGTACTGAATCTATTGCCCTTTATCTATAGTACCAGGTATCAATTACTCCCCTGATATATTGTCAGTTATCAATTACTGCCTCTAGTGCTCTTCTATATCCCTTTTGCGTTGCCTTATCTATTATACCCGTAGTCTAGTGTCCTGAATCTATTGCCTTTTATCTATAGTGCCAGTTATCAATTACTGCCTCTGGTGCTGTTCTATATCCCTACTACTTTGCTTTATCTGCTACCCGTAGTTTCCTGTACTGAATATATTGCCCTTTATTCATAGTGCCAGTAATCAATTACTGCATCTGGTGCTTTTCTGTATAGCTCTTTGCTTGGTTTTAACTACCACCGGTAATTATTTCCCAGACTCTATTGCTGTTATCTGTTACTGCGTCTGGTGGTTTTCTGTGTATCTGCATGCCCCCCCCCCCTTCCCCTCGTTATTTTCTTTTATCTACTACCCGTAGTCTACTACCCTGAATATATTGCCTTTATCAAGCGCCCGTTATCAATTACTGCCTCTGGTGTTTTTCTACATTTTCTTCCTTTTCTTTCCTTTTCCACTATCTATTATCTACTATCCTGAATCTGTCGCCCTTTATCTACTGCCCTTGTAAATGACTGGCTGGTGTTTTTCCGTATAGCGTCTTTGTTTTATTTACTATTCGTATAGTCTACAATTTTCATTTATTGCTTTTGATTTGCTGCCCTTTCATATATCTGTTACCTTGCATTATCTAATGGACTTCCCTTTTCTACTGCGTGTATTACTACCCTGTATCAACTGCTTTCTTAGTGATCTCTTTGTATACCTCTGTTAAACACGTTTCCGTTGTAGACTGCCCATCATATTCTGCATCAAGCTATTGTTAATCACGTGCCAACATATATTCTACAGATGGATATAGTTTTTGGGCATGTGTTTATTTAGCTAGCTTTACCACGGCTCACAACTACTTTCCACTACGAAATATATTTAAAAATAATTAATTGTTCCAAATGCATTTGTTAAAGTTACCTATATAGTTGTTTGTGGGTGTGATAACATAGATATGATGTATAAAATTATTTTTCCCAAGTTCTGCTAAGCGAAATAATGTAGATCGAGTTTTTTGGTTGGCTATTATTGCCCGACTCAAAGCCTGAAGTGAGACCCACGTTTCCATCTATGATTGTATTATAACGTACCACATGTGCTTAACCGTTCACTCGAACTACCGCGTTCAATACGACCGCACCGTGAGCCGGCAATGTTGACTTTTTATTTGGTGAGCTTGAGGGAGACTAATTTTAATTGGTTCTCGCGCTAAAAACCAAACGAGGCGCGTTGCCTGTTACTGACGTCCCTCGCTAGTTTTACCGACCAAAGGTTGCGTCTCGTGCGGGATTATGAATCGTGGACTACGGTTCATGGGAAAGACTAATTTCAATATGAAAATCGCTTGCAAAATTTACGCTTTCAACAAAAAATATAATAACGCTACAACACAAGTATAATGTGAATTTACTGTGGTTTAGAAAGAGTTAAAATACCGTATGATTTTCTTCTAAATAGAATTGATTGTATTTGTTTAGCAAGATTCTTTATTAGTCATAAAAAAAATAACAAGGTACCTGATTTAAATTTCTCAAAATGTTTATATCGTTAGTTCTTAAAAATACGTATCCAGCTTAAGTGATACTAGTGTGGAGCTTTTATGAGATTTTAAGAAAACAAATTGCAATTATTTCAAGCTCGTTTAGCATAGGCCGTATAGTTTCCGCTCTTAAATTTTCCAAATTAAAGAACATTTTATGAATATACTTTACGGAACATCGTGAATACTGTTGTTTAAGTTTGATTGCCCTGTTTTAATACATTGAAAAGACGAAAAAACTCTTGAATGCTGATTCATAAAATTACTAATTTCACGTTAGAAATTAACCATCTTGCTACAACATTATCGCAGGAAGCAACTGTTTAGTACAATTTATTATTCGAACTGATTTTACCATTACTGATGGACGGTGTATTCAAGAAATAGTAGATAACCTTAGTTTATTTAATTTTTAAATTGTATGTTAAATAACGTAATATTATAACTTGAGTATTATAAAGAAGCTTTTATACAAGTAGGTTTTCTATTAATTCAACACTTTATGTTGCCGTTTTTTTGAGAATTTAACACGTACGTTTCCCCCTTCCATAAAAATGAAAATAACCTCATCTCGTACCACGTCCGATGATTGTTTTGACTTTGGATTATAATTTCCTGTTCACAAATTATTCATCAATTCTTACTCTTCTTTCAAAAAATAATTATTGTTCGATCAATCACAAAAATCAATCACAAAAATCACGAAGCTCTTACTATAATAGTAAGATAGTTTGAAATTAAACAAGGTCGCTGGCGCGACCTTGTTCCCTCGCCAGTCATTTCCGGGGCATATGTTACAAACTAATCAAATACTGACAGTGTCACTTGTTATAATTTATAAAACGACGTGAAGTAAATAAATATTTTAAAAAATTAATAGTTAAAAGAAACACATTTCGCCCTCCGAGATACCAGGGTGATGTAATATTAGCTCTAAAAGAACATCCACGAGATTAAAAATAATCTGCTGATACGATGATTCGATTACATTAATTAAAATCGTGATACACAACTCTTACAACACTATATCGACAACATTAGGATTATGATTTTATCTGTAAATGGACTTATGCCATTTACTGTAGGGCGCGATCAATTTAAAAAAAATATATATAATGGAATTGGAACGTATATATAACAATAGAAGCTCATTTTCCCCAAACGTAAATAGGACCCATCATTTCTTAAAAATGAATCATATTTTAAAATATTAAAACGGTCTTCTGCTATGATTTTAAATTGCCATTTAACCAATAATAAAAACTAAAAAGTGTGATAAGATAATCATTATAAATGTTTACGCATATTGACAAAATGTAAGGATAAAATTGAATTGTACACCATTTCATTTACCGAACTACTTATAACTCCAGTCCTCCAGACAGGCTTTGTAAGTCCCTGTCTCAACTACATACTGCACTTATGGACTACTCACACTAGGAAAACGCTCTGTTTGACGCGTTGATAAACGAGCGCGTCCATATGTCCACGAACTTTCTAGCGAAAAGTTCTCAAAGCCATCGTCATTGTTCAATGAAAGTGACAAAAATGTGGAAAGATTTGAGTTTTTACTGTTATAGTTATTACACTTCCTGCCATTGTTCAATAAAAGATCGATTGTCCATATAAATTATAGCTTGGATGTTTCGTTGTCATAGTTACTTCACTACAATTCAGCAATACAAAATTGTAATTTGTACCTACAATTCTCATCGGATCGCGTTGAAATTTGTATATTCGTGACCGGCTAGAAATTTACTAAAAAATGGCTATCTCACATTTTGCCGCCATTGTGTTTGGGAATAACTTTGTAATAATTAAATTGTAACTTTGTAACTTTTCAACAGATTTGTCCACAAAACTAATGACGTTAAATCCACATCGAGGTTTGTAGATGGTCCAAATTTCAAATTGATCGGACTTTTCGTTCGACCGCTATCGCGATCAAAAAAAAAACAAACAATTTTTTTTAAACCCCGTTTAGTCACCCCTGAATAATAATTGTACGTATTATTTAGTTTTTTCTATCACACACGACTGGATTTACAATATGAATGTGTATTTTTCGTAACAATGCATAAACATTACTTCAGATTGGCCATAAAGTGTAAAACCAAAAACACACTCTAAAATTGTATGAATTTTCTGTAACACGTAGCGTCGCACAAGTACTATCTTAAAAAAATCTTGTAAAACGTGTTTTTGTGTGGATTCTTTTAATTAAAACATTTATTCACACGGCCTACACATGTGCTCATACAACGTGCACAAACAAAGACAAATAAATATAACACACACAAGGGTGAAGTGAACACCTTAAACGCAATATCCAATAATCACTTCATTAATGTTGATAGCACACTCATAGATTGTCGATTATACAAATCACATGGACAAGTCAACACGCACCCATGCACTCGCTGTGAAGACTACTGCATATGTGGACGGATTTTGTTCTCATACTGATTTTAAGAAACAACCCCCCTCACGCCACATAAATATCGGAAACCATAACGGCCACGGCCAGGCACAAATTCTGTGACATTTTCCAGATGAAATTTGATCCTTACAGTCAGCCCCACCGATTATAGCATGACCAAACCATTACGCGGACCACAAGGCATCTGTTTTCACAGCACAAGAAATTCCACACAAATGGGGGAAATTAGGACATGGCAATAATCCGTAAACGATATACCAGGAAACATAGAAATCGGTAGGCCTAACGAGTGCATCAAAAATAATCATACAATATATATCATATTGCACAATGGTCATAAACTACATGAAACAATAAATATAACAGATTTCGTAGATATTGTTCTAAGTGCGATAAAACAATTTGAATTCAGTAAAACGTAATGCTTTGATACTTTGACTTTTGGGCAAGACACGTACTATATACCAAAATTATTATGAAAATAATAATTATTATTGGTGAACCAATAATACTAAAAATAAAATAATTAGAATCCTGAGACACAACTCCCATAAAACAATAACGACATCATTAGGATTATGATTTTTTACCTGTTAATTGGACTTGCAAAAAGGAGAATGAATGCTATTTCTACTATATGAATTATTAATTTCTTTATGCATGTCATGTAAGGGCTGAAATTTATAATCTGATAATGTTTCTACATACTGTTGTGGCATTAGAACATAGTGACGAACAGTGTCCAGATAGGCAAAATGAATTCTATCACGGCCGCACAGTCAAAACTGCGAGCTATAAGATAATTTAGGTGCATGTTCCGTTTTTTGTATAAACACATGGTAAGATTCCCCCTCCCTCTCCGCCTCTGTGAAACAGACCCCGATGTGAAACAGACCCTCATAATTCACTTACCACTAAACATGATGCCATTAACCAATAAGCTGGCAGCGTGCTTTTACAGTGAAGCCACAGTTTACTGACGTTTCGTCACACAACATATCAATTAACTTCAATTAATTAAATACATACAGGGGGAAGTCGGAAGGGTTTATTTTATATCCAACTGTCCGGTTTGAGGATCACATGGGACAAGCTAAGAAAGTGGACCGTATAAAGAAGCATACCTATAACTCGACTATTTCCTATTATACGACCTATTACAATCTTACAGATATCGGAGTAATAGGTCTTATGATAGTTGATAGGTGAAGAAGAACCTGGTTTTTCGAGACGTCCCGAAAATTATTCAAGCCGAGTGCAAGCTTCACCGAAGATATTTTTTATGCATTTTACGTTTATCTATTTCTATTTTTAGGCATCACTTTCTTATTAGCTTTTTAAAACATACATTAAGTGTTAATTGCTTCAGTTTCAATTTTTGTTTTTAATTAATGTTTTGTTATTGTTCCGTGTCGAATGGCAAGAGCTTTGGCTGTAGAGACCGATATTGTTAATGAAGGTTCTACTATCATCAAGTCGTTTGATGTTCTGGTTACGAGAGGTATGTGCATGGTTTCTTGCGAATATTAATCAGTGATACATACGAATAAATATATTCAACGTAATACAACCAATTTGATAATCGCTGTCGTATCATACGAAAGTATACCACAAAGTTGCAACTGCTCTAACTCCGGCCGTACATACAAATCTCTTGCTAATTGCGCTATCGGGTACATCCCGCAAATATTAGAAAGAAAAAATGATACACTGTACACACTTCATAAAATCTTAGTATGTAATATAGGCCTACACTTTACAGTGTAGGCCTACACCAAATAAATACATATCTGTGTAATATTAATATCATGTTTTATTGTTTTCCGTATTACAACTTTCACGTTTTTTTTTTTCAGTAACAGCCATATGCATTTTGCAAGGGTAGCATCGTTGAGTAACTAACATATAATCCGGCTTTGAAGCATGGCGACATACGGTCTGGGCCAGACATTGTTTTTGTATCACCGGACAAATCCTCGGTTTTTGCATTGCCATAATAGTAATTGGGCATCTAACAATGGAAGACTCATTTGCGTAAGTGTACTACAACAGTCATTCCACATTTTGTCCACGCACACGTAAACACGAGCATTCCACTTGTCGTTCTTTATAGCGCGAGGCTGAGCTGAGGATCGTTCAAACTAGAATTATTCATCTATCCTTCAACCAATAGCATTGCTAATTTACATACTATTACATTCCTTTAGTGACAAATGCCATGCAAAAAATCAGTAATATGGGTTGCAATCTTCAACCAGAAATAAATTCATTTATCTTGCCGAGCCCAAAATGCGGGCCAAAACTTGACCTGTTTAGTCATCCCTGGATAATATTTTATGTATTATTTTGTTTTTTTCTATCACATACGACTGGATTTACAACATGAATGCGTATTTTTCGTAACAATGCATAAACATTACTTCAGATTGGCCATAAAGTGTAAAACCAAAAACACAATTTAAAATTGAATGAATTTTCTGTAACACGTAGCGTCTCAAATACAAATGTCAGAAATGTAAATGTTACGCCATTCTAAAGTCAAAGGATTACTTCAGGTCAAGTTTGAGTTTCGTAATGATAACGCAAAATTGATAGCAGACATTTTTTAAAAAACCGTAGCGATGTGCAAAGTAACAAATTTTGTTGTCTTACAAAACTTGCACTTAGTGGTACTTACGCCCGGCTCAAAATATTGAGATTTACAAAACACATACGTCATTCTACTGAGATCATTATTGACAAGTTTCATTTATATTCGTTAATATCTTCTACTTCAAATAAATACATCTTTCTTGTCGCGCGTGAAATGCGAACGGATACATACATACATACATACATACATACATACATACATACATACATAAATCTGGGGCAAACTTATAAGGCCGCTGTCGCGCCCTAACAAACGGTATGAAAAACAGTGCCTTATATCATAAAGTTGTATAGGAGGATGAATGACGGATAATTTTTGGGGTGCAATAATGTGAATCAACGCTCTCACACCCCCGTTATCAACATCGCATAAAGGTGATGGCGCGATTTGAACGACACACGTGAAACCCTTTAGCAAACAGTGCAGTGAACACATAATTCAAAACGCACTCACTTCAAATACACCGAAAACATTATTCGCGAAAGTTTCAATTTTTTCGAGTTTCAATTTTCGCAAAGTTGTTTTTAATTAGGTTTTAAAAACAAAAAATACCAAGTGACGTAACAACAAAAAAAAAAACATTCGCCCACTCATCTGAATCTCGGTCGTACAAAGAAGACAAAAATCAAACACGAGTATTTAAAATAATGCGAAAACAAACGCCCGTTGAAATATCTAATTTAAGTCAGTGCATTTTTACAGAGTAGGGAAATTGATGGATCAACATTAAAATTATTTCTAAAAATAAAAACAAGCATGTTAAATAAAATTGTGTCAATAGTTGTATAAATGTACATGTGGTTATTTTTGGGGAGCCGTGTTGGGTTTTGAAGCGGGCCTGAGCCCCACCCCCAGTACGAAGCAAGGCCCTCGCCCGGCCGGCTCTAGGATCAATATTCCCTACGTGCTTGCTTGCTCGCTCTCTCACCTCCACGGCTCTGTCCGCGCCACATGGTAGGATAAACAACGCCTTGTCCACGCCACGTGGTAGGATAAACAACGCCTTGTCCACGCCACGTGGTGAGATAAACAACGCCTTGTCCACGCCACGTGGTAGGATAAACAACGCCTTGTCCGCGCCACGTGGTAGGATAAACAACGCCTTGTCCACGCCACGTGGTAGGATAAACAACGCCTTGTCCCCGCCACGTGGTAGGATAAACAACGCCTTGTCCGCGCCACGTGGTAGGATAAACAAAGACTTGTCCATGCCACGTGGTAGGATAAACAACGCCTTGTCCGCGCCACGTGGTGGGATAAACAACGCCTTGTCCGCGCCACGTGGTAGGATAAACAACGCCTTGTCCACGCCACATGGTAGGATACACAACGCCTTGTCCACGCCACGTGGTAGGATAAACAACGCCTTGTCCACGCCACATGGTAGGATAAACAACGCCTTGTCCACGCCACGTGGTAGAATAAACAACACCTTGTCCACGCCACGTGGTAGGATAAACAACGACTTGTCCATGCCACGTGGTAGGATACACAACACCTTGTCCGCGCCACGTGGTAGGATAAACAACGCCTTGTCCACGCCACGTTGTAGGATAAACAACGCCTTGTCCACGCCACGTGGTAGGATAAACAACGCCTTGTCCGCGCCACGTGGTAGGATAAACAACGCCTTGTCTGCGCCACGTGGTAGGATAAACAATGCCTTGTCCACGCCACGTGGTAGGATAAACAACGCCTTGTCCACGCCACGTGGTAGGATAAACAACGCCTTGTCCATGCCACATGGTAGGATAAACAACGCCTTGTCCACGCCACGTGGTAGGATAAACAACGCCTTGTCCGCGCCACGTGGTGGGATGAACAACGCCTTGTCCGCGCCACGTGGTAGGATAAACAACGCCTTGTCCATGCCTCGTGGTAGGATAAACAACGCCTTGTCCATGCCACGTGGTAGGATAAACAACGCCTTGTCCGCGCCACGTGGTGGGATGAACAACGCCTTGTTCGCGCCACGTGGTAGGATAAACAACACCTTGTCCGCACGACGTGGTAGGATAAACAACGCCTTGTCCATGCCTCGTGGTAGGATAAACAACGCCTTGTCCATGCCACGTGGTAGGATAAACAACGCCTTGTCCGCGCCACGTGGTGGGATGAACAACGCCTTGTCCGCGCCACGTGGTAGGATAAACAACGCCTTGTCCATGCCTCGTGGTAGGATAAACAACGCCTTGTCCATGCCACGTGGTAGGATAAACAACGCCTTGTCCGCGCCACGTGGTGGGATGAACAACGCCTTGTTCGCGCCACGTGGTAGGATAAACAACGCCTTGTCCGCGCCACGTGGTAGGATAAACAACGCCTTGTCCATGCCACGTGGTAGGATAAACAACGCCTTGTCCGCGCCACGTGGTGGGATGAACAACGCCTTGTTCGCGCCACGTGGTGGGATGAACAACGCCTTGTCCACACCACGTGGTAGGATAAACAACGCCTTGTCCACGCCACGTGGTAGGATAAACAACGCCTAGTTCTCGCCACGTGGTAGGATAAACAACGCCTTGTCCATGCCACGTGGTAGGATAAACAATGCCTTGTCCATGCCACGTGGTTGGATAAACAATGCCTTGTCCATGCCACGTGGTGGGAGGTGAACAATGCCTTGCTGACGTCAGAGCCGAGGGGGACTTTTTAAACAATCGGCAGTAACTACTGAACGAATTGACCAAGAATCATGCAACAAATGGGAAACGCATTTGAAAAGATGCATCGTTGTTGTGGAAACAGATTATTTTTACATTTCTTTGGATTTCACATCTTTAAAAATAATTATTTGTGCAATATTTTAGTTGGTGCTAAATTAAAAATCGTTTATAAAGGCTTAGAAAACTGAAGGTGGAGATGACAATTCGACCGTGTTGGAAGCAGCGAGTGGACGTCTTCGCCAAGTACCAAGTCAAGCCGCTAGGCTACCTGAAATGTCTGGTGTTTCCTGTATTATACTATAGACAGACGGATCGCGCCCGCGTCCTCACACCCACAGTCTCGTACACTACCGCACCGCGTCGCGTCGGTCTCAATTGCCCCCATAATTCAGCTCGTTCCCCGCGAACTGAGATCGACTCACGTCAGAGCTACTCGGGACTCCGGTGAGCCTCTTAGTGTCAACCGGGTTCCGATTGTTGAATTTACGAACGTTTTCGTTAGCGTGGAGGGATTTCGCAAACACTGCCAGAGGGCCTTGTTATCGCTCGCTGATGTTCTGTTCGTGGTTTGGCTATGACGTCACGAGTCAATGCACGTTTGAGGGTGTTTGTTTGGAGAACGGTTGTCTCCCAAACCTTCCAAAATTCACGTGTCTAATAACCAATATTTACTTTCGTTCGTCAGAACTAAACACTGGATTTTATACGTTTTGAAAAAGTTAATTATTACGGTTTTGTTATTATTTTAGAAGCAAATCAAAAAGTGTATTGGTTTCCACAATTACAACCGTAATGATAGCAATATTTGAAATTTTGTTTATCCACCATTTAGTTATTATGAGACGTATATTGGATAGTAACCACTTTTTTAATAATATTATGTAGAGTTCGTCAGATATTCATACTTAATACTTTTGCGCGATTTTAATCATTTAGGCCCGAAAGAATTGTGATGTATCACCTTTTTTAATTACGTATGTTTTTTTTAAATAAATAATATGCATCCAAATAATATCAAACGCATACTTGTCGACGTTAGTAAATCAAGGGTATAGGATAGAACGTGTCTGAATGAGTGCATACATGAACTTGTTAGTAAATGCGCGTTCACAAACTAGTCCTAACGTAGCTCTTGTCTCATACCGATCTCACACCCTAATCTAAGCTTACTGCTCCATCTATGCACTCTGTTCAACGAATATCAATATACTCCTGGCGTTCATTCACACATTTGTTCGGTCATGCAGTATTCCAGTTAGTAGAGCACACATTTTCAGTATTCTCCCCACTGTGTTAGAACTTTCAGGTATTCAACCCAAAGGCGTAAATTATCCCAAATACTGTTTAAAGTAGACGATAGGAACTATAGAGAAGTAGCAATTACTGCTAATTAAAACGGAAACATAGGAGAACACGTAAAACGTTATATAAGACCTAGTAATTGGACTACACACTGTTCCTTGTCACATATAAAAACAATTTTAAAAAAAATATTGAGAATTGAGTGTGTTTTTGCCTGTTGAAGAGCTCTGATCAGGGTTCGAAGTATTGCGTTTTTGAATTGTTTTTACATGGGACAAGGAACAGTGAGTGAACAAGTTAAAAAAAATTGAGAATTGAGTGTGTTTTTGCTTGTTGAAGAGCTGTGATGAGGGTTCGAAATATTGCGTTTTTTAATTGTTTTTATACGTGACAAGGAACAGTGAGTCCAATTATTAGGTCTTATAGGCCCTATAGCATTTACTGCTATTTGGTATTCATGAGACTTCTTATATTGGAGCAACTTTACTTGATTTACTTATGTCGCATACCAATACCATACAATGATAAGGCCATAAGCATTGTTTCATAATGCTATGCATAGAATAACTCAGGCGACGAGCAGAGATCTGATGTCTGGTGGGTCAGCGGTCAAGCCCAACACTATCTATTAACACGCGACGCGCCGCATAGACACATCCATCAACATGTGAGCTAAAAATATACCTACGCAAACTCTTACTTGATTCATTCCTTTAATATTCATCTCGGGCAATTGTTTCTCTGATTTACAGTCGGAGCGGCGCATGAATTACCATTGCTCGCTACTCTCCACGCGATTTATGGTATGGTGGTATGGTTGCATGGTAACAAGTAACGCGCTTTTGCAAATAAGCACAACAGAACTCTTATAAAAAGTTAATTAAAAGAAGTTAATTTCGATATGAGTTATGTAAGATTTCATTATCTATAAAAAATACGAGTTATACGTACGCTGGTTGTAATGAGAATGAGAAAGCTTTACGGAAAACACGTGAGCACGCTACAAACGAATGGCTTTACCGGTGAGGGAAGATAAACAACATCCATAATTATCAACACAATTGAAAAGTTGGGGGGGGGGGGGGGAGTGGAGATAATTAAAATTGTTTGAAAATAGGATCTGAAAGGGATTAATAAGTTATATAAGCAATTGACTGTTAACATCAAAAGTATGAGTGCGAAGAGTGGAATGGTAAGTATACAGGTACAATGTGTTACTCCTTTTAGATTTGGCAAAAGCAAAAAAAATGCAATGAAATTTAAATCGAATGTTTTTTCTCTTCAAAATTATTTATCAAGACGTTTGATTGCACTACCGAACGTTTGTAGTATAAGGGTA
Organism: Isoperla grammatica; assembly: GCA_945910005.1. Lineage (NCBI taxonomy): Eukaryota > Metazoa > Arthropoda > Insecta > Plecoptera > Perlodidae > Isoperla > Isoperla grammatica. The sequence continues at coordinate 34,537,126 of OX246739.1, forward strand.
GTTAAACATTTATTCTGTTCCATTTCCAGGCTATAGCCTGAATTCTAATACGCGTTTCTAAAAAGGTATTTTTATAATACTGTTGTACATAAGACAGTTTAAGTGTTTAAAGAAACATTTAATCAATAGATTCAAGAACATACAGGAGAGATCCACTCATTCTAAAATAGAAAAGAAAAAACACGTTCTCAATAAATCTTTCGGAAGTTGTTTGAGTAACGCGTGGGCCTGTTTAGCCCTAGCGTGCATGAAAGGACTAACGTGGGCTGAGCGTATTCTTGTACAGTGTACACTTCGGAAGTGCATGACTGTACAAGACAGACAATACGTAGTTCATTGCTTGTACATATAATATTTCCTTTATTGAAGACGAATCACGTATTTTCAATTTGTCTCGTTTGTCAATACAATTTACTAATCGTCACATCTGTGACTAAGTTATTGATTCTATTAACTTATACTACCAATAGTGATTGTTATAATTCTGTATGAGAGATCTGCGTTTGTTTTGGATTGTTTTTTTAATTAATTGTCTATTTACAATAATTAAGTAATATACATAGTCTTACTCATTTCCAAATTTATGAGGAGCCATTATACAATGTATTATGTGCCACGTTACTAAGGGCCAGTTTCACTACACTTTAATCCGGCGATTTTCTGTTAATAGGTGATCAAAAATTTCGCACGGTAGAAGCCACCGTGCATTTTGTATGTAATGTTTGTTGAAACAATGGTAACCTATCCGAGATTAGTAAATCGGCCAATTAAAAACTTTGGTGAATTCGGAACTAAGACACTTTCAATTAAAGGCGTTTACATGTCAGAACTATAATAACAGCAAATTCCAGAAGTTAAAAAAGTAGTGGGAAATCGGGAACCAAACCCTGAACTTTCTACACTAGAAGCAGGAAAACTCCACAGGACCTTGTAAGAACATAAAAAAAAAAACTAAATTATCATCTCCGTTGGTGAATAGGGCATGAAGACATTTTATGGTGTAGATCTTTTTCGTTAGCTAAAAAAACAATACTGTAATAAGCTCAAATGTACTTGTATTATATTTTCAACGACTGTGTTTTTGATCTATTCAAAATAATTACATACGAGCATTAGCTCCTACCCTACCTCATTCCATTACAACCAAACCAAGAACGAAGCAGTTGCAATTCATACATACATCCGCAGCTCAAGAAAGACAATTGACGATCAGCCGCTTATAAAACATCGGATGTTATTTCTTTATTAAAAATTCCAACAAACATATTTTCTCCAACAAAAGCCCACGCAAATGAAATCCGAGCTTGGCTCGCTTGTTTTTCTCGCAGTGTCAGTTTATCAATAGAACGGGTATAATAAAATCTCGGCTTATGTGAGTTCAGTTCACGTTCTCGCCGAGATAAAGGTTCGTCATATTCGCAGCACGACTGTTTATGATGGGCCCGCATTCGAGCTATTTATTGCTTCGGGAAGCGCTGCGAGTTAAAACAGCCTAGTCAAGCTTGAATAACCATTACTCGGGACTCGAGCCGAGATAGGGAATACTTACATACGTAAGCACACTGGAGGGGGAGGCTAATAACGTATGAACCGTCCTTTGCTCACGTAGGCAGAAAGATAAGTCATAAAGTAGACAACAAGTAGACGTTGATATGGTAGAAGAAAACAAGGGTGGCCAAGGTTACAAAACGATAAGATGTAAAGGTAGATAACGATAGAAGTAGATAGAAGGTAGAAGAGGACGGCCAAGATAAGACATACGAGTAGATATAAACAAGTGCATCGCGTTTACCTATCATTATCTCCTCAAGTCCTCCTCAAATCATCTCCTCAACTCTTAAAAGTCAATGTTTTCCTCTATAATCTTCTGCCATCTTCACGGCATATAGGCCTACCATCTCATAACTACATGCATAATGCACATAACGTTCAGTGCATTATCTAATTCATCTTTACCAACTTATTATCGACCATCAGTATGAATGCTCCAATGAAAATCATTCATTTCGGAGGTACACGCACGCAGTGTGTGTGGTTCGATAGTTGTGTACTGCTATCTGCACCCAGATTATGTTTGTCTTGTAACTAGATACAATTATATCTTGATTCGTTCTTTATAGTATGTTGAGAAGAAAGTACTTCTTATCACTGCATTACTGACCGATCATCGTTAAATTATTGTCCTAATATTATTGTCATTTTATTGTCCTAAAACTGCATTTTTCGACCAGGGCCCGGATTCACAAGAACCCCTAATTGTTTTTTGGTTTTAACACTAAGACCGGCCTAGCTTTGAACCTCTTGTGAATCCATGCCGATGTTCCATGAAGAAGCTACTAGTTATTCCTGGTCGGAACAAAGACGCAATGAACAAACCAATAATATGTTTTACAATTAGTCTCAGACATGGGACATGGATTCACAAGAGATACAAAGTTAGACCTGTCTGTGAGTTAAGACCAAAAAAAGACAGGAGCTTTTGTGAATCCGGGCCCTGATATTCTACCTTCATCCCCATCATATGGACTAATCCAAATTATAAAACATTATTTAAGTATATGCCTTGGTATGTATCACATACTTTTAAAAGATATTTTATCTTTCGCTCAATTATCAAGTGGTCTTCTCAATTATGTTAAAATACTAGCAGCACTCAGCAACTGGCAAACTGGATAGGTCTGGTATGAGACTGACTGTCGCGTTTTGTACCACTATAGTTTATACCGCCATAAACGAACTTGTATTTTAACGAAGTCAAGGGATGAATATTTTGTCTAATTTGGTGTAGAGTATTTGAAACATGGTTCGTTTTTCACTTAATAGACACTGGCGGTGTACTTATTTTCATAATATTTCACAGGCGTGGTTTAGCAAAACTTGTATCGTTACGAGTTTGTTAGGGGTTCCCTGATGCAATAACGAAAATCAACACCTTTTCATGAGAAACGAAACACCACAAAAAAGCTTAAATTTCATAGAATTATGTCATAATTATTTCCGCAACGCAGCGAGTTTTTATGGTTCAATTTATTTACAAAATTAATTTTATAGAGAAAAAATATGTGGTTAAAACAATATTGCCGGCGAAGGGATTTTAAAACGAAAACAGTCTCTGTCTAATGTAATAAACGATGCCGTGGCATTTCCCCGCATAATGAACAGCTGATGAAAGTCTACATAAGCCCATTTGTGATCCGAAAGTCTTAATATTGTTCACGCAGAGTTCCGTAGAACAGTTGAATAAGTGAGCTCTTACCTTTCACGCGTGCGCTGTGCTGTCTCGAGGTAACAGCCAACGAGAAGCCTGGAGACAAAGCAGAAGCGTGAGATATTTTAACGGATAAATAACTTTACATTCTAGAACACTATTATACCTAACTAAGGGTTAACAGGAAGCTTTTGATCTTAACGAGTATTTTATTTTGTGAGATTGTATTTGAAATACAAAGAAAGATTGCGATACGTTACCTTTTACGTTTTGATGAAATAGTTGTAAATTCAATTTTAAAACATGAAAAATGTAAAGTATCAGATCCTTTATTTGACAATCCTTAGGAACTACAATGTATAACTTCAATTGTGCAATGTACTCTGTACAATCTTACATAGATATGTTCACAGATAAACGCCAAACAACAAAATGCTAAAAATGACCATCCTGTGCAGCCAACAACTCAAAATGAACAGACGAAGTGCAAACCTTGCAAGGGAACTTTTGCTCTACAATACGGATTAGGGATTATAAAACAAATAAGTAAACATCCTGCAGGTTTGTGAATGTTCTCCTTCAAAGAACATAGGAGCTACGTTTTCTTAACGCTAAAGCAGTTAGTTACGACGTTGACGCTTTGAAGACATTATTAATGTGCTTTTGACATGTCTCCAATAAGGGGACACAGCGCTCTCTGGGCTAAATGGGACATAAAGCATGTAATTGTTGTCTCTCCAGTACAGCATGAGAACAACAGCGCTCTCTGGGCTAAATGGGACATAAAACTTGTAATTGTTGTCTCTCCAATACAGCATGAGGGGACACAGTGCTCTCTGGGCTGAATGGGACATAAAGCTTGTAATTGTTGTCCCTCCAATACAGTATGAGGGGACACAGCGCTCTCTGGGCTAAATGGGAGATAAAGCTTGTAATTGTTGTCTCTCCAATACAGTATGAGGGGACACAGCGCTCTCTGGGCTAAATGGGAGATAAAGCTTGTAATTGTTGTCTCTCCAATACATTATGAGGGGACACAGCGCTCTCTGGGCTAAATGGGAGATAAAGCTTGTAATGTTGTCTCTCCAATACAGTATGAGGGGACACAGCGCTCTCTGGGCTGAATGGGACCTTAAGCTTGTAATTGTTGTCTCACCAAAATACTGTATGAGGGGACACAGCGCTCTCTGGGCTGAATGGGACATAAAGCTTGTAATTGTTGTCCCTCCAATACAGCATGAGGGGACACAGTGCTCTCTGGGCTGAATGGGACATAAAGCTTGTAATTGTTGTCCGGCTGTGTAGCTGGTCTGATAAGATAGGTAGGGTTGCTGGAAAGGGGGGGGGGGGGGGGGGGCAAGCTAATATTTACGCGGCTGCATTCACAGTTTGTCATCTGCATGGCAATAAAAGTACAGCGGCCGCGTTGCGCAGACAACAGCAATATGTGATTCGAAACACAGTGAGTACGAATTTATAGCGCTGAGTTGTTATTTAAAAATGAGGTGATTACATTTTCTTCCAACAAAATGGACTATAAAAAATATTATGTACGGTCGTTAATGGTTTGTTATTTATTAAAAGCAGTATTGCCGAAAAAGTTTGCCCGATCGGGAATCAAAGACAGGTCCACCGGCTTTACGTATACCGACGCTACCGTCTGAGCTATTGGTCAGATTATCATGGAAATATTATCAACACAAATTTAATAAAATATTGCTCAAGTTTGTATCACTCGGTTCTCTTACATCGTTTCCGAACGAATTATTAAATATTACTTTTATTGAAAGGTTTAAACGACAGAACATAAACCAAAAACTGAAATAAACGAATTGTAATGCGAGCTCAAGCGAAGCGTGTGAATAGCCAATATCGAGAATCCGGCTCCTTTGAGCAATTGTTGCTCCGATGTAGTCCAAAGACCGTCTTCGAAATCAATTGCGATTTCCCAAAGCCAATCCCGGGCTGATGGTTCTTTCAGACAAGCTTTACGAGTGGTTGACTACGAGGATTTGACCACTGACTTGTAAAGATGCAATGATTGGCCTCGCTTTGTATAGTTCGGATATCAATCGCGCTTGCGCGATGGACGCGGCGCGGGGCTAATCCAACGCGCGTAAAGTGGACGTGCGTTCATCGAAACACTATAGATGTTTGCTGTCATAGCCACTAAATTAAGACGAGCAGAAACTATTATTTGTATCCCGAATCTTACCGGATTTTAACTTTACTGAAATTAGAACCGTAACCGAAAAGCTAATCTTGTTTTTCTTCAAACGAGCCATAACAGAATTCAAATAGTTTTTCCGAACCGGAATGTTTTTATTAAAACGGATGATGACCGAACCAAAATAACCTTCACGACCTTGCAAGTTTTTATTATTTTGATTCAAACGAATAGTAACTGAACTGGAATAACTTCCAAATCAGAATGTTTTTTTTTTTTACCGAATCAAAACAAAAGAGATCTGTGTTCAGTGTTGTTTAGGCCTGCGGACACTTACATTTGGGTTTAAGATAAATATTGCAAGATGTTACTGCGCACTGGTGCTAGATTCTAGCTGCGTTGTATGGTATTTTACGTGTGTTATTCTTGGTATAGTGTGATTTTGGCGCCTCGCTGTTTTTGCTAGTGCATTCTAGTGTATTCAATAACGGCAGGGAGTTTCTTGCAAACGAGTATGTTCTTATAGTGTAAAGGTAGTGTAACGCGTGCAATGGTGTGTTAATAGTGCACACAATGCACACCAGTGCATTACTGGTGCAAGCTAGTATGTCTCATTGCAACCAAGCGTTCAGCTCTCGCCTAGAAACCCAATATCTTCGTGCGCTTCAAATGATTACGTGGATTTTCGCATCAACTGGATTCTACAATATTGGAATATATACAAAGAAAGCGCTGCCTTCGTCTATAGACACAGTAAATTGAGCGCAACTCTTTTGATACCGAATCAACATATTACATGGAGCGTCCCCTCCCCCCCCCCCCCTTCTCCACCACCCCTCCAGCACCCACCCGCGGTAAACATTCGAAACACAAGAAACTTTTCTATCTGGAAGACGCCCTCGTCCTTAGTTTGCACATCCACACACAACCATGCGCACACGCACACTCACACGCAGCCATGGGCTGACATCAGTGGAGCTCTGGATATTCGCATGACATTTATGGGTTGCGGGTAAAATATAAGTTTTAAGTTGCGGTTGCGGGACGGGTGTGGGTTGATCCACGAACAAAAATTCTCATCATCGGCATTGGTCATTATAAGAAAGTGCATACAATCAACAATCTCAACATAAGAATGCCCATTGTTCATAGCTCAAATTTTGTGTGTCATTTTCTTTTACTTCTATGAAAGAAAAAGTTATTTCTAACTCTAATGCTTATCGGATCGCGTTAAAGGTAACATGTAAGTGACGGGCAGGAAATTTACTTTACAATAACCATCTCACCGTTTGCTGGCTTCATATATATATATATATATTTCGAGTAACTTTGATGTAAAGTAACTGAGTAACTTTTTTTGTCGATTTTGCCACAAAACTTATGTCGTTCAATCCCCATCGAAGCTTGTGGATTTTCAAAATTTCAACATGTTCCGACTCTGTTCGACTAATATCGCGATACATAAAGAAACAAAACAAAAACGACTGCCATAAAAACGCTCGCTTAATAAGCTAGGCATGTTTTACCTGTGGCCGACTGTACCAGTATCTGGTTCACAAGTGTCCGACGGATGAGATGGCCACGCCCACTTCCTTCCTGTGTATCGCTTGGTCGTGATAGTTCCACTAACACCTCCCGCCATCTTCATTTCCAAAAGAATTACTCTGATTGAGACATGGAGAGATAAATGAATGAAATGTCTGTTCTATCTCGAGTTTCGATTATCTCGATATCGAAACTTGCGCGTGACGTCTCACAACTAAGGAAGCGCCGAATACAAGAATTAGAGAGGCGTTCTCGTTTACTTTCGATTATCTCGTTCTCGATATCGATACCTGAGCGTGACTCACACTTTTGGTGGAGGCGCCGAATATTTACCATTTTTGTTTGGGGTGTGTTTTAAGCATTCTTTCGAAGGTATTATAGGCGCTAAATGTGACAATATACTTAAGCATTGATACACAACCATTCAAGCATTAGATCTTTTATTGTATTCATGGATGTGTTTTAATCAGACTAAGGGGTTTTGAATGGTTGTTTTGGAAGCATTTAATCTTCGCTTGTTGCTGCAAGTATGTTTAAGATAACTGCAATTTGCAACATTATTGTATTAAATAAATAATATAGAAAATAGCGATATAAATAACTTAATTGAAAAACTCCAACTATAGGTGATATTGTTTAAGTGTAAGCTACAACAAGAGGGAATCCATCAGAATTGAAATAAGAATACTCGACATTTTTTAACATAAGTCTGAATCATGTGTATCATCAAACGATTACGGTCTTAACAAAACCGCAAACTTCAATTTGGCATTCAACCCTGAGAATGATTTATTCATGTAATTAATATGATCAATTGAATAATATTGAATTTCCATTTAAAAAATAAAAATACGTAAAATATCTTATTATAATATGAATAGTAATTAATAATCCAGTTTATATTACAAGGTATTTAAAAAAACTGTTAGGTTAATAATAACGAAACTGTGAATAGTAGCGATACACCGTTGTCCTAAAAAAGAATTGAACGTAATGCTCTCTTCTTTATCTACTTCTACTTCTGATTATTTTTTATTTTGAATTTATTTCCGTTTAGCGTGGAGGGATTGACAATAGCTGAAAGGCGTCAGCAAGGTTAAAGCGAGCAACTAGGTCACGAGGATTTAAACCGAGAACGTTTGAAGAACTCACAGAGAGGAGTTGGGGTTGCAGTGTATGAAAGAGATGGACTTCAATCGGCTCCTCCGAGCATCAACCAGCAAGAGTTTTAGAACTGACCGAACTCTTAAGCTCCATTTGAACTCTTTTTACTGTTTTCTAAGGCAACTAATTTGTTTCATACCATCTTTTCCCGCAAATAACCTGTAGGCCTATATCTCCTTCCAGGCTCAATTGACTCGGCTGCTCCTAATTAAAGACACATGAACTTGTCACTTTCTGAGGCCATACGCTTTTTGAAGAGAACTTGAATGAGGTGTGCAAAACACTTAGGTGTTTCCTTATCTTTACAAATCTTTGTATTACAGCTGAATGTACATCTACCTTGCAGAACCCGCAATTTCTGTTTAATAAAATTGCTTTAAATTCTTAAAAGTTGGCACAAAGCAAAATAAAATAAGTAGTGATCCCTTAGAGAGTTAACCACATTTCTAATTACTGTTTCTTTTTTGTATTCCGATATACATTTCCGGTTTTCAAATGTTTTTATTTATGTCTTGTTGCATTATACCGCTACGCTACAAGTGCGTAAGAACATATTAAAAACAGAAATATTAGTTTTTAAACAAAGATACATTAATGAACATCATACCAGTTCTATAGAAGGTGACTATTGCGTTTTAATTTGTAAAAATAAAATGTTAGAGCACAAGCAGATAACGGTTTCATGTCCGTTATCTGTGGTTTAGAGCATTTTGGCCGTGCAACCCGAAACCTTGATAAACTCTCATGAAACATAGAATAAGGAGGGAAAATTTCACACGCAGCAAACACAAAATGTTGTTACTGACGTTTATGGTCCGCACTGTTTCAAGTAAGAAATCATTCGTTTAACAACAAAAAAAGCAAAACCAAACAATTCGAAACGTTCATGCTATCGACTTGGAATATAAAACCAAAATCCTTTCTACACAAATCGTTAACAGTTATTCCAACCTCAAATTGTCTGCTTTCCAGTCGGATCACTTAAACAACTCGATCACACGACAATGTAACGTATCTTCCGTCTTATCGTTGGATCTGTTTGATTGATGCGAGGATAAGTGCAGAGATAACTTACTGTGAATCTAAGCGTCCCAACAGATTAGAGCGTCTCATCTCGAGCAAGACGAGAGTCTCATCTCGAACAAGAAGAGAGCGTCATTCTCTTGAGCAGAAATAAGACCAGGGCAAAACTCTTAGATAACAATCGATTGTAAATTCGTTTAGCAGTTTTCACAAGGTGTAACAAATCTGTGTTAGACTACCACAAGACACAAGCTGATTTCTTCCGTACATGAGTAGAAAACTTACGAAGAACATGCAATATAATCTCGGTCTGTTATTGTACGATGATGCAAGCATTTATATCAAGTAATGATAATGCACAGATATGTGAGTACGATAAGAGCCATAGAAGGAAAGAGACGCACGGTTGTGTTGTTGGTCAGCTGTCTGTCTCTGTCTATCTGTCTATCTGTCTCTCTGTCTCTCTGTCTATCTATCTCTCTATCTCTGTCTATCTGTCTCTCTCTCCGCCAATTCCTGGCTAGCCTAGCGCTGGTTGCTATTGAGACGCAGCTAAGAGACGCACGGCTGTGTTGTTAGTCAGCTGTCTCAGCTATCTCTCTGTCTCTCTCTGTGTCTCTCTGTGTGTGTCTCTCTCTCTGTCTCTCTCTGTGTCTGTCTCTCTCTGCCAAACCCTGGCTGCTGCCCGCGCCCTAGCCTGCCTAGCGCTGGTTGCTATTCAGACGCAGCTAAGAGACGCAAGGCTGTGTTGTTGGTCAGCTGTCTCAGCTGTCTCTCTGTCTCTCTCTGTCTCTCTCTCTCTGCCACACCCTGGCTGCTGCCCGCGCCTAGCCTGCCTAGCGCTGGTTGCTATTGAGACGCAGCTAAGAGACGCACGGCTGTGTTGTTGGTCAGCTGTCTCAGCTGTCTCTCTGTCTCTCTCTCTCTCTGTATCTCTCTCTCTCTGCCACATTGGCTGCTGCCCGCACCTAGCCTGCCTAGCGTTGGTTGCTATTGAGATGCAGCTAAGAGACGCACGGCTGTGTTGTTGGTCAGCTGTCTCAGCTGTCTCTCTGTCTCTCTCTCTCTCTGTCTCTCTCTCTCTCTCTCTCTCTGTCTCTCTCTCTCTGCCACACCCTGGCTGCTGCCCGCGCCTAGCCTGCCTAGCGCTGGTTGCTATTGAGACGCAGCTAAGAGACGCACGGCTGTGTTGTTGGTCAGCTGTCTCAGCTGTCTCTCTGTCTCTCTCTCTCTCTGTATCTCTCTCTCTCTGCCACATTGGCTGCTGCCCGCACCTAGCCTGCCTAGCGTTGGTTGCTATTGAGATGCAGCTAAGAGACGCACGGCTGTGTTGTTGGTCAGCTGTCTCAGCTGTCTCTCTGTCTCTCTCTCTCTCTGTCTCTCTCTCTCTCTCTCTCTCTCTCTCTCTCTCTCTGCCACACCCTGGCTGCTGCCCGCGCCCTAGCCTGCCTAGCGCTGGTTGCTATTGAGACGCAGCTAAGAGACGCACGGCTGTGTTGTTGGTCAACTGTCTCAGCTGTCTCTCTGTCTCTGTCTCTCTGTCACACCCTGGCTGCTGCCCGCGCCCTAGCCTGCCTAGCGCTGGTTGCTATTGAGACGCAGCTAAGAGACGCACGGCTGTGTTGTTGGTCAGCTGTCTCAGCTGTCTCAGCTGTCTCTCTCTCTCTGTCACACCCTGGCTGCTGCCCGCGCCCTAGCCTGCCTAGCGCTGGTTGCTATTGAGACGCAGCTAAGAGACACACGGCTGTGTTGTTGGTCAGCTGTCTCAGCTGTCTCTCTGTCTCTCTCTCTGTCTCTCTCTCTCTGCCACACCCTGGCTGCTGCCCGCGCCCTAGCCTGCCTAGCGCTGGTTGCTATTGAGACGCAGCTAAGAGA